>CAWUFW010006970.1:600000-1073022 GCA_963921515.1 Calotriton arnoldi
GTCCTGTGCAGCAGAACAAAATGGTCTGAATGAGATCTGATCTGTTACAGCGTGTCACTATAGAGCACAGTTTGGTCACTAGTGATTGTTCTGGTGTTTCATGCTTTTTTCCTTTTTTACAAAAATGCATTTTTTAGTCAGATGAAGTGCTGTATTTTGGCTGCATCTCCTTCACAGTACCAGAGATAAAGATCTCAATATGATCCCATCCTATATGAGGAGCTTGTCCTTAAGACACTCTTGCCTTGTACTGACTGGCGATGGTAGTGGACGTGTTTTTAAACTAATTTACCCCAATGTGTACATGGAACTCGGCCATGAGTTGCTGCTGCCTCGGTTATCACAGTCTCTTTTGAAGCAAGTCCTATCTCATTGATGGTTGTCTCTTTTGACTTCATGTTTGGCCTTCGAAAGTGAAATCGCTCTCTTTTTCTGCTTGAGGGAGATGAGCTTCTGTCCTACCCAACTTCCACTGTTGACAATGTATAGATCTCTTTAGGACAGCTCTAGTGAGAGTTGCAATTCCTTTGACCAAATCATATTTCCATTGTTATTATGTTACAACAATTCCACCAGAATTATTACTAAAACATTTTTGAAAAGTGCACCAAATAATTCTGCAGATTTGGCAGCACAAACCAGTGTGAATTCCACCTTTGTACTTTCTTTTAGTGAACGGTGATCCTTGTAGTTTTTATGTGTATTAGATACACACAATAACTCATTATTATATGGTATTAAAATATCTCACTTGCTGCCACTAGAATGGCCCTGTAATGCAGTTCGTTTGTTTGGGCAAGGGCATGCTTGCATGCATAGAAGTTGATGTGACCAGTATCTGGAGAGATGAGTAATGTGTGTGGACCAGGAAGTTCTCCGGTCATGTGGTACTGGTATGATATAATGCAAGAATGATGATCAGGAAGAAGTGTTGAGCACTAAAGCTGGCAGGCAGGTACAGCAAGGAAGTTTGTGTGAGAAGATGGTCACACCTGAGCGCGAGAGAGGAAATAATGGCTCTGAGTTCAGGTATTGGTGCTTTGAGTTATGGTCCCAGACAGGTGCTCCAAACATGGCGCAACTTTGAAGATGTAGAAGCTGGTCTGAGATGTCAGACGGGATGGTGCATAATTGATATCAGACATAGAGCGTTCTTTGAAGTTGTTACATCCAAAAGACCTTGACGAAAAAAGGCCATAGACTAAGGTTGAAGCAAGTCAAAGAGAATGAGGCAATTTGAACACTCTGGTCTGCGTGTAGCAAGCGAGATGCACTCCACGCGTCCCTTCCCCCTCGCTTTTCAATAAAATTGATGTACTTGTTTTATACAATCCTTTACATAAGGAATTCTTTGGAGCAGAAATCATAAAAAAAAATAATTTCACGGTTACCAGGCCCATGAGCTTATCAACCATTCTTTATACATAAGGTTCTAGGTTGTTGGATATTCTATTTATCTTACATTTATAAAAGTTATGTGTGTGTTTGCAATAAAAAATATATATTTTGGCTGTATTAAAAACTGACAGCACCATTAACAGCTAATGTTTTGCGTAATTTACCAAGCTTTGAATTTTTTTCGGAATTAAATAGAAAATGACATTACATTATCAATTTAACTTTTTTCAATAAAAAACTTGTCTGGCTGAATAATATTCCTGAAATTAGAAATGTCAGCGCACAGGAAGTCAGTATGGCAGCCCAACACCGGCGGAAACACCAATGCCCAAAATGGAGACAAGAGGATGAAAACCCGGCAGAGCCAGCCTAGCCTTCTAGCAACCCAATGTTGATAAAAATTAGTTTTCTGTAACACCGATACTCATAACTGAAGTCTTCTAGTTTTGTGAAATATCTAAAAATTGTTGGTTTGAATCTGAATGATACACAAAACTGGTGAAAATGGCTGCCACATTCAGTCTTTTCTTTGTTACATTGTTTTTGTTGTCATTTGGTTACATTATTCCCAAGAAACAATTGCAATTGAATTATTGAGTTCAAATGTGGACTCTCACAACAAATGTTCAATCACGTTCATAGATAATATATTCCATCCCCACCTTCCTGAGCCCTGCACAGATAAAATAGGCAGCACTTAGGTGGCTCAGTCGCATATTGTACATTGATAAAATCAAAGCGCACCACAGGACAGAAATAGCACAATAGAAGTGCAAAAGTAATTGTCACCATCATCTTGCTGTTCTGAGAAAAGTAGTTCTTTGTAAATGGCGCACTTCCTTGGACTACAGTTTTTAAAAAAATCAAACAATTTTCGATAATACAGCTTGCTACTATGGGAATTGTGTAATAATAAGTGTTAACTATACCATAGTCCCATACAAAAATGACACCCCTTCTTTTAACTGTAATGCTTCATGACACTGTCCATGCCCTTTTCCAGTCAAAGAGAACTGCTGAAGAAAGGTTCTGTTACTTTCATGACATATTCTGCAAGACTTCTATTTACTACAGTATTTCTGAAAAGTCCACTCTTACCAAGTGGCTATAGCTTTAGTGTTAAGTCTAACAAGATCCTTTATCCCTGACTCCATCTGATAAGAATATAATCAACTAAAACTGTTTTGTCTATTTTATTTTGTCATTCATAAAGGATTTTGGTCCTAATATCTCCAGTACTGTTCATGGCTTACAGTATCTTTTCACCGTGCCTGTACTGAACGGATAATCGGCTTACTCCTCCTCTCCTCATAATACAATAATACGGACAAAATCTTTAACAAGCCTTTTTGGTCTCACCACTCTTGCGATATCCTGCTCAGTCACTTTTTCTTGTGAACAATAACGTTCATTAATGGAATTAAAGTTCCAACTCAACCACTGCATTACAGAGCTCACAAACAAATTGTGGAAGAAAACAATGGAGGCAATAATCAATTTTGGGACATCCTATAGGCTAATTCAGAGTTCAATTCAATGCCTGAAGGGGGCTGACCTATTTCCCTATTCTGTAAATGCTGTTTTTTGGATTGATCCAACATGTGGACAACACCCCAACTCTTCAGTGGCTGAAGGTGTCTGACCCAAAGTCCCTCTATGTAGTTGTTTTATTTTGTTATAATTGCAAAAAAAAACACTAATGCTGTTCACAGAATCTCAGTACAAGAGCAGAATAGCACTAGTAAAGATAAACCCAAATGCAAGCCAGCAGGCTGATTACACTGACCAAAAAAATCCTCCTCAAACAGAAGGTCAAATTACACTTTACAAAAACATCATTGAATAAAAATGGGAGCCTTCAACCCCTGTATAAAAGTCCACCTCTAATTTCCTTATTTTATTCACGTTGTGACATCTCTAAACACTTGTAATTAAGAAGTGATGTAACTGCTCAACAGTAATATGTTATTACAGTTGAGTTCTGACGTCATGATGCCTAGTGCCAGAGCCACCAGACAAGGTAAATGTCAGGCCACAGAGCATAACTACAGCTGCAGTTTAACCATGAAAATGAGCACCAGCTTTTCCTTCTTCTGATCTGTTTTTCTAAAAGGGACTGTGATCAGAAGAAAGGTGATATGGCAACATATTTATTTGTTGTGCCTATTAGATCAATACAGGAAGGACAGCATCTCTCTGCATGTGTGCACTGATTCTGAGCTAAAGTATTTCTTTAATCTGACTTTAAACTGATTATAATATATGTTTTTGCAACATGTTACTAAGGGGCAGATGTATCAAGCATTTTTGCATTCGCAAACGGGCAGATTCGCAAACCTAATTTTGCGATTCGGTAACCTGTCACCGAATCGCAAATTGGGTTTGCGATTCGGTATTAGGAAGGGGCGTGTTTAGGGCGTCCCTTCCTAATACCGAATCGCATCGGTATGCATGAATGTTTTGTGACCGTATTTGCGGTCGCAAAACATTCGTATGTTACCACCTACTTCAAGTAGGTGGTAACCCATTCGCAAATGGGAAGGGGTCCCCAAAGGACCCCTTCCTCTTTGTGAATGCTTGTAAAACCATTTTTAGGTCTCGCCTAGGCAGCGCGCATGCGCTGCTCTAGCAGATGACCTTTAGAAATTGGTCAGCTCTTTTCAAGCACTCGTGCTTGTGCTGGCATCCACCTTGCGGGGGCGAGCAGCGGCGCGCGCGCTAATTGAAAACAGATGGGCTGCGCGCCACTGCTTGCTCCCGCAAGGTGGATGCCAGCACAAGCACGAGTGCTTGAAAAGATTTCAGCGCGCAGGGGCCATCCCGCTGTCCATCTTCACAATGCTCCCACCCCCTCCCGTTCTCCGTAGCCCGGTTCACAAAATAGGAGCGCATTCGGTAGATTTCAGCGCGCAGGGACCATCCCGCTGTCCATCTTCACAATGCTCCCACTCCCTCCCGTTCTCCGTAGCCCGGTTCACAAAATAGGAGCGCATTCGGTAAACATTGAAGTGCACATTGCAACCACTTTTACCTTTTTAGTACGTGAGTCTCCATCTTCACAATGCTCCCACCCCCTCCCGTTCTCCGTAGCCCGGTTCACAAAATAGGAGCGCATTCAGTAGATTTCAGCATGCAGGGGCCATCCCGCTGTCCATCTTCGCAATGCTCCCACCCCCTCCCGTTCTCCGTAGCCCGGTTCACAAAATAGGAGCGCATTCGGTAAACATTGAAGCAACCATTGACGTACCTTTTTAGTACATGAGTCTCTCAGTGATTTCAACACAAATTGTTCAGGGGATATGCAGGAAGTTTGGCCATCCAGTAGGTGATCTACTTGCAGATTGGTCTCTCTTCTGCAAAAAACGGCGAGTGACACTCAGATGTAGCAAACTCCAGCATGCGCAGGGATGAGCACATAATAACACCAGGTGCAGAGCCTTTCAACGCACATGTCCTTCCATTTCTACACGTTAGGAGTCGGTGGTGGGTTCCAGTAGTGCCTCCACGTCGCGCTCTCTCACCTCTGTGCTTCTAGCCC
This sequence comes from Calotriton arnoldi, assembly GCA_963921515.1. NCBI lineage: Eukaryota > Metazoa > Chordata > Amphibia > Caudata > Salamandridae > Calotriton > Calotriton arnoldi. The sequence continues at coordinate 604,937 of CAWUFW010006970.1, forward strand.
TCACACACGTGATGCCATCTCTTGCCTGCATCTGTGCCCCTGCACAGCAAGGTTTGCAATAAGTACTTTCATACTTTAAAAAAATGGTTCAAACAAGAACAGTGAAGCAGCAAGCATAGCAGGCCTCCAGGAAGTTTAAAACACACTGCCCGACATGTCTCGCCGCTATGCTTTTTTGTGCCCCGCCCCCACCCCACTCACAAGCAGTGTAAACAGGGAAAGCAAGGTGCCCCAGTACTGACGCGAGCGCACATACCATGGAAACATCCCACAGGGTCTGCCTTCATGGCAGGCATGCATTGCTTACACATGGAAGTTAAAACACAAAACCGCCCCAGTCAAGCGGATATGAGAAGAAATCACTGGGGTCAATGCACAGCCTCGCCCTGTACCCCCTTTCATGTGTGTTCTAAAGTGTGACATGCTCTTTCACCCTAAGTCACAAAGACATTAAACCTTTTTACATTCCGGTACTTTGCTTGAAGAAACCATGAATCTGAAGGTGTCTCTGTCCCCATCACAGCCCCGTTTATTAACCCGTACCTGCCCGCTTGACCACTGCTCCTTCTTTTTGACCTTCGGTGGTACTTTTGCCAAAACAACGAATTGCAAGAAAAACTATCTATCCAGGCATTTTTCTGCAACTCTCTCACTCTCCTGCACTCTTTTGTACCGCCCTCCCTTTCTCAGCTTCACCCCCAACTCATACAAACACAAAACCATTGTGTCAGTTAACCCATTTAGCTACGTCTTTCCCTGTTTCTATAACTCATCTCTCTCCCTCTGTACATTATCTCTCTCTTCACTATGCCTCTAAGTTCTCTCACCATGTGTCTCTACCTGTTTCTATTACTAATGTCTCTCTTTCTCTATTTTGATACCTTGTCTCTCACTTTTCGCTCTGCCTCTCAAAGCACAATTGTCTCTCCATGTGTCTCTATCCAATTTCTGTAACTCATCTCTCTCTGTCTTGTCTCTCTCCATTCACTATGCCTTTCAGTTCTCTCTCCATATATCTCTACCTGTTTGGTACTAATCTCTAACTCTCGCTCTTTCGCTATCTTTATACTTTATCTCTCTCTCTTCACTCTGCCTCTCAAAGCACAATTATCTCTGCATGTGTCTCTAACGCTCTCTGTATCCCATCTCACTCAATATATCCTCTCTCTATGCTGCACATCCCTCTGTTCCCTTTATGTTTCTGTTCACTTGTCTATGCTCCAAGCATCTTTTTCTGTATTCCTTATCTAATTCTCTATAGCTGCAGTCCCTTTAGCCTACATGTTTATGGCCCCTTACTCTACGGCCCTATGTCTTCATACCCCTGTACCTGTACATGTGTCTTTCTGCATACTGTCTTTTTGTACTCTTAAATCTGTTTACTGTCTCTGCCTCTTTGTGCCTCCTCTCTCTGTTACAAGCACTAATACTATCATTATTTTACTATCTCATAAAGTCGCTCTCTCTCTTACTACTCTTTCTCTATAACTCTTTATCCTTCCTCTGGGTATAATTCTTTATATTCAATTACTCTCCCCTCATACTAACTCCATCTCCCTTTCTCACATGTTTATTTCTAACCCCTATACTCACAACATCTTACTTCAAACTTTCGTTCTCTATCGCTGATATCAATGCTTCTATGTATATTATATTATACTAATTGCAAACTAATATGCCCCGCTGCCATTACAAACATTGGCAAAACCAATAGCTCTAGCTAAACACTTAAAAAGGTCCCAAAGGCGAGACCTATTGGCTATGCCAATGCTTGTTAAGAGCAGGCAGTGGTCCCACGGACCACTGCCTGCTCTTTAAAAATGAAAAGAAAACTTTTCATTTTTCGTTTTGTAAGGCATCTCGTTTTCCTTTAAGGAAAACGGGCTGCTTTACAAAAAAAAAGATTGCTTTATTTAAAAGCAATCACGGACATGGTGGTCTGCTGATCTCAGCAGGCCACCATCCCCGTGATTTTTGCAATTCCTAGGGGGTCGCAAATTGCGACCTACCTCATTAATATTCATGAGGTAGGTCATTTGCGACCCCCTAGGAATCGCAAAAGGTGTACTATACACCTTCAGACATGGCATTTTGCGATTCCCTAATTGCGAATCCTTGTGATTCGCAATTAGGGAATTGCAAATAACTATCTTGTTACATCTGGCCCATAATGCTTTTGGTGTGTTTAATTTTGAGCTACAGGTTCTGCTTTTATTCTTCATGTTTGCAACCTTGTTATCTCTCTCATATGAAAGAGCATGACACCAAGGATGTAAGCAGTTTGTGGGAAGGAGGATGGTGTGATCTTCAATCTCGTTCCTCTATATGGCCATGGAACTCCTCGGCGACTTGCATATCCTTATAATGTACTGCAACGGGTACTTTATCCCATTTATAATGTATAATTGAGTAACTGTGAAATATGACAACTTTATACAGAGGGCTAGTCATAAGTTCAACTGTGCAGAAATAATAAAAATGCAGTGCATAATTTAATTACTTACAGTAGGTAGAAACAGCCAACTCCAACAGACAATTGACTCTCTTAACTTAAATTAGGGTGAATGGTAATATCTGAGAAAGTGTTTAAAAACGGTGGAAGCACTGTATAAAATACTACATAAAATAATAATCATTATTATTACATAGAGGTCCATGCAGAGTTTATTCTGAGTAGAGTATGTGTATCATCAGAGTGGCAATCGATGCAAATAAATATGTTTTAAAAGCGCTGTGCACCGGCTTGGTGTCATTTTGCACTTCAGATTTTAAGGACCACTGGAGCGTTTTCTCCTAATGCATCCCAGTCTTTTCAACATGGTAGATTGTGCAGCAATAAGTCAAGTTTAATGAAAGTCTGTCAGGATGCATTTAGAAAAAGACACAGCTAGGACAATTCAGACAGTGTCCCAGTGAGGGTGTAAATACAGTGATACCTTCGCAGACAAGGTACTTGCTGTGATGTGTTCAGAAATTACTGCACACTAAATAATGTGATACCACAAAGTGAATGGGCTGGTTGCTTCCTGCCACGGCTGCCAAATACGCTCTTGCAAAAAGGCAGGTGGTTCCATGTTCCAAACGATAAAACAAATCAAGCATTTTTGGCAGTGCTTAATTTAAGCCGGTGGTTTCCGGTACTCGGCACCTGCACTTAATTGTGACCATCTTCACTTGTGACAGCTGCCACATGGTGGCGCTGTTTGTACAATTAAAAGATGAGCATGAATATACATGAAAAACAAATAATACCAGCTGCCCAAGCCATTCTTACAGCTTTGGGGGCCTCAAACAGTCTAAAATGTCAGACTTGTAGCAGTCTGATGGTTAGCAGTTGTGTATGTACTGTCATTGGCAGCGCTGGCAGTAGCAATGGGTGGTGCAAGCCGTGGTGGCCTCCTGACGAGGGCCCTGGCACCTATTTATTTACAAACTTAGCACTGAATTTTGAGTAACATAAGGCTGCAGTTGGTGACATAAACTCTGCACGTTAGTTATAAACAAGGAGTTTTAGCCAATGATGAATGCATCGGGCACACTGTGTATTCATAGTGCCCAAATAGCGAAAGATAATAACATCCAAGCTGTGCTCCCAGCTCATGTAATCATGGTGGAAGGTTCCAATACATGAATCAAAGAATCAGACAACAAAATGGAGTCTTCTGCCCTGCAAAATATGACGCCTTCTATGGAAGTTGTTTAAATAAATTTGTGTGCTGCTTTTTGTGAGGCCTAAACTGGCCTGGACATGGGGTGAGTGCCAGTGGCGTAGCAAGCTGGGGGGGCCTTGTTGGCAGCAGCCTCCCTCCCTCTGCTTTTACCTGAGCCTGCAAACGCAGGAATCGGTGGCACTCCCCGCTCTTACATGCGGCTGGTGCAGGGCAGTAAACGCAGGGACCACCACGGGTGGCCAGAGGTTTAGCTGCTCCACTGGTGAATGCTCATGTCCAGAATCATGACCCTTCTTAGAGACACTACGGAATAAGGATGCTGCAGTCAGGGACAATTTATCTAAGCAAAGCAGCACAAGCCTGTAACCCTGCACACCTGGGCATTAAGATGGCAGGTGGTAAGGTGTGGCAACGTAATTTCACCCAATGAAAGTGCTTCATCACAGATTGATTGCTTTCTTGCCCAGGTGTCTGTTACTCAAACAGCATGTATAGGTGCTAAGCAAGCTGAAGGCTGCCATTGAGGAGCGCTTATTGGTGTCAAAAGTAGCCATTGGTTTGCTGAGTAAAAAAAGTAAATGAAATACGCTCTCGTTACGTTTTAAAAGGTACTGGTTTTGTGTGCTATCCCTTGCTCTCAACACATAAAACCTATACCCTTAAAAAATAAAAGGAGCACAGTGGCAGATGATGTAGCGTTATGTCCAGACCTGCCGACTTTGGCATTAGGGAACAAAGGGTATAGGAAAGGGGCATGTTTAGGGCGTCCCTTCCTAATACCAAATCGCAGCGGTATGTATGAATGTTTTGCGACCGAAATGCGGTCTCAAAACATTTACAGTTACCACCAACTTCCAGTTGGTGGTAACACATTCGCATATGGGAAGAGGTCCCCAAGGGACCCGTTCCACCTTTGTGAATGTTGGCACCAACATTTTGTAAGAGCAGTCAGAGGTCCAATAACAAAAATTTTCATTTTTCTTTCGGGATGCATTTAAAAAAAAAAAAAAAAGGCTTTATTTAAAAAGAAGTCATAAACCTGGTGTTCTGCTGACTCCAGCAGGCCACCACCCCTGTGAGTGCTAGCCATTCGTAATGGGTCGCAAATTGCGACCTACCTCATGAATAATCATGAGGTAGGTCATTTGTGACCCTCTGGGTTGCAATTTGGTAATCGCAAAACCGTTTCTTGGTACATCTGGCCCAAGGTTCTATACTGGACAAGTCACTTAATCTCCCTATGCCTAAAACAAAATTAAATGTGTGCTTGTGTAATGTAACTGGTGCTCAGTTAAAGCCTCCAGTACTTTCAGAACATGTTCGTGCTCAGTAAAACTGCAAAAAAATATTATTTACTTAGCAACGTCAAAAAGTCCTGGGGGCAGATTTACAAGCCCCTTGCGCCACTTTTGCGTCATTTTTCCCATGTTAAAAATGACGGAAAAATGGCGCAAGGAGCTTGTAAATAAGCCCCCTAGTCTTAAATCTACCAACCAAGGCAAATTGTGTGCGTGTGCAATAGTGTGATATTGGAAAGCAGCTTCTTGCTTTTCCAAACAGACTGTAGAGCCATGCGATACTGACTTACAGAGGAATCGAAAAACATGAATACTCATAACTATTGCAAAGGAGAAAATATTTTGTTCTCGCTTGTAAACACTGAATAGTGGATATAGAGATCAGATGACCCGGCTCAAAATATAAGAACACGTTACATTCTGAACGCAGCTGTGGCCATCATGTAAATGATTAATAACCAGGACTCCCGGTGGATGCAGGGGATTAAAAAATATAACCATTGACCTTTGTCACAGTAGCTATTTTCTGAAAGAGAAATTAAGTGTTGAACAACTGACCAGTTATTGGGCCTTGCTCACTGTGATCTTCCGATATTTTATCAGTGGAAGTCGAAAAAAGAGGTAGGTAAAAAGCACAAGAACACAAATGTAAAGTAGGAGGGTGGAGCAATTTAAAGCAGTGTTCAGCAAACTGGACAAAAAAGTGCATTTTGCATAAGCACATTTGCACATCTATAGTGAGCAGGAAGTTATTCTTCCACATGTGAAATATTATGCCATGCAAAAAATTGCTATCCTTTCTCGGGCATTTTCATATTTCCAATGCTATTTTCAGTTATAATTAGCTCCATAGTAAGGATGCTTTGGTTTTTCTTACAGATGCTTCATGAATAAATTAGCAGGAGTTGATGGACCAATGTGGCATGGCTGCAATCTTTGAGTGCTCACAAAGTCCTTAGTTCAAGGGCAGTAGAGACGGATTACTTTGCAGAAAGCTTATACTTAGCCTCATGGGAATAAGCTGGTAGTGAAGAAGGTGAATGAACCTAAAAATCAATGTGATGCATATTTTATAATTTACCGTGAAATGAACGGGTTCTTCAATATTTCAAGGGGATTACACATGGAGAGGATGCCTATTAAATCATGATGGGTTTAATGCGCACCGTGTGAAAAATGTATTAAATCAATAATTTTCCATCTTAGGGGGTGCAACCTAATGGAAATATTTACCGATTATTATCGCAGAAAATTCGGTGGAGTTATCATGTGTCTAAATTGTGAGGATTTTTCTAGTGTGATATCTTCATCGTCCATAGATCTGCTGCAGTAGACATGCACAAATGAAAAGGTGATTAAGCTACATTTTTAAGCATCTCAAATATCAGTCAATAATATATGGTGCATAAGTGGACCATCCAAAGTAGAGAAGCATGCCAAAGATGCAGGTACTGGAATCAGACCTGCAAGTAAAGGGAAGCACCCACATGTATGTAGATAGATAGCGATAAATAGATAAATAGATAGACAGACAGACAGATAGATAGATAGATAGATAGATAGATAGATGAATGGGTGGATATATGGATGAATGAATAGATAGATAGATAGATAGATAGATAGATAGATGGATGAATGGGTGGATATATGGATGAATGATTAGACAGACAGATAGATAGATAGACAGACAGACAGACAGACAGACAGACAGATAGATAGATAGATAGATGAATGGGTGGATATATGGATGAATGATTAGACAGACAGATAGATAGATAGACAGACAGACAGACAGACAGACAGACAGACAGACAGACAGACAGACAGATAGATAGATAGATAGATAGATAGATAGATAGATAGATAGATAGATAGATAGATAGATGAGTTGTGCCTGGTTAGTAGCATATCAAATGTTCAGGAATTGGATGGGAATTTAATTTGAGAGAAGGGAAGATTGGTTCAACTGTGTAAGAGCAGATTTTCGAGAGAAAGTGTCCACAGTGCTATCCAGAAGAGGACCTTTATTGCTAGCCAGTCGCTGCTTCCTCATTGTTTCGACTTGTTTATGTCTTATTGAATAGGCAGTTGGCATTGGCTCTGTGGAAGGTCACATTGCAGAATGGTTACATTCACTTTTACTTTGACTATGTAGTCTACTTGTAGAAGAGAAACACCCAAGCATAATTGTTCCTAGACATCCAACTACAAGCAATTGAAGAAATACTTATAAAAAGATAAAACATGACATCCAAAAAAGAACAAAAGCAATGCAAAAAAAGAACAAAGGCAATGCATCGACCAATTAACATTGAAGAAAAAGAAACCAGTGAAAACTACATCCAGGCATTGAAGGCTCTACATATTATGACAAAGTTAAAATCGGCTGAAAGAGGCATATGTTTATCAATGTCCAAAACTACAGTAACGTTTCACATGCTAAGACTGTCAATGATAAATTCCTCCAGACTTTAGAGGTGTATAGAGAAAATGCTGCATCTATCATGCCAAATTACATTACATTAAAAGCAACTGAGAAGACCACTTCTCTGCTGTAAAAAAAAATTGTGTCTAGGATATGCTGCTTGTTCTTATGCTATTACCTCCACTGTGGCCAAAAAAGAAGTGTGGAAACAATGCAACACAACTTCAAATTACGTAGTGGGGTTACACAAGCAACCTATTTATGGAAATGAGAGAAATGGAATTTCAGTGGCCTATATCTTTCTTATCAAGCCACACCCAAAAAGCAAAGCTGTGTGTCTTCATTTCGAAAAGCATTGGTAGGATTGTCCTTATGTCCAGCTCTCTTCAACGCCTACATGGGTCCTCAAGCCAAGCAACCACCAGCAGCAGTATACTAAAGTATTCCAAGGTTTACCCTGACAATCCCCTGAGCTTTACCTGTATACTCGAAGATCTTGCTATCTGCTGGTCTTTTTATAGATCGAGGTTTACAATTACAGAGAAGGCTCTGCTTTCAATTAAACATAAAATGAGGTCTTTTAATTGGCCATGAGGACTCCATTATGCTCCAGTTTCATTAGCCTAGAATTTAGGTGCCTGTCAACTTCCTAATTTCAGAAAAAATCACCTTCCTCTCGTAGCTTTTGTTTCTGCTGCTTCCAAGAGATTCTCTTAATATTGTTGACATACCACTGCACTTTCCTTATTCTTGCAGTGACCCTTTCAACCTTCAACAAGGGAGCGGACCTTTAATGACCGGTAGAGCCCGCTGTGGAGGTCTCTCAGGCTATTAGAACATTCCACCCCTAGAGGGCAGATTGTTCTAATTTGTTAAACAAAGGCCTCACAGAGCCCGCAAGGGGTTGAAATCCCCTCAGGCTCCGTGAGGCCGTTGTTCACAGCTGTTGCTGTGAACAAACATTGGAATGTTGTTTGCTGGGCTTCTACTGGCCATTAGAAGCCCTGAGCACTTCATTGTTTTCAATGGAACACTCAACATTCCACTGTACTAATATTGCATTTGATACCTACGATGAGCATAACATTGTCTCTTCTTGTATCTAATGTTATCTTCTATACTTTGTGTGGCTGTTGGTAGCAGTTATGTCTGATGTAGGGTGGAAATGCTGAAGCTTTTTGTAGGATGATGGTGGGAGAATGGGTATTTTATCATCATTTGTTTCATCCTGCCATATGATGTGTTGACGACCAATAGTAATGCGCCCAGTGCACTAATTTACAAATAGGATGTCTGTCCTGGTGAGAGGCAGGAGTGCTTGTAGGACTGCTGTATATCTATTGATTCTCTGCTGGTAAACAAGCAATCATTACTAATTCCTTGTACAGCAGCCATTAATTGGTCCAGATAAGCAATCAGCAACGGCAATCAATAAAACGCAGTAATTAGGTTGTCACTCACCAAAGAGAAAGACAATCACCTTAAAATGTTAAGGTTTCGACAACAGCGTTGAGGCTTTTAATCTCAATAAGGTTTGTTCTGCAGCTCAAAAAGGTATTTCACGCGGGGAGTGTGCATGGTTGAAATGCTTTAATTATGTCGCCTATTATCATTCTTAATTTATGACATGTAAGGGACTAGCATAAAAGTCACCCTTTCCCTCTGCACCTGTAAAGGTTATCGCACGACTCTGTCCAGCTGTTGCTGAATGACAGCTACTGATTTTTTCCCCCTGTGTATTTTTTTCCAGACTCACTATGAAGACGGGGATTACATTATCAGGCAAGGGGCTCGAGGGGACACGTTCTTCATTATCAGCAAAGGACAGGTAAGCTGCAGTCACGCCTTTAGGGGAAACTGTCTCTTATAATGATAATGTGCTCTGGGAACGCAGTGTAAGCTAAGCTTTGTCCTTTAGGGAGAGAGGTCACAGCCTTTCACATTAAATTAACCTTTGAGTACTGTCTTCATGGAGGCAGAGCTTCGGGCAATACATAGAAATGCACAGGAGCATTCCCGAAGGAAGCATAGTTAAATACTGTTCATTTAACTGTCAAATGGCTGTCTTTTATGCATGTCCAGGATCTTCTTTTTAAAAATAAAGTGCACTTTTCTTCATAACATCTTATTAGACGCTTGGCATGCGTATTGCTGCTCATGTGAGCTTTAGGATTCACACAGTTGTGGTGGGGAAATGCCCAGACTGGGGGGCATATTTAAAAGGAGTTAACACCACCACAACGTCCCTTTTTGTGGCGTTAACTTCTTCGCCTTATTTACAAGGCTGCATTAAGCCACTTAACGTGGCTTACCGCCGCCTTGTGAGTAAGGCCCCTATTCACGCAGCACTTAGCGTGAAAGGGAGGGTGCAATGGGTGTTACAGTAGGCGTTCTGCCGCAACATCCATTGCTTTTTGACTCTGCCCCATATTTACACGGAATGGGGCAGCGCCAAACATACAGCCAAGGAATACCTGGTCTTAAGCAGGAGACACGAGGAGAAATGTTTTATTTACCTTGTATTTTGCTCTTTGCACTTGTGCTGCATAATGCAGCACACTTATGAAGACCAAATCACCCGTAAAGATTATTTATGTGCAGGAAGGTGTCCCTTCCTGCACATAAACAATTGCCCCTGCAGGCACCCTTGCAAAATGGCGCTAGAGTGCCTGCGCTGGTGCTAGGCAGCTTTTTTAGCCCCAGCGCTAGGGGTAACCCAGGGGTGTGCCGCATTCTTGTGAATACGGCACATCCCTGAGTCTTGAAACTGTGGGAGTGCGGCATTACCAATTTTGGTGTAACACCGCGTTCCGCCAGTTTATTGTAAATATGTCTCTGGCATTCCTAAAATGAGAACAAAAATACACACAAAAATTGCACTAGTGTTTTGGGATTGGGGAGGCAATATGAATGAGGTATTGGGAAAGTTTGCTTAAATTGCACTGGGTTCTGGGCCAAATTTACTTTGTGGATGGGCGATTTGCATCAGTTCTGGGCAATTTCTCAGTGACATCTTCACGACTGATGGGTGCAAAATTGACATTACCACTGACGGATCTATGCAAAAATATTTTTTTACCTGTTGATTGAGGAACCTAAAAGTTAATGACTGTACAAAATGTTCACAACATCAGTGCAATATTATTAACTGTCACCTGCGCTAAACTGCCCAGTACTTATGCATTTTATGCACTTAAAATGGAGTTGGCACAAAATATGGGAGACTCCGCTCATTGGTCTTTTATACCCACTACAGCAGTGTCATTAGTGACATTTTCGGAGCGCTACCTACCACCTCGATATTGACATGACTAAGAGCCTGATTACGAGTTTGGCGGTCCTCCTGTAGGACCGCCACGCCTGTGCCGACAGGAGAACCGCCAAACCCGTGGTGCACCCGCCTGCTGGATTCTGAGTAGAATCCATGGTGGCAGGCGGTGCGGCGGCAGCATGCTTTGGCTGAGGATAACAGTCAGTAGTCATGCCGCCGCCGTGGGACAGCTGCCACGTCATGTGCACTGTGTGGCATGCACCATGTTGTGCATGCCAAACAGTGCACGCAGGAGCATGGACTTGTGGGGGGGCACATCTTGTGCCCCCACTCCCACCCCAATGAGCAGATTTGCCCGGGGGCCCTGTTGGGGGCTCCTTTCCCTACTTTTACATCAAGCATTTCATGGCAGGCTCACCGGTATGAAATGCTTGGTGGGAAGGCAGGTTGTAATTCGCTCTGCGATGCCGGCATCAGCACCGCTGCAAATTTGGCCTCCAATCTGCACCACTACAGGATCCTGGCGGTGGCGGCAGTCCTGTGGCAGTCTAAATGCCTCACTCCAAATATAGCAGGCGGACCCGCAGGGGTGGCGGTAGTCGGACTGCCACCACGAGTACGGCAGTCCCAGGACCGCCGTACTTGTAATAATGACATAAGTCTCGGTGTGCAGCTCATGGGTGGTGTTGTCCTATTGTGAACCTTTTGCTTTTTCTCTTTGGAGTTTGAAGGTTTCCTTGACAAAATCAACACCCATCATTCAATGTCTGTCTACCAAATGAATCACTTAAGTAAAATATGTCACAATAGAAATGATAAATCCTCTGGCTTCTCTTAAAGTTAACCCCTTCCCATACACAGTCCTCTCATCAGATAGTATTTTCCAAAGTGCCACACACTGCACTGCATCTCTCACTTCATTTCTAGAAGGTGTCAGTAGGCCTGTGTTGTTGTTGTGTAAGGTGCTCTTATGTCGGACCATTTCTAGAAAACATTGCAGGTGCAGTATGATTTTTCACACACAAATAAAAGCTTCAGGCAGGAATGTCTTGATGATAAACCTCCTTCCACTAAATGATCCACATAATTGATATTAGCGAAAATGAAAATGGGATTTTTTCTGTCTTGAAGACATCACTGTGGGGAATCTCATTAGAACTTCAAGAAGGACAAACCATCCATGAAATCAAGATTTGGGATTTGGTGAACACCTGTGTTTGTACCTCACAACACTCAGTGGGAATATCTATACTTCCATTCATTGGACAATTCTTTCTGCAGGAACAAACCGTAGCAAAATAAATGACTAAACCAAAAGAAAATTATGAGTTAACTGGTTTTAATTACAAAATGTTATTTTCTTTTTAACTTTTATATTCATTAATTTCATTAGGTAAATGTTACTCGGGAAGACTCTCCCAATGAAGATCCAATCTTCATCCGCACTTTAGAAAAAGGACACTGGTTTGGGGAAAAAGCTCTGCAAGGGTAAGTACAATAATATGTGATATCTTGACATACACAGCATTTCATAGAAGATGTTGCAGGCCACTAATACTAGGAACAATGATATATACCTCCCCTGATGTCCGGCATACAATGCTTAAATATTACCCTCATGTTGATGGCTAAAGCTAGTCTGAGTAATTTGATACAGTAGCTGAAGGAAGGACTGTGCTCCAATGAGCACTCATTTGATTTAGGGAAAGGCCAGAAGTATGGTTTTTTGTTTACCACAATCATTATTCTGTGATTCCGGCAAACTACCTGAATCACTCTTTGCCCTAGTTAGTTCATTGTGATAGTGGTAAATGCCCAGGATTTCAAACTAAGGATCAGATATAAACGCTTAGCATCCAGGATGATTAGGAGTTGAAGTAACTCTCCTGAGCTCTTGACAGATGTCCCAGAGAACCCAACAAGAGAGTACCCCTTTCACCCGAAATAGTCTGCAGATGTACAAACTCTGATAAAATGGTACATGGACCTGAAACTTTGTAAAGTAAGCCAGTCTCCAAGAGCGGTGACAAGTGAGGTGTTTTGTGTAATCCAGAACTGGGCAACCCCATAAGCTAAACAATCAAAATACATTAACTTTCAGGAGTAGGCTTTAACACATGGCAGGCATGGCAGAACAAAATAGGCAGACCTTTTAGCGTAAGGGGTATAAATGTACATTCATGTTTTTGGGAGTGAAACATTGGATTTTTTACACAGACTAATTAATCAGTCTCCAACAAAAATAGGCAAAGAGAAAACAATGTTAGTCAGCTAACTGGTCATGATACATTAAAAAAAACTATTTGTGGACAGTAAAATAATGGGCTCTAATAGTGAAGCAGACTCTCCAGTGGCGCACCAAGTTACAGTAAAAGTTTTAGAACCTTCCCTAGCATTATTGGGAGTTGAGAACGCCCGCGAGTCACTACGCTGCAATGGAGCCCCCGGTCCATGCAGCTTACTTGATTTTATTTTCAAACAAGTAGAATGCCAATGGGTCAAAGTCCGACAACCACCTTATAAAAATTGCCTTGCTGCAAATTCCTACCGGATAGCTGGAAGGGCTACCTTCTAGTACCAACACACAACAAGCATTTACAATGCAATAGGTCTCGCAACTGCAAGTTTTAGAGCTATTGGTATTGTAAATGGCAATGCCTTTTGAAAAATTAACAGGTATTGTAATTTATAATAGTAATTTTCCACCAGTACCATAACTACCACTATTATTATTACTATCACCACAGAGTAGTAATAGTAATAATTGTAGTCGTGGTTATGGTACTTGTGGTGGTTGTAGCGGTGGTGGTAGTGGTGGTGGTATTGGTACTGGTGGTGGTGGTACTGGTGGTGTTAGTGGTGGTGGTACTGGTGGTCTACGTGGATTTTATTTCATTACTTATGCTACTGCTGGAATATTTTTTAACAAAAAATAGAAAAACTAACAAACATTATCATTTGCAACGCCAATAGCTCAAACTTTTAGTAATGCCAGCCCTATTGCATTGCAAATGCTTGTTTTATGTTGCAGGCATGAGGTGCATCATCTACTTCCCAAAATACAATCTTAGATTTGTAGACACTCGTAACAGTCCTATGGTAGGAGGCAGTTGTTCAGCCAGTGTAAGGCTAATAGCTCACACAACTTTGCATTTTGATACCTGAAGTTTTAAATTACAATAAATGTAGTAGACCTCAGGCAGGAGACTTGAGTTACCAGTAACTGTGGAAAGAGCAATAACTTTAGAAACTGGTGCTTTATTTCACCTTTTCCGTGGTGTGAAGGTTACGTAACTGTTTTATTGCGTTCGAATGAGCACAATGGGGCTTATTTACAAGTCCCTTGCACCGCCGGTGCTTCAATTTTTGTGTGGGAAAAAGTGACGCAGCGGCAGCGCAAGGGGCTTGTAAATAAGCCCCAATGTCCTGTTTCTCTGGCTCTAAAGCAGCTTTGCTGACCTGGTTCTCTGGCTCTACAACAGCTCTGCTGACCTGGTTCTCTGGCTCAAAAGCAGCTCTGCTGACCTGGTTCTCTGGCTCTACAGTGGCTCTGTTGACCTGGTTCTCTGGCTCTAAAGCAGCTCTGCTGACCTGGATCTGTGGCTCTAGAGTGGCTCTGCTGACCTGGTTCTCTGGCTCTACAGCAGCTCTGATGACCTAGTTCTCTGGCTCTAGAGCAGCTCTGCTGACCTGGTTCTCTGGCTCTACAATGGCTCTGCTGACCTGGTTCTCTGGCTCTACAGCAGCTCTGCTGACCTGGGTCTCTGGCTCTACAGCAGCTCTGCTGACCTGGTTCTATGGCTCTAAAGCAGCTCTGCTGTCCTGGTTCTCTGGCTCTATAGCAGCTCTGCTGACCTGGTTCTCTGGCTCTAGAGCAGCTCTGCTGACCTGGTTCTCTGGCTCTAAAGCAGCTCTGCTGACCTGGTTCTCTGGCTCTACTGCAGCTCTGCTGACCTGGTTCTCTGGCGCTAGAGCAGCTCTGCTGACCTGGTTCTCTGGCTCTAGAGCAGCTCTGATGACCTGGTTCTTAGGCTCTAGAGCAGCTCTGCTGACCTGGTTCTCTGGCTTTGAAGCAGCTCTGCTGACCTGGTTCTCTGGCTCTAGAGTAGCTCTGCTGACCTGGTTCTCTGGCTCTAAAGCAGCTGTGCTGACCTGGTTCTATGGCTCTACAGCAGCTCTGCTGACCTGGTTCTCTGGCTCTAGAGTAGCTCTGCTGACCTGGTTCTCTGGCTTTGAAGCAGCTCTGCTGACCTGGTTCTCTGGCTCAAGAGTAGCTCTGCTGACCTGGCTCTCTGGCTCTACCGCAGCTCTGCTGACCTGGTTCTCTGCCTCTAGAGCAGCTCTGCTGACCTGGTTCTCTGGCTCTAAAGCAGCTCTGCTGACCTGGTTCTCTGGCTCTACAGCAGCTCTGCTGACCTGGTTCTCTGGATCTAGAGTAGCTCTGCTGACCTGGTTCTATGGCTCTACAGCAGCTCTGCTGACCTGGTTCTCTGGCTCTAGAGTAGCTCTGCTGACCTGGTTCTCTGGCTCTAAAGCAGCTGTGCTGACCTGGTTCTATGGCTCTACAGCAGCTCTGATGACCTGGTTCTCTGGCTCTAGAGTAGCTCTGCTGACCTGGTTCTCTGGCTCTACAGCAGCTCTGCTGACCTGGTTCTCTGTCTCTAGAGCAGCTCTGCTGACCTGGTTCTCTGGCTCTAAAGCAGCTCTGCTGGCCTGGTTCTATGGCTCTACAGCAGCTCTGCTGACCTGGTTCTCTGGCTCTAGAGTAGCTCTGCTGACCTGGTTCTATGGCTCTACAGCAGCTCTGCTGACCTGGTTCTCTGGCTCTAGAGTAGCTCTGCTAACCTGGTTCTCTGGCTCTAAAGCAGCTCTGCTGACCTGGTTCTATGGCTCTACAGCAGCTCTGCTGACCTGGTTCTCTGGCTCTTGAGTAGCTCTGCTGACCTGGTTCTCTGGCTCTACAGCAGCTCTGCTGACCTGGTTCTCTGGCTCTACAGCAGTTCTGCTGACCTGGTTCTCTGGCTCTACAGCAGCTCTACTGACCTGGTTCTCTGCCTCTAGAGTAGCTCTGCTGACCTGGTTCTCTGGCTCTAAAGCAGCTCTGCTGACCTGGTTCTCTGGCTCTACAGCAGCTCTGCTGACCTGGTTCTCTGGCTCTAGAGTAGTTCTGCAGACCTGGTTCTATGGCTCTACAGCAGCTCTGCTGACCTGGTTCTCTGGCTCTAGAGTAGCTCTGCTGACCTGGTTGTTTGGCTCTAAAGCAGCTGTGCTGACCTGGTTCTATGGCTCTACAGCAGCTCTGCTGACCTGTTTCTCTGGCTCTAGAGTAGCTCTGCTGACCTGGTTCTCTGGCTCTACAGCAGCTCTGCTGACCTGGTTCTCTGCCTCTAGAGCAGCTCTGCTGACCTGGTTCTCTGGCTCTAAAGCAGCTCTGCTGACCTGGTTCTATGGCTCTAGAGTAGCTCTGCTGACCTGGTTCTATGGCTCTACAGCAGCTCTGCTGACCTGGTTCTCTGGCTCTAGAGTAGCTCTGCTGACCTGGTTCTCTGGCTCTAAAGCAGCTCTGCTGACCTGGTTCTATGGCTCTACAGCAGCTCTGCTGACCTGGTTCTCTGGCTCTAGAGTAGCTCTGCTGACTTGGTTCTCTGGCTCTACAGCAGCTCTGCTGACCTGGTTCTATGGCTCTACAGCAGCTTTGCTGACCTGGTTCTCTGGCTCTACAGCAGCTCTGCTGACCTGGTTCTCTGGCTCTACAGCAGTTCTGCTGACCTGGTTCTCTGGCTCTACAACAGCTCTGCTGACCTGGTTCTCTGGCTCTAAAGCAGCTCTGCTGACCTGGTTCTCTCCCTCTAAAGCAGCTCTGCTGACCTGAAGCGCGGCCGCTAAAGTTAGCGGACCGCGCTCCAAAATAATTACATAAATAAAGAAATGCAAATGCAACAATACAAGCCCGGTGAAGAAATGGCTGCGGAGAGAAATAAGCATAAAGATACATATAACTATTAGGAAACAACAAAACGTAATACTAGAAAGCAAGCACCCGTGTAACTGGTATTGAACCCTTCCAGTGCCACCCTTCCTCATCGCTCCCCAGAATCGTTTTAAACATCAAAGTACATCATACGGACTTACAACACACATTTTTGGATCGTGCTAAGTGAAAGTGAAGACTGAAGAGACGCCGTGCGCGTGCCCATCTGCTGTCGGAGGCAAGCTGATAGAGACGCCGTGAGCTCGAGCGCGCAAAAGTGAAAGCGCGCGATGGGAGCATCTGTTTTCATTCAGCCGCTTGTATTTGCATCTGGGCTGAGTGAAAACAGATGCGCTTGTCACGATGGGCGGCATCTCAAAACTGCAAGAGCGTCAACAAAAGTGACAGCCAGCAAACCAAAAGCACGGAAAAAACATTAATCACGACCTAAGCCAATTGGAAACGGTCGAGGCACAGGGGCGTGGATTAAAGTTCCCCTTCTTAGAGTGTTTACTATAGCCCTCGCAGGGCGAGAGCGCATGCGCGCTCCCGCGCCAGGCGAGACCTAAAAAAGGGCCTATAACGACCAGTAGCGGCCCGTGGTGGGAGTGCTGCTGGGCGCTGACGTGGGGCGGGGGAGGGGCAGGGTGGGGGGTAGTAAAATACGGATTACGGCCGATTAGAGGTAAGCAAACATATAAATAAATAAAACGAATTTCGTTGCGCGCGCTGCATCGCCAATGCGATGCAGCGCGAGCAACGAAATTCGTTTTATTTATTTATATGTTTACTTACCTCTAATCGGCCGTAATCCGTAGTTTACTACCCCCCACCCTGCCTCCCCCGCCCCACATCAGCGCCCGGCAGCACTCCCACCATGGGCCGCTACTGATAACGACCCTGAAAATTGCTGCTTAATTGCCCTCCTCCACATCCTGTGAAAGTACTTCGCAAAGTTAATAAACAGTGAACTGGAACCATGGGCGACTGAGAAACATCTTATCCTGTTCTTTCAAACGTGGATCCAAAAAGGCTCATCATCATCAATATATCATCAAATATAATTTGCTTTCATCTATATTAGTAGACAAATCAATGTCTATGAAGGACCGCTCACTGTATGCTGCTTTATAGACTGTGCCACGGCCTTTGATTATATTGACCAAGCAAAGTTATAGGCAAAGTTGTCAAAACGGAAAATAAAAGCTTCCTTGTTAAGAGCCATAATAAGTGTGTGCAATGACACCTGGGCTAAAGATAAATTGAGATCACAATGCTATGCCAGTAAAAATCTATACCTATAAAGATTTAAAACAAGGCTGTATTTTAATCCCATTTTGTTTAACCTTGACGGATATCGATAAAGGACTTACTGCCGCAAGAGACTTTACCCTGAATGTGGCTGGACAGGACCCAACACTGATAGGCCTACAAAGATCGTTGACACACTATCTACTTTAACACCAATAGCAACAAATAAAATTAACAAAGTCCAAGATCATTATCTGTGGCCGGAAAGTCGGGAAGAAAAACGATTAATTACCTAGATATATCTGGGAGTTTAGCTCGATGAATGAGGACATACATCCGCCTAGCTGAATGTATTAAAAGACACATGCCTTAACAAGCGCCTTTCTCCCCTCCAGAATAATCTGAAGGGCCGAGATACCTACTACCTACTCCAGGCTATGGGATGTAAACTAATGCCAACCCTAAGGTAATGAATGATAACATTTAGAAACAAACATGTCAAACAGCTCAATAAAGCACAGTGTAGCAGCCATCAGCTACTTTTTCATTTGCCTTACTGCACTGTGAAATTCCAGCTGCATCCGGAATTTAATTTAACAAGACAAAGCTGAATGCCTAGCACAAGACACCTGGGGGGAGATTTGCTATGATTTTACGCCATGTTTGCGTCATAAAAGTGACACAAATCAGCGCAAAATCTTTTTTTTCCGATTTACTTTCCAACGCTAAACTTGTTTTTCTTTGCTTTGCTTTGTTTTGTTTTGCATTACTTAGCGCCAAAGGGGCATACCATAGTTGGAGCATGGGCGTTCCCATACAACCACCCAAGGTTTCTGATGCTAAACCCTATTTACTAAATAAAGTAGACAGGGTTTAGCATCAGAAAACTGCACCCTTTTGAAGTAGGGGCAAGGAAGGAGAAATGTTTTAATTTCTCCTTCCTTTTCCGACTTTGTACATATGCTACACTTTACAGCACACATAAAAAGTGGGAAAAGGGCTAAAGTTAGTCTAAGCATGGTATTTTGTACTGGAAGGGTATCATTACAGTACAAAACCCATGCTAGACTGACGGAGACGCCCTTGCACCATGGCGCAGAGGTGGGCGAACAGCAGCTGATTTCAGCGCTGGCGCTATGGAAAGGGGATGAGAGTGCCATATTTTAGTGTTTAGCGCTCTCCTTCTCTCTCCTTTTTCCGCAGGACAGTGCCGCATTTGCGGCTGCTGCACTGCACAAATAAATGGTAAATCTCCCCCCTGGTTTGCTGCACAAACTTGAAAGTCGCAGCGCCTAAAACCTCGAAGAACTTCTTATGGCAGACGACAACTTATGGGCCCTCGGTGAGCCTGCTTCGAACACTTGGGAAAGTGACCTGCCCAGTAAGCATAGCTGAGTTAAAAAAAAGCAAGCTAAAATCTTGTCCGAAGCACAAGATATGGCTGATCTCAAGCCATAAAGCGCAAGCAAACATAGCTTTGAAGGTATACGACTCTCCAAATACCCTAACATACTTTAAGCTAGCGCTCGCAGATAAGCAAAAGAAGAGATCTAATGCGGTTAAGATTTGGCCTGATAGCCCTAAAAAAACTACTGGTTCGGGTGGCCATGGAGAAATTTGGATCCTGTGGGCATACTTTGTAAATCAGCCCCCTGGTCTATTAATCACCTTCTGTGCTTATGTAAAAAGTGCTCATGCTTCCGAAAATCTGGCTTCGCCCTTTATTTATCCAAACAATCTGTGGAGGGGTGCCCAAAGGGCGAATCCAGCCAATTTACACCCCGATTTATGAAATATATAACTCAGGTAAATGACCACCTGCACAGAGATGCATCCGATGAATTTGTTACAATAGCTGATCTCAAATAGCCTCTATTATATATTTATGGGCATTTATGCTTGTGGGCAGCGGAGTAAATGACAGGCCTGACAGTAAAAAGCAAATGTGCTAAATAACTACAAGGACCTGTAGATCAACCGTGTCTGCTTTTACACACAGCGAATTGGATTTTTCATAAAGGGAATTTGCAATGGTAAGGATCTGAACATTGACCCCGTTCGCATTTGCACACTGTGATTTTGCACCCACTAATCTTTGCTGATGCATTCAAGTTTTAGCTTTTGATTGTATATTTATGAAAACATTTCCACTTATTAGATAGCCTAGTAATACACAATCCTCATTTTAATACTCGTTTATTTCTGCATATTATGAATTTGCCTTTGAACAATAAGAATTTTTATTGGTGGGGATTCGAACATTATTTTATCTGTTCTTACACACTGTAATTTCCACCGACTAATATTTGAAGATTTACTTACATTTTAGCTTTGAACTTCGTTCTTAGTTTTCTTTTTTATGTTTTAACCTCATATTTCTCAATATGCGCTCAGCGCCTTGAGACCCTCACGGGTGAGTAGCGCGCTTACAATTCCCTGATTGATTGATTGATATTTATAATTGTAATGCTTTTAAATAATCAAGCAATTAAACATCTGCTTACTTACTTTTACACAAGCTAATTCACTCCGAAAGGGGGGTGATTTGCATGGACCAGTTTTAAAAGGTGTTCTTTTGCTCTAAAAAAGACAAAGTATGACTTCCCAATGATTAATATAAAATGTACTATCAGCTGAATGATCACAGTTTGATTTCTTAAGTTAGATGTGTGCACTTTCTAAAGCATTAGTGATCGGTTTGTAACCGTAACAATGTTGCTAGTGGTGTCCTATTTTGCACCGCATAATTGGTCTTCCTCATGCTGCATTATTGAAAGCACTATGCCACATATTTTGCATGCCTCACGCCATAGTTCCAGTGTTTTGCAGTAGGAAAAGGCGTCCAAGAGGTTATCGACCCAGATGTTAGTGTAATAATGCTTGCACTGTTTTAGGTGTGAAAGCACTGAACGCACATCAATAATTCTGATACGAATTTATGGCCTTTGGGCATGGAAGATCATTGTTCACACAACTAAGGGATCAGTGTGAGTGATGCATTTCATTATTAATCTGCTCCAGTCCAAATGCAGAGTGGGACCCTTGGTCCAGATTGGAGCTGTGATATGCATAAAAACCAGGAATGTTTGAGTCCATTGTTATTTTTCTCCTCAGTGAACATGACGTGCATGCAAACGAGTAAAGCATGGACACAGAGACCTTCAATGAAAATCAGGCTCTGAATGCGGAAGTAAAGCCAGCAGCTGTAATTATAATTCTGCATGGCATTACTGCTATATTTAGCTTATCCGTGGTGACCTTAATGATAACTTGTTTAGAATTGTACTACAGTTGCATTTGTACAGTGCTCTGTACTGCTGATGAGAAGCCAAGGCACATTTTTGTATGAGTAGCTCGCTTCTCCGCGGGCGAGCTATGGATGGAAGAGTGTGTGTCTGCCGTATAGTTTGTATGTAGTGTTTTAATGCAATGAGTGAGGAGCGAAGCTGTCCTCGTATTGTGCGTTGTCAGTGCTTTTTAGCATGAATTTCAGGCAAAAACAGTGCTTAATTTCAGCCGGTGGTTTCCGGCGCTCAGCACCGGCACTTAATTGTCAACAACGGGGCTTGTGCCAGTCTGCCACATGGTGGTGCTGCTAAAAATTACTATTGACTGCCGCCCAAGCCCTTCTTATAGCTTTGGGGGCCTAGAGTAGGCTGAATTGTCACACTTTCAAGAGTGTGGTGATTAGTAATTGTGTTGGTACTGCCATTGGCAGCGCTGGCAGGGCAATGGGCAGCGAAAGCTGCAGTGGCCTCCTGATGAGGCCCCTGGCACTTATTTTTTTATAAATTAAGCACTGCGCAAAAGCAGTGAGAGTAAGTATCCTTATGCGTTAGATGCTATTGTGTGGATGGGTAAAGTGTGTGAGTGTCATATGGTCTATGTGGGAAGTGTTCTGGTGGTGTTCTGGCATCTATGGGAGAGACGGCTCAAACCGTAAAGCTGTACCTATGCTCGGGTGAAAGAGGAAAGTGTGAGGATAGATGCTGTATCATAAGCAGAGTGATCATATTTGGAGTAGTCTGAATATGCGGTTTATCTGAGAATGAATATGGGCCTAGGAAAGTGGCCAGAAACGAGTGGTAGATGCAGTCATGCATCTGCCACGGTATATGCTGTGGAGTCCACACATGAGCAGCAGAGTAGCAACCCACTGGAACGAATATTATGCAATAAGCCATGGTATATGCAATGCACGGTCTGTCTAGGCATAGGAGCGAGCAACCTACAGAAACAGGCATTATACAGCCATCCATAATATATGCTTTCATAGCTCCACTATTGAGTGGCAGTGGAGCAACCATGAAAAGATCAATGATAATGTATGCTGAGGAATCAGCAGAGCTGTGGCAGGAAACAATCCACAGGGACTGACATTATATAATCAGTCAGGCTATATGCTATTGGGAGCTGAAAAGAGTAACTGAGGATTTGCAGCCATCAAGCTACCAGTCATAGTATATGCCTGAAGAGTAAATCCAGATGTGGCGGGATGTAACCCATAGGAATGGCGAGTATACAACCAACCATAGAGTATGTTCTGAGGAGTCCACACAGTAGTGACAGAAGAGAAACTCATAGGAATGGGCGTTAAACACTAGTCAGTAATATTCTCTGAGGGGCCACCCATAGGAATTGGCATTATACAACCAGCCTAAAGAATTTGCTCTGGTGGACACTCTCTGGAGTGAGAGAGGAACCATTTTAAGACTGATCATGATACATGCATTACTGTGTATGCAGGGCCTACTGGAGCAACACTTAAGTGTGGGCATTATACATCCATCCATAATACATGCTTAATGGAGTCAACCCCAGTGGTGGAAGGAGTAACCATTATTCATCCAGGCATAATATTTGCTCTGAGGAGTCCACCCAGGAGTGATCCACCCATAGTAATGGATTTATACATTGAGCCATGCCATTTCCTCTGAGGTGTCTCTCTATGTGTGGTGAGGTGCAGCCCACATGAATGGCAATTATATATCCAGCCACAGAAGATGCTCTAAGAGGTCCTCCTAGGAGTGACAGAAGGGTGATCATTGCTGAACCGGAAACAGTAAATGCCCTGAAAAGTACACACAAGAGCGGCAAAGGGGCAACCAATATACAGCTGCCCACACCATTTGCGCAGAGGAGTACATTCAGAAGCAGTAGAGACCAGTCCATTGATTTTTAATGGATCCAGCCATTCTATATGTAGCCAGGAGCCCACCCAGATGTGGCACAGACCAGGCCATGGTATTGACATTATGTAGCCAGCCATAGTAGTCTTGTGAGGACTCTGCTGAGTCCTTACAAGAAGGACAGTGGAGTAAGCTCTAGGATCAGCATGGTATATTCAGGCATGTTATGCGGCCTTGTAATTCACAGATACAAGGCTGTTGCTGACTTATTCTCAATGTTCCTGCTGTGACTTTGGGCAGAATTCCTGTAAAGAGCCACAATCCTTTTATCACACCTGAAAATCAACAGAAACCATTAATGTTTGTGGTAACGTGTTGACCACATATTTTCTCCTCTCCCTCTCCCTTTCAATGGCACTCCACAAATGGGACTTAGAGCTCCAATCCGGCAACCTATTGTGAAGTACACTTTTACAAGCAAGGATTATATGAGTACTTTGATTGGAAGACAATGATAATGTTGCAATCAATAAAATGAGGGTGGATAGTTTAGTTTAAATGAACATGCGAAGTGAAAAGTAAGCAGATGGTGGGGCGGCCTCCTGCTGCTTAGCCCACTCTCTCCAACTGATCTCCCAAGCATACATAAACATTCTATGACATCCCACAAACAGAGTCCGAGCAGCAGGTATCATGGAAACTAGGGAGAGAATGCATTATACTTCATTCAGGATATAACAGATACTTTTTATTCAATGAGGTTAACTCCTGTCTACTAGGACATACAAACTGATGGTTAACATGTATAAATCTGCTCAAACCCTTTTATTCCTCCAGGACTCATAAAAATGAGTACTCTTGATTTATTAAACAGTAGCACCGGAAGCCAGATTACATTCTGTACACAGATGCTTGTACACAATGTGGGACTGCCACTTGTGTATCATGTTACAATGGTGAACAAAACGTACAGGTGCTATGAAGCCCAAGCAGTTTTTGTGCACCCAAAGCTTCTTTCAAGTTGCTATTTTTAGCTCAGGCTGAAAGTTTCAGCATGCTTTCCGCAAATCAGTCATATTTAGCACAAAAAGAAATTTAACATTTGTTTGAACTTAACAGAAAAATCCTGGATGGTTCCAGGGATGCTGCGGCTTTCACAGGTTCAGAAGAGTAACTATGAAATTCTCTGTGGATTACATGCAACTGCCATATGAATGTTTTTTTTGCATTCATAAATGTAGTATACATTTGCATGTGCACACGTGTCATTCTCACATTTGAATACCCCAAACCCGCACCATGTGCACTTTTTCTCATACATAATGTTACATCATATTGGTGTAATAATTAATATAGGTGAGCAAAACCATTTGCAATTGTAAAATCACATTTTATGAATACAAAACTCGAGTGCAAACTGAAATGGGGAGATTTGACTATCTAATTTCAGATTAGGATTGCAAATATCTTTGTTAACAGGGGGACTGGTCTAAACTATGTTAGCATAGGCTATTATAAATAACAATTGTATCCTTCTGGGCCAACCATTGAAGTTGCTGATAATGTTAGTTGTTGTAATGGACCTCTGGACTTCATCCCAGGCGTCTAATGTTTTAACTAAGTTTCTCGTTTGTTTTCTTTAGTGTATTGGGCTTGTTTTTAAAGTTCCCGAGTTGCTCAACTTGCTTTCTATCTGAAAAAATCAATACTGGTGCTTTGGGAACACTTAATTAAACGCTGATCTAATCCACTGAGCATGATTGGTCTTGCTTCACTTGCAAAATAGAAGCAAAAAGGAACATGCATTCTTATATATTTTTCTAATATATGTTCGGTTGTTTCAACTCAATTCATGTACTTAATTTCCGCTAGTAGAGTTTAAATTGGGGTCAAAGCATTGGATATAACCTCTGGAGAATTTAAACTTTCTCTCCAGCCAACGAAAATTAAGATTTTGTTTTTCACTAATGTGTGCTAGCTGCCATTCTCTGAAGTGATTGGATTTTAATGTGGTGCATTAATTAAAACGAGGATTTGTTCACTAACTCTTTAATTAATTAAAAACAATTTTCAAAGTCCTAACCTTCTTTAACGCCGTCCCACATAGGCTTAGCACATTCCGAGAAAAGACACGTAGGAATCCCATTCTATTTGTTAAAAGCAATTCACGGCAAACGTAGTCGATTTTAGGTTTAAGTATTTTTTAAGCTTGTAATAATGTCAATTTGATACGCCCATCTGCTTACTTTTCCTTCGCATTTTCATTTAAACTAAACTATCCAGCCTGAAGTTCGGACGCTTTTACTGACCAATTATAATACTTGCCAGAGTGAGGACAAACTTTATAAGTGGCTACCATTGTCGTTTGCTCACTGGTGAATACTGGGACATTCCACAAAAAATAGTAAAATTACAATTGGTAAAAGACAACAGACATAGGTTAAGAACTGAAATCTCCTGGCCTTTTAAGAAACGATTTGAAGGAATATAGCATGTTACATCGCATGCTATTACATCGCGTTCCTTTACCAAGCGGTTGTTACAACGACCGCGTTGTTAGAACGCGATACCTTTACAACGCAAGTCATTAGATCGACTTGCTGTAGGGGGGGCGCTGGATTTAGGAATAGTATAATTTACTATTCCAACTCCAGCCTGCGCAACAGTAGGGAAGGTGTTGGAATAGTAAATTATACTATTCCTTAGGTTTGGAGCGCCCCCTACAGCAAGTCGATCTAATGACTTGCGTTGTAAAGGCATCGCGTTCTAACAACGCAGCCGTTGTAACAACTGCGTTGTAAAGGAACGCGATGTAATGACAGCGTTGTAAACGCTGTTTCCCATTTGAAGACCACAACCCACAAACACAACAGAAAAACTAAAATGGCAGCCCACATGGACATAGAAAAAATGGATGAAAGGCAGCCATTAAGACCCTGGACATGGCTGATGTAACGTCATTGTGAAAAGTACAATTCTGGCCAATTTGCCATATGGTACTCGATGGACTGGTGCTTACAGTGATTATGCATGTGGTGTTGCCATTACTGGGAATTAATGCACTGTGCTCTGTGTGTTCTTTGCTCATCTATGAAGTGTAAATGTGCTCCTATCTTTCTTTTGCAACTGCATGTGGTGTTCAGTGAGCTTACCGGTGACACAGTGACAAATTAGTTGTCTTCTGCTTCCACCCCAGCAAACAAATCACTCCTGGCTGTCTGGTTAAACTATTCCAAACTGGAGCTAGTTTGGAATAGTTTAACCAGGCACAAATTGCATCGGTTAGATAATTGATATTTTTCTTTTGGTGAATTTCCCCATACTGCATAATTGCGTACAGGACATGGGTCAAGCCATCATTTCAGTTTCAAGCTACAGGGAGCTATTCTCTTGCTATCTACCCATAACCCGTCCTGCTTAAATAATTTATTGTGTCTACAATTAGGAGGGTGAGTCCACCTTATTTGACTTTTCATTTGCCTGCTAATTTAGGTTATCTTTATCAGATACCAGCACCTCTTTGTTCATTGCAGTTTCCTGGTTTCTCAGAAATGTGATTTAGATATGTCACAAAGCCTTCCTGCTCACTAATATATGGCGATAGGAAGCAAATCGCTGTTGTAATATGTAGCACAATATTTTCTTTTCATATATGTAGCTAAAGAAATCCTGATGAAAAAAAGGCAGATTTGTTGCTTCGTTTGCATGCATCTGGATACAGTTATGAGTACACAATGTCAGCAGTTGAAAAATTCAACAGGGAGATTTTACTGAAAAAGGAAGGAGTCATTTGATGGTGGCCACAACATAGGGCACTAGAGAGTCGCCGCACGAGCACAAATGCCCACTAGGAGAAACTTTTGTCTGAAAGTTCTTGCTAGGGAAATGAAAACAGATTGACTTCATTTCCTGTGACACACAGGTTCAGCCCTTACTGTGCATGCCCCAGGCATGTCAGGTATGAGAGTCAGAGTTTTGCATATTTGTCCCTGTTATATCAGAAGCTAAGTAGAGCACAGGTAGATCCTCAAAAAGAAGAAGAGTGAGGCACCAACTATATTATGATGTAAGAAAGGGCTGTCAGCAGGCTCCTCAGCCATCACCCAAAGAGGTACAGACTTGTAGCATCCTCCCATTCGCTTCAAAACCTACGGGTGTTTGCGCTGATCCGCCCATGTAATGCCCCCTTGATGCAAAGCGAGAGAAGCAGCACAAAGCACTTTTTGTGCTGAGAAAAGGGTATCTTTCTAGCTCAAAATATCTTTTCCACTGAAAAGTAAATAAAAATACTTATGCATTACATCACTTTGCTTCACTTTACATAACTTTGTGGTGACACAATGCCTTAAGAAATCTGGGCCATGAGGTTGTTTATTTTAAATGGCGGCACTAGACAGACAAGAATGTATATTATCCCTCATGCTTTTTAGATTCACAATCTTACCTGTGGATGTGTCCTGTGTTAATATAAGCTGCATTTTCACCCTCATTTAATTGCATTTTGAACCTGTGTAGCCTATATTACATCTTTTTCACTAATTTGACTTAGTACCTGATGATTGTTACCCTTCCCCTGCAGAAACACACGCATTTGTATTACAAAGGGACCATGAGGCTCCTTTTGTGTTACAGAATACCTGCTTGCTGGTGCATCACCATCACATTCATAAAAAGATGCTGCTTCATTTGTACAGGGACTGTCCCAGGTTAAATGAGGACATCCCCTTACCCAGGGTTCCACTCTAGAAGCACGCATAGAGAAAATAGACCCTGAGAGCCATGATGGATGTCTTCCTCTCCTGAGGTACTACATATTTAGGTTTACTGACTACATATTTGTGGCCTGATTTAGAGCCTAGAATATGGAGTACCGTAAGTCATGGTGATGGAGGACTGAACGTCCGAAACCCTGATGGATGGCAGTCAGTTCTATTCAGAGATGGCCACCCACCCAGAGGTGATCTCTGCATGCTGAAAAGATTAACTGTATGTTGGTTCCATTCAAGGTATCAAATGTTTAGCGGCCACAGTCACTTTGAACAACCGTCCACCAAACTTTTAACATTTCTTGTTTTTCAAAAGCAAACTCTCAAAGTGGGAGGTTTCTCCCATGCTGTGTGGGCCATTCTTTAATTTTCTGTCCCAGGTTTTTCCTGGTAGGTATGAACAGCAAAAAAAAAAATCAGACTGTTCACTCTAAATAGGGTAGGCAGTGTGATGGCTTTATTCTGACAGGGCATCAGAGGTAGCCTTCCGTCGACGGGGTCAACAAGGGATTTAATGGAAAGCTGACAATACCCCCAGCCCTAAATAGGGCTGAAAGACCGTCAGATTGGTTGACAGGGTACTGTCCACCAAAATCTAAATCATCCTTTTATTCTCACCTAAAGAGAATGGCAGTAAGTACTGATCTTTTTGTAAAGCTTTTCTTTAGTAAAAGAAATGCCCAACTCTGATAGTGTAGTTATGTGGTAGCTGACTGCAGCTCAGAGAAGGTACTTGATCTGTTAATGGGAAGAAATGTGCCTCACAGAAGGAATATAAGGTATGATAGATCTCAACTGGAGGTACCTATTGCACCCAATACAGACCTGCCACACCAGATATAGTGAAGTGACAACGGGGGTCATTACATCACAGGTAGGTTTTCCTAGGTATATATGTGGTTGTTTACTTCACATCTAAGTATGTTTTAAAATATTATGATATAAGTAAAAAATATACATATATATATATATATATTATCTACTGGCGGTCGCCAGTAGATAGTTATAGTTAGGACCTATTATCCATAGGAAATCCGTAACATTCTATTCCCAATAACTTTGGCGTCGTTTGACGAATCATCGCGAAATTTTCAAAACTAGTGGGGCGCTACGGTCCGCTCCTGTCTTGAAAGTTTCGGGGTGATTCATCAAGCGGGAGCCGAGAAAAAAGGGGGGTCCCAAAACGTGTTTTCTCCATGTTAATTCCCATACGAAATTTTAGCCACGGGTACAGCCCGAACTGCTGAACGGAATTACACCAAATTTTGCAAAAAGGTAGCGCTTGGTTCAGAAAGTGACCTTTTTTTTAAATGGTGTAAATCCGTTCAGTAGTTGCGGAGAAATTCAAAAAATAAGAGTGAAAAAATCAATTTCCCATAGGAAACTTTATGCAAGGCTACAGCAAGAACTGCTGAACGGAATTACACCAAATTTGGCAAAAAGGTAGTGCTTGGTTCAGAAAGCACCCTTTTTAAAAATGGTGTAAATCCGTTCAGTAGTTGCTGAGAAAATCCAAAATAAATGTTTCGATATCTATGGCCGCGGTGGATCCGCGCACCCTCCCGATCACGAGCTGCATGCTAATTGGCTGTCAACACTCCAAACCAGGAAGTGTTGGCAGCCATCTTATTCCTCGGTAGAACCGAGGAACAAGAAATCAGTAAAACAACTGCGTAAAACGCAAAAAGGGGGCAGGGTAGAAACACCCTGACCCCCTAGGCCTGCTCAGGGGATCCTATAAGGACCCCCAGGGCCCCAAAAAAATATATATTTTTTTAAATCGGCGGGATGCGCTTAGGGGCGCGGATCCCGCCGAGCAAAACGAAGCGCGGTCTCCGCGCTTCGTGGTTAATTGGCCCCGGGTGGGCCAAGTCTCGGGGGCATGGGGGTTTATTTAATAATATGGGGGCCTCTAAGGCCCCCAAGCCCTGAGGACTGCCACCCCCGGGGCTTTAAAAATAATGGTGCGGGAGGGCTTTCGGCCCTCCCGCAGCCCCGGGACCGCCAGCCCCGGGGCTTCTTTATAAAAAATAATATACCTGTGTGGGGGGGGCTCGAGCCCCCCACATGCCCCGAGGACCGCCACCTCCCGGGGCACTAAAAAAATGCTAATTTGGGGGTCCGGAACGGACCCCGAGCCCCCGGGACCACCACCTCCCGGGGCTGTGCATGTGAAGGAGGGGGGCCGCGCGGCCCCCTCCTGGAGCCTGTGGTGTCCCTGGGGACCACCACCCCCAGGTCCGGCTCCTGCAGTGTCCCGGGGTGCCTACCCCGGGACACTGTAGCTTGCTATGGCAGGGACGGGAGCCTCGCGGCTCCCGTCCTGCCATAGCAAACTGCTTTGGTTTTGGAAGAGAGAGCAGGAAACCTGCTCTCTGTTCCAAAACCAAGCAGATTGCTTTTCCACACGGGAGCTGCATCTTAGCAGCTCCCCATGTGGAAAAGCAATGCCGGCTCCCGCAGGACGCGGGAGCCGGCGGGACCGTGGGGGCATTGGGGACCCCCCCACGGACCCAACGGAGAGGGCCAGCCCTGGGGGATGGGGTCCCCGGGGCCGGAATTGGCCACGGGAGGGGGGCCCACGCGGCCCCCTTCCCGTTAATTTTTTTTTTTTTAAATTAAAAAAGGGGTCAGGCCCTGGGGGATGGGGTCCCCAGGGCCCAAAAAGTAAAAGAAGAGGGGCCACACAGCCCCCCTTCCAAAAAACAAAAAAACACGCAATCGTGCCGAGGCTCCGCCCCCTCCCAGCAACACTCTGCAAACGCGCCCTGTGGCGCGTTTTAAGTTGGGAAATGAATTCCCCTTCAATACTGGGGATCCCTGGGGGCCAACTAGCCCACCGGAAACCTCCAGTATGCACCAGGGGGCTGCATTGCAGAGAGGTGGTCCAGGCCACGCCCCTTTTTACACCTCTCTGCAACGCAGCTCTGTGGCGCTTACTGGAGGTACCTGGTGGGCTAGTTGGACCCCAGGGACCCTCAGGATTCAAGGGGACTTAATCCCCAACTTAAAATGCGCCACGGGGCGCGTTTGCACAGTGGTGAAGGGAGGGGCGGGGCTTCAGGTGACATGTGTGCAAACAGGCCCCGTGGCGCGTTTTAAGATGGGGAATTAAATCCCCTTCAATCCTGAGGGTCCCTGGGGCCAACTAGCCCACCAGGTACCTCCAGTAAGCGCCACGGAGCTGCGTTGCAGAGTGTTGTCAAGAGGGGCGTGGCCTCTGAACACCTCTCTACAACGCAGCTCTCTGGCGCATACTGGAGGTATCTGGTGGGCTAGTTGGCCCCTAGGGTCCCTCGGGATTGAGGAGGAATTAATTCTCCAACTTAAAACGCGCCACAGGGCGTGTTTGCAGACATGTCACCTCAGGCCCCACCCCCTTCCTTCACCATTGTGCAAATATTCCTCTAAAATCAGCCGAACAACGAATTCCGATTTACTCACCTGTTATCAGGAGAGACCTCAGTGCTGCATCTTTGAGCCCAGTACTGATCCTGAAAAGTAATTCTAACCGTACTTAATAGTAACTTGAATTTCCTTCCATAGGCTAACATTGACTGGTTTCACTTGGAAATTCTTCTAAGTGTGGAGTTTTGGAACTTTATAATATTCCTCTAAAATCAGCCGAACTAAGAATTCCAATTTACTCACCTGTTATCAGGAGAGACCTCAGTGCTGCATCTTTGAGCCCAGTACTGATCCTGAAAAGTAATTTTAACCGTACTTACCAGTAACTTGAATTTCCTTCCATAGGCTAACATTGACTGGTTTCACTTGGAAATTCTTCTAAGTGTGGAGTTTTGGAACTTTATAATATTCCTCTAAAATCAGCCGAACTACGAATTCCGATTTACTCACCTGTTATCAGGAGAGAACCCAGTGCTGCATCTTTTAGCCCAGCACTGACCCTGAAAAAGTAATTCTAACCGTACTTACCAGTAACTTGTATTTCCTTCCATAGGAATCCACTGTCTGGTTTTCAGCAGAAAAGTTTCAAATTGTCGATTTTCATAAACTACAAATATTCCTTAAAAATCGCCTGTATGACTTAAACGCATTCTTTCAACTGTTTACAGGAGATGCACCAGTGCTGGATCCAGATCCACCACTGAGTAAGAAAAAGTAACAATAACACTACTTACCTGCTAAGTGAATTTCCTCCTATAGGATAACATTGGTGATTCTATGTGAAAAAGTTTCTAAGTGTCAACTTTTAAAATACAATAATATTCCTTAAAAATCACTACTATAACCAAAACGCTTTTACTCAACTGTTTACAGGAGATGTCCCAGGACTGAATCTAGGATCCAGTCCTGTGGTTAGAAAAGTAATCCATAAAGTAACTAATTGCATTTAACTAGAAATTCACATTGAGCTCAATGTTGCATTGTGTTTGAAATTGTGTTGCCCATTGCAACAACTGTAACTACTGTACTTAAAAGTCTATTGCCTATATGCAAAGTATTTAAACTAAAGTAATTCATTCTGAGAAAGTATATTTTGTAATGTAATGTATAATGTAATTACAATGTAATTTAAAAAATAAAATATCTAAAAATAAATAGTTTAAAAAATGTAGTAAATCAGTATCAAAAAAATAAATATAACAATTAATACATTTAAAAATTGTCATTTACAAAACCTTTGAAATTCACTGAAAAAAACCATAGGTTTCAGACATGTTATAGTTAGGAATTAGCATTTAAAAAACCTTTGAAATTCAC
Source organism: Calotriton arnoldi (assembly GCA_963921515.1). Lineage (NCBI taxonomy): Eukaryota > Metazoa > Chordata > Amphibia > Caudata > Salamandridae > Calotriton > Calotriton arnoldi. The sequence continues at coordinate 637,444 of CAWUFW010006970.1, forward strand.
TGAAAAAACCATAGGTTTCAGGCACGTTATAGTTAGAAATTAGCATTTAAAAACCTTTGAAATTCACTGAAAAAACCATAGGTTTCAGGCACGTTATAGTTAGAAATTAGCATTTAAAAAACCTTACAAATTCACTGAAAAAACCATAGGTTTTAGGGACAGTTATAGTTAGTTGGACATTGCACTCGTACAAAACCCGTGAAATTCCCCGTTATAGTTAGTTCAGCTAACTATAACTCGCACCCCGCAATGCACTGCTGATGACGTCACATATTACATCACTCATGACATGGTCAGTGACATCACTGATGACATTACTGATGACATCTCAAATGACATCACTGATAACATCACTGATGACATCATCCACGTGATAATCTGATGCACCTCCTCACACCCTAATATAACCTTTGATACACCCACTCTAAATTACAGACTGCCATTCGCAAAACCATAGACACTCCAACACCAATAACTACATACCCACTCACTGATTCTTAGGTCTACACACACACATCCACTCACTCACCCGTACAGTCACTCATACTTACGGTCACTAGTACAGGACTATCATATGCACTCATACTCCTATATAGACACTCAAACACCGCCACTCATCCATAGAGGTACTCACACACCTAGTCAGTCATGCAAATAATTAAACACACTGCCATTTACTCACCTATACAGTTATACACACACCAGCTCACTTACTCATACAAATGCTAGCACATTCTTACGCTCTTATACAATCACTGATACAAGCACACACTCATCCATACAGTCACTCTCACAATCACACACTCTCGCTTATAGCTATTTATATATTACAACACACATATATACTGCCTTTCACATATGTAGTTACTCACACATGTACCACTGGGACATACATTCACTCACTAACACACTCGTACACACACTTACCCACCCATACAGTCTATCACAGATGCACTCTTGAAACCATCCACCCAGTGAATCACCCACTCACACATCTATGCACAGAGTCGCACACACCCCACCCACACAAACACTCAGGCACCCATACAGATACTCAGACAACCATTCAATAACTCATATAGACACTCATGTAGCTATTCACAAACCCATGCACCACTTACACAGCAACAGATAGACGGATACAGACATTCACCCAGTTTAGTCACTAACCCATGCATTCAGTAAGATACGTTTAATCACTCACTTATAGAGTTAGTCACGCACCTACTAAATCATCCATACAGACACTTATACACCCACTCATTCTTCAATACGCCTTTCCCTATATATATTAAAAATATTTAAACTTTACAGAAACACACAGTCACTGGATGATGTCATCAGTGATGTCATTTGAGATGTCATCAGTGATGTCACTGACCATGTCATGAGTGATGTAATATGTGACGTCATCAGCAGTGCATTGCGGGGTGCGAGTTATAGTTAGCTGAACTAACTATAACGGGGAATTTCACGGGTTTTGTACGAGTGCAATGTCCAACTAACTATAACTGTCCCTAAAACCTATGGTTTTTTCAGTGAATTTGTAAGGTTTTTAAATGCTAATTTCTAACTATAACGTGCCTGAAACCTATGGTTTTTTCAGTGAATTTCAAAGGTTTTTTAAATGCTAATTTCTAACTATAACGTGCCTGAAACCTATGGTTTTTTCAGTGAATATATATATATATATACATTCATATATATATATATTATCTACTGGCGGTCGCCAGTAGATAGTTATAGTTACAACCTATTATCCATAGGAAATCCGCGACATTCTATTTGAAATAACTCTCTTGCCGGTTGACGTATCTTCGCAAAATTTTCAAATTTTGTGGCCCGCTCCGGTCCGCTCCTACCCTGAAAGTCTCGGGGGATTCGTCAAGCGGGGCCGAGAAAAAGGGGGGTCCCAAAACGCGTTTTCCCCATGCATTTTTCCATAGGAAACTTTAGACACGGCTACAGCCTGAACTGCTGAACGGAATTACACCAAATTTGGCAAACAGGTAGTTCTTGGTTCAGAAAGAACCCTTTTTGTTAAATGGTGTAAATCCGTTCAGTAGTTGCTGAGAAAATGAAAAGTAAAAGTTAGTGATATCTATGGCCGAGTAGGGTCCGCGTACCCTCAGCGCACCCTGCGCGCACCGTCCCGATCACGAGCTGCATGTTAATTGGCTGTCAACATTCCGATTCAGGAAATGTTGGCAGCCATTTTGTCCCTTGAGGGACAGAAACAAGTGCGCAAAGCGCACAAAGGGGGCAGGGTAGAAACACCCTGACCCCTAGGTTTGCTCAGGGGTCCCACAAGAACCCCCTGGGCAAAAAAAAAATCGAAGCGCGGGCTTCCGCGCTCGATAGTACTGGCCCCCGGGTGGGCCAAGTCCCGGGGGCATGGTGGGGGGATAATTTAATGTGTGGGGGCCTCAAAGGCCCCCAAGCCCCGGGGACCGCCACCCCCGGGGCTTTTTAAAAATGGTGCGGGAGGGCTCTGAGCCTCCCACAGCCCCGGGGACCACCACCTCCCCGGGGCTTTTTTTATACATTATAAAACCTGTGTGGGGGGCTCCAGCCCCCACACGCCCCGGGACCGCCACCTCCCGGGGCACTAAACATTTTAATATGGGGGTCCGTTACGGACCCCCAGAGCCCCGGGGACCACCACCTCCCCGGGGCTGTGTACTGAATGGGAGGGGGCCGCGCGGCCCCCTCCTGGAGCCCTTGATGGCCCTGGGGACCACCACCCCCAGGGCCGGCTCCTGCAGTGTCGCGGGGTGCCTACCCCGGGACACTGTAGTTTGCTATGGCAGGACGGAGCCTCGCGGCTCCCGTCCTGCCATAGCAAACTGCTTTGGATATTGGAAGAGAGAGCAGGGAAACCTGCTCTCTCTTCCAATATCCAAAGCAGATTGCTTTCACATGGGGAGCTGCATCTTAGCAGCTCCCCATGTGGAAAGCAATGCCGGCTCCCAAGGGACGCGGGAGCCGGCGGGACTGTGGGGGATTGGGGACCCCCCACAGTCCCCAACGGAGAGGGCCAGCCCCGGGGATGGGGTCCCCGGGGCAAGTAGTGGCTCGGGAGGGGGCCACGCGGCCCCCTCCCCAAAAAAGAGAAAATAAAATTTTTAAAAAAATGGAAAGGCCGGCCCCGGGGATGGGGTCCCCGGGGCCTTAAAATGGCCAGAGGAGGGGGCCACGCTGCCCCCTCAAAATAATAAATATAGAGGCCATGCCCCGGGGGATGGGGTCCCCGGGGCCAATACAGGCCCAGGGAAGGGGGCCACGCGGCCCCCTTCCCGTTTTTTTTTTTTTTGTAATTTAAAAAGGGGTAAGGCCCTGGGGGATGGGGTCCCCAGGGCCCAAAAAGAGAAAAAGGAAGGGGGCCACACAGCCCCCTTCAGGGGACAATTTTTTTTTTTTTTTTAAACGATCGGGCCCGCAGGCCCCGCCCTTCCTTCACCACTCTGCAAACGCGCCCCTGGCGCGTTTGCAGAGGGGAACGAATCCCCTTGAATACTGGGGGTCCCTGGGGCCAACTAGCCCACCAGGAACCTCCAGTATGCGCCAGGGGCTGCCTTGCAGAGAGGTGTACAGAGGCCACGCCCCTTTTACACCTCTTTGCAACGCAGCTCTGTGGCGCTTTTGGAGGTATATGGTGGGCTAGTTGGACTCCGGGGACCCTCAGGATTCAAGGGGACTTAATCCCCCAACTTAAAACGCGCCACGGGCGCGTTTGCACAGTGGTGAAGGGAGGGCGGGGCTTCAGGTGACATGTGTGCAAACAGGCCCGTGGCGCGTTTTAAGATGGGGAATTAAATCCCTTCAATCCTGAGTGTCCCTGGGGGCCAACTAGCCCAACAGGTACATCCAGAAAGCGCCACAGAGCTGCGTTGCAGAGAGGTGTAAAAGGGGTGTGGCCTCTCTACACGTCTCTGCAACGCAGCCCCCTGGCGCATATTGGAGGTTCCTGGTGGGCTAGTTGGCCCCTAGGGACCCTCAGGATTCAAGGGGACTTAATCCCCCAACTTAAAACGCGCCACGGGGCGCGTTTGCACAGATGTCACCTCAGGCCCCGCCCCTCCCTTCACCATTGTGCAAATATTCTTCTAAAATCATCCGAAATACGAATTCCGATTTACTCACCTGTTATAAGGAGAGACCTCAGTGCTGCATCTTTCAGCCCAGTACTGGTCCTGAAAAGTAATTTTAACCGTACTTACCAGTAACTTGAATTTCCTTCCATAGGATATCATTGCCTTCTTTTTGCTGAAAAAGTTTCTAAGTGTTGATTTTTGAAACATACAAATATTCCTCTAAAATCAGCCGAAATACGAATTCCGATTTACTCACCTGTTATAAGGAGAGACCTCAGTGCTGTATCTTTTAGCCCAGTACTGGTCCTGAAAAGTAATTTTAACCGTACTTACCAGTAACTTGAATTTCCTTCCATAGGCTAACATTGACTGGTTTCACTTGGAAATTCTTAAGTGTGGAGTTTTGGAACTTTAAAATATTCCTCTAAAATCAGCCGAAATACGAATTCCGATTTACTCACCTGTTATCAGGAGAGACCTCAGTGCTGCATCTTTCAGCCCAGTACTGGTCCTGAAAAGTAATTTTAACCGTACTTACCGGTAACTTGAATTTCCTTCATAGGCTAACATTGACTGGTTTCACTTGGAAATTCTTAAGTGTGGAGTTTTGGAACTTTAAAATATTCCTCTAAAATCAGCCGAAATACGAATTCCGATTTACTCACCTGTTATCAGGAGAGACCTCAGTGCTGCATCTTTGAGCCCAGTACTGATCCTGAAAAGTAATTTTAACCGTACTTACCAGTAACTTGAATTTCCTTCCATAGGATATCATTGCCTGCTTTTTGCTGAAAAAGTTTCTAAGTGTTGATTTTTGGAACTTTAAAATATTCCTCTAAAATCAGCCGAAATCCGAATTCTGATTTACTCACCTGTTATCAGGAGAGACCTCAGTGCTGCATCTTTCAGCCCAGTACTGATCCTCAAAATTAATTTTAACCGTACTTACCGGTAACTTGAATTTCCTTCATAGGCTAACATTGACTGGTTTCACTTGGAAATTCTTATAAGTGTGGAGTTTTGGAACTTTATAATATTCCTCTAAAATCAACCAAAGTACGAATTCCAATTTACTCACCTGTTATCAGGAGAGAACCCAGTGCTGCATCTTTTAGCCCAGCACTGACCCTGAAAAGTAATTTTAACCGTACTTACCAGTAACTTATATTTTCTTCCATAGGAATCCATTGTCTGGTTTTCAGCAGAAAAGTTTCAAAGTGTCGATTTTCACAAACTACAAATATTCCTTAAAAATCGCCTGTATGACTTAAACGCATTCTTTCAACTGTTTACAGGAGATGCACCAGTGCTGGAACCAGGATCCAACACTGAGTAACAAAAAGTAACGATAACAGTTTTTACCTCCTAAGTGAATTTCCTTCCATAGGATAACATTGGTCATTCCATGAGAAAAAGTTTCTAAGTGTCAACTTTTAAAATACAATAATATTCCTTAAAAATCACGAGTGTAACCAAAACGCTTTTACTCAACTGTTTACAGGAGATGTGCCAGGACTGAATCTAGGATCCAGTCCTGTGGTTAGAAAAAGTAATCCATAAAGTAAATAATTGCATTTAACCAGAAATTCACATTGAGCTGAATGTTGCATTGTGTTTGAAAATGTGTTGCCCATTGCAACAACTGTAACTACTGTACTTAAAAGTCTATTGCCTATGTGCAAAGTATTTAAACTAAAGTAATTCATTCTGAGAAAGTATTTTTGTAATGTAATGTATAATGTAATTACAATGTAATTTAAAAAATAAAATATGTTATATAAAATTGTTTCTAAAAATGTAGTAAATCAGTATTAAAAAAATTTATATAACAATTAATACATTTAAAAATTGTCATTTACAAAACCTTTGAAATTCACTGAAAAAACCGTAGGTTTCAGACATGTTATAGTTACAAATTAGCATTTAAAAAACCTTTGAAATTCACTGAAAAAACCATAGGTTTCAGGGACGTTATAGTTACAAATTAGCATTTAAAAAACCTTTGAAATTCACTGAAAAAACCATAGGTTTTAGGGACAGTTATAGTTAGTTGGACATTGCACTCGTACAAAACCCGTGAAATTCCCCGTTATAGTTAGTCCAGCTAACTATAACTCGCGCCCCGCAATGCACTGCTGATGACGTCACATATTACATCACTCATGACATGGTCAGTGACATCACTGATGACATCACTGATGACATCTCAAATGACATCACTGATGACATCATCCGTGTGATAATTTCATGCATCTTCTCACACCCTAATATAACCTTTGATACACCCACTCTAAATTACAGAATGCCATTCGCAAAACCATAGACACTCCAACACCAATAACTACATACCCACACACTGTTTCTTAGGTCTACGCACACATCCACTCACTCACCCGTACAGTCACTCATACTTACGGTCACTCAGTACAGGACTATCATATGCACTCATACTCCTATATATACACTCAAACACTGCCACTCATCCATAGAGGTACTCACACACCTAGTCAGTCATGCAAATAATTAAACACACTACCATTTACTCACCTATACAGTTATACACACACCAGCTCACTTACTCATACAAATACTAGCACATTCTTACACTCTTATACAATCACTGATACAAGCACACACTCATCCATACAGCCACTATCATAATCAGTCACTCTCGCTTATAGCTATTTATATACTCCAACACACATATATACTGCCTTTCACATATGTAGTTACTCACACATGTACCACTGGGACATACATTCACTCACTAACACACTCTTACACACACTTACCCACCCATACAGTCTATCACAGATGCACTCTTGAAACCATCCACCCAGTGAATCACCCACTCACACATCTATGCACAGAGTCGCACACACCCCTCCCACACAAACACTCAGGCACCCATACAGATACTCACACAAGTATTCAATAACTCAAATAGACACTCATGTAGCTATTCACAAACACATGCAGCCACTTACACAGCAACAGACAGACGGATACAGACATTCACCCAGTTTAGTCACTAACCCATGCATTCAGTAAGATACGTTAAATCACTCACTTATACAGTCAGTCACGCACCTACTAAATCATCCATACAGACACTTACACACCCACTCATTCTTCAATACGTCTTTTCATATATATATTAAAAATATTTAAACTTTAGAGAAACACACAGTCACTGGATGATGTCATCAGTGATGTCATCAGTGATGTCATTTGAGATGTCATCAGTGATGTCATCAGTGATGTCACTGACCATGTCATGAGTGATGTAATATGTGACGTCATCAGCAGTGCATTGCGGGCGCGAGTTATAGTTAGCTGGACTAACTATAACGGGGAATTTCACGGGTTTTGTACGAGTGCAATGTCCAACTAACTATAACTGTCCCTAAAACCTATGGTTTTTTCAGTGAATTTCAAAGGTTTTTTAAATGCTAATTTGTAACTATAACGTCCCTGAAACCTATGGTTTTTTCAGTGAATTTCAAAGGTTTTTAAATGCTAATTTGTAACTATAACATGTCTGAAACCTACGGTTTTTTCAGTGAATATATATATATATATATATATATATATATATATATATATATACATAAACACACAGATATATATTTATCAAATATTTACTGACTTAGTTGCAAAGTAAAGTACTCCTGATGTAAAGCACTGTGATTTAATGACAGTCCCCATGTTTTGACCGTGAAATAATGACTCCCAATGTAAAGAACCACAAAGTAACAGCTGATAATCAGTCCTATTTGGGAGAGTTTAAGGCCCAATTTAGGAACAGTTATGTAAGGCAAAAACAAAATGTGCCCTGAAAGAGAGTAAAAATGCCAATCTGGTAAATTTCACTGGGAGAATTATTATCCTTTATTCTAAGCCTAGAATAGGTAGATACCTATTGTCATTAGGAGGTTTGTGACCCTCACAGTTACAATGGTGGGGAATTGGCCCACAAAATTCCTTTGTCAATACGTCTTTCTTTCACAAAGACCAATGAAAGGCTGGCACTCGGTAGGAATTAATATAGGGTATGTTTGTTATTCCTGTCAGATTTGTCAGTCAAGCAGGAAGCCTGGAAGGGTGAACAGGACACTGGTAATGCTGTGAGAGGTAGGGACCACTGTAGAAAGTGTGGCCTATGAATTTTGTCATTGTCCTTGACCATAATAGTACAACAGAGATCTTCAGCCTGGAATTTGAAGCTAAGGCATCGGGTAGCATTAGGCTGTGACTCTCCTTGGAGTGCCACTTCATGGTGAGTGCCAACCAGGATCCCAGTTTGCATCTTTACTTTAGTGAGTTCCCCAACTAGTTTTTGTGTTCACACAAAGGTGCACCTTGGGTTTCAGTACAGATGAAAGTAACGTGGGTTCAAATCTCTGGGTTAATAGGCTTAACAAATAGCTTGGCAAGGCCCTGAAAGGCAACGTTAGGGGCTTAAAGCATTTCTCAGGAAGAACTGTCAAATCTTTCTACCTTTCTTCTTATTTGTTTACAGGGATTACCAGTAAAGGAAGTGGGTTTTGGTTCCTGGAATATTTTTTTTGTCACCTTAGGAGAAAACAAAAAATCGGGAACAACAGAAAAATGCCCTCATCTGTCCTGGATTAACAGTTCAAGAGCTGTGATTAAAAGAAACTTGATAGCATGACCTGATCACTTATTTGGGAATTAGATGTGAATGGTTATATTACATAGAGACTTCCATTTAAAAGGAAATTAATTATCTGAAAAACATCTGAGGATGTAAGTAGTAAGTTGAACCTTGATTACTACTGCTCATGTAGAAAGCACTTAAATACAGATGCTTGAGGACTGCACTAATAAATTGTCAAGAATAATGCAGCATGTTAACACACAGACATTTTTCTTACCAGCAGATATGCCTAAATGTGTAGGAAAATAGACATTTTGTAACATGTCTTCTCTATGCATTGTATTCTTAAATTATATTCTTCTATTTGTCATTTCTTTCACTTTATGCACCTTGTTCTTCTATACACATGGGAATCTGGGCACTATTATTTATGAACAAGTAAATAGGAAAATCACAGCCTTAATTTTATAAAGGAGGTAGATAGAAGATTGGCAGCATATGACCCCCCCCCTCTAGGTATTGAGTAGTACATTGCATAATAAATCATTAGAGGTTTAATTCTGCTTCCCAAAGGAGCATAATATAGCATGAGACAGTAAGATCCAATAATCCTGGATATGGCCAAGGGACGTATCCTGAAGGCAGTCTTCAGAATGAATGGAATGATCCAGAAGGAACTGGTTGTTATACAATCTAATGCAAGCGTCATATTAGTTTTGAAGTTTTAATAATTCTTTTTATTGGAAGAATTTGAAAAAGTCCATCAATTCATCATATTACACAATAGCAACAATCCTTTCTAACACCCAGTTTTCAAAAATTTCACAAAGCAATTTGTGACACCACATTGATCCATCATCAACAAGGCAACAATTTTGTGTGAAAGCAACATTTTTCACATTTCACATAGAAACCTGACTTTCCAGCATAGTACTGTGGTCTTATATAGGTCTTGTTAACCTCTTGTACACAAACTTCACAAACCAGTTAGAGTACCACATCAGTTCATCTTATATCATAGAAGCAGTTCTGTATAGAATAAAATTTGTTTCACATTTCATAGACCGATTTAACTTTGTGAGACTAGAATACTAGTCTCACATGAGTCTTTTTATGCTTAATTTATCTATACAAAACTTTCCCATAGCCTCAAGAATTTGCTATAGAGCCTGATCTTAATGCGTAGCATCTCTCTAGTCCTTTCATTCTTTGCATTTTGGATCGCCATTGTTCAAACGTAGGTGTTAACTTTGTTTTCAAATTTTGTAAGATTATAGACATCGCAATAAGTATGACTAAGAAAGGTTTTTTTCTTTTGTTCTGTATTAAAATCAACATTCAATGGATACCCCGATAGTATCAGCTGCGGGTCATTCGGAAAATCGATATTGATCGTATTCCGGCAATAGTTCTGTATGGGAGCCCAATATTCTACCATCTTCGGGCATTTCCTGATAACATGAGTCCAATTGCCCTCAACTTCCATCGTACTCCTAAAACATTTTATCGATATTTGAGTATTGATTTTGTTAAACATTGTCCACATCCTATATAGCAGCCATTTAGTATGGAATTGCATATGGCGAAGATTTACAAGTGTCACATCTTTTGAAGAATTTTACTCCATTGACATTCCATTAAAAGAGTCTAGTTGAGCAACACAACAACAAAACAATGTAGAAACAAATAATTGCAGTTAAAAATAAACTAAAACATTTACTCATCATTGGTACCTATCAGATAAATAAATAAGTAAACAGATAAGACTTGTGAGTTTGGTATTTAGCTAGTTCCCCAACTTGGCAGTCAAATATCTTCTTTTGAAGTGGACATATTACATTGCAGATGAGTACGAAGAGTGTGCCATAAATGGCACCATCATGCATGTTGTCAGCACATGAAAGCACTTAACTTGCGTTGGCCGCATCGCCGACTCGGCGATGCGGCCAGCGCAAGTTAAGTGCTTTTATTTATTTATTTACATTTCGCTTTCCCGTCGTATGTCGTACTCCACTACCCCCCCCACCCGGCCCCTCCCCTGCCCCGCCTCGCTGCCCCACAGCGTTACCTGTGCGGGCCGCCACTGCAACTACAGCCCCTCTTGCAAGGAACTTCCTTTGTGACCTCAGCATGTATACCGTAGTGGGATCATCCTCCTTAGATGGAAACTAAATGGTAACTCCTCTGTTTTATCAATGCTCAGCTCTGGTCCTCATGAGACATTTTGGTGACTTTCTGCATCTACACCATTTTGCTAGACACAAGAGCTCTAGCTTCTGGGTGTGCAGATATGAAGAAATCTCTTTTATTTAAATTTAATTAAAAAATGGCTTAATCTGCTCCCTGAAAAAGACCATCATCTTTTAATGATTTTCAACAAGCTAGCTTTGCTTTTCTCAATGTGGGCACTTGACAGCAGGGCTGCTGGCAATCTGCAGTGCAGCTTCCTATGTGTTGTGTCGCTTGCCAAGAACCTGCTTTCAACTACTGATGTTATTTCACCGCTCTGCGAATATTGTCAGCTTTCAATTAAACACAACAACAAAAACGTTATGAATTATGTTGGACCTAACATACTCTTTATTAATCAGATTTCATTACTACTAGAAGCCATAGTGAGTTGGAAAATGACACCGTTTTACTTTTCAAAGTTAGTGGAACTTCAGGCAAAAAAACGAACCCTTACTTGCAGAAAGTACCGAGATATATGTATATTAAATGGGCATGTACTACATACTAAACTTGCAGGTAGTGACTAATCTAGTCGCAGGACAGTTTGATTGGTATCTAAATCAAGCTTGCATGTGTGGAAAGGGGTAGTAAAGTTGGGGAATATACTTGTGGAATACTGGTGAATGCTCTCTTATATAGAAGACATTGTCTATTGGGCGGTCTTCAATCTAGATACAGCACAAAACAAGGCACATGGTCAGCTTCCTGAAAGATTCAGACTGGACTTAGGCAAACATATTTACTGTGCCAGACACAGCAGGAGCTTCAAAACTGACAGCCATGCTTTTCTGCTTAGAGACTGGTTCAATCAACTCCGGCTCTGCCATTTACTGGCTTAACTTTTTGAGGCTTAGAGAAAAAAAGGCAAACTTTTTGATTCTGCGTGTCAAGACAGTCAAAGTCCTGCAAAGTAGTGCACTTTCCCTTACTGTGAGTTAAGATGTTCAATACTTACATGACTAAAGTAAACATGCTCTTTGGCTTCAATTTACAAATGCATGTAGAGGAAACACAGCTGGCCACAAAGTTCAAAATGGCAAAGGTCTTAAGATACTAGCAAAAGAACTCCAGTCGTACCTCTGAGCTCCGCTAGCCTGGGACATAATCCTTTAAATAATAGTCTAGTCTAAGCCAAAAAGCTGTAAATCAGCCTTCCTGGCGTTCAAATTGTGAAAATGAAAAACATTCACCCCAAAATAGCCAAGCCTTCATCCAATTTCACAAAATATTTCGAACAATCAATGCCAGTCTTTGAAAATCTCCATTTGCTACCATTTGGCACCAACATCAAATATGAAATGCATTACGATGGCCCACAACACACCTCACAAAGCCACACTTCTATATGCCTGCACACCAGAACCTCTAAAAACCCACAAGCAAGTCAACTGAGAATAGCCAGCACCTCATGAATGCCATTGTATAAATTCTCCAAAGCCTTCAAAAACATAGCTAAACAGTGTAAAACCCTACTGTACCCATGCCCCCCTTTTACTTCTCCTTGACACATGCTTAACAGCTGCATATTCTGGAACAGCCTTTATAAACAACTCATTACCAATGATCAATAAATAATAACAGTGGCGGCCATTTTAAGTACTGAGTTTCCAGGCTTAGCACAACTCTAAAATAGGAAATTTAAAAATAATTAATGTTGTAAATAATTATCAAAACGCGAACAAGTTCATTAATTTTACTCTCTAAAAAGTCTGTATCACATGACTTTCTCAGGCAGTCAGAACAAAATGAAAATTAAACTAATCCTACACAAATATAATAGAATAGGCTGTATAAAAAACTTGTTGCTTGGCGAAAGAACCTCAAATAAAGCTAGTAGTGCAAAATCAGATGTGAAGGAAAATTGCCATGCACTTTTACCGGCTGACAATTTAGCTCAACGGGATGTCTTAGTAGACCATGCTGTGACACTGCAGTGTGCATCTTAAGAGGTGAAGACTGGAAATGGCGGCTTTCTCAGCATCTCAGAGGTTTAATGATCCCGGCTGTGAAATAAGTAGCCCACCACTAGGTGAATACATTTCTCTTGTAGATTTTTTCAACCGTTTTCTGCTTTATGGCAGACATTTTCTCTGTAAGAAACCAAGGCCGTTCTTTTGCCTGAGAAAAGTATCTGAAGTGAAGTCTTCAGTCATTTGTTTTATCATTTTGTCGCAGACAGCCACCATCAGCAACACAGACACAGGGCAGGCTGCCAAGCTGAGGAGGCAGCCTGCACAAACAAGAATTCACAGTTGCATTCTACTGGTTGATGTGCTTGGAAAATAATTATGCAAATGATTTTCCATAATTATGAGATATGATTTCCCTTCCTGTGTGGGGTAATTGGTGTGCATTAGAAGTGTATCGGCAAAAATCTAGTTAATTTGTTGACAAAGGATCATTAGCGTTGGAAAAATTCAACTAATGCATCCTCATTTGAAATTTTGGAGGGAAAACTGGTATTCAAGTAAGCCTGCATTGTTACGTGTCAAAACGTGTTCTACACGTGAGGTACCTGTACATTATGACTAACACAGATCTCTAAGTTGGAGCTAAGTGGTATTGGTCCTGCCGCAGAACACAGAACTCATGAAGCCGGAGGACAACCTCATGCAGTAGTGTATATCATAGTCGGACTGACCTGCAGAGCAAACTGGCAAAGTCGTCTGACAGGTCAGGTTGTGGGCCGTTTTATGGACTGTTAGCGGGCCTGTTTTGTGGCTGTTGGGACTTTTGTTTTCTCTGGTATTACCACAAACTTTGGTTGCAGCAACCACAAATACATGCAGTCTCCAATCTCCTGCAAAAAACATTATACCACTTGTTTTTACACGCTCAAAACTGCCCGGATTTTCAAACGTGGGACACTTTTTTAGCTATTTGATTTGCTATTGGGGCCCCTTTCAATTTGGGGCCCATGCCTACAGGTCGGATGTTAGAAATAATTGTGCAAAAGGTGCTCAGCGTGGGTGGCAGTTGAAAGGTTGGGGCAACAGATATGTTTTACTATCCCACACAGGGATGAATCAGTAATTGGAGAACATGTCACTGTCCGTGAAGTGTCAGCAGTGATGACCAGAGAAACCATATCCTAACATATATAATTGCATAGCATATCAGATAGGGCATCATTTTGTAATTTTTTTTCATGTTTTGATTTGCATCACTACCAGTGTTACTGCACATGTTCTTCTCCTCTATAACATATGCAGCAAAATGGTTACACTTAATTGGCTTATTTCCACTAAGGGCATGGCAAGTTGGTGAAGAAAATGCACCCATGGCATGGAAGTTAAATATCTTTTAAGGATGAAGTGTATTTTACATCAACACACATATATGAATGAATGGCTCCAGAGAGCAACATTGAGCTATTGATGGACTGCATTCTTAAGGCACTGCAGCGTCACATGGAAAGTGCTGTGCCACATTGGAAAACCTATTTTTTATGAACTAATCCACCTTTTTGGACAGATGTTAGCAAAGCTTTCGAGAATTTTAACCAAATGATTGAAGTATATGATTTGTGGTTGGGTAGCCCTTTCTTACTTATACACAAATAGGGATGTAGGAAAGACCAAATAACTTATCACCAAATAGTCAATTTAGATATTGAAGGGACATTTTTTGCAAAATATATATTACAGGTTCTTGAGAGCTGGCTCAATAGATATGTCCCACACACATGCAATCACCTCTTGCATTTAATAGGTATTATTGATCAGGTGGTAAGAGAGGGCGATAACATTTATATTGCTGTCTTGAAGATTTTAGTACTGTGTTTGATAGGTTGAACAGAAATACCTTATAAAATAAAATGGGGACTTTGAGTTTAGATGAATTGATAATAGGAGTTGTGAAGCAGTTACATACAAAAACGTATGTACAGATTCTAATAGGTAATTAACTTAACAGGAGATTTTACATGCTTAATTTGCTTAAACAGGGGTGCATGCTCACTCCTGTCCAAATGAATATATATTTAGCAGATTTATTTTTCATCTTGAAAAAAGTCCATTCATTTACCCCTGAAATTGAGGGTGTGAATTCCTTGATTATACCCTAACAGATGATCTATTAATAAAGAATAGAACACTCATTGTGCACCAACAACTTCTGGACAAACCCATTCATTATAAAGTGTAAACAACTATGTATTAATTAATTTAACAAAAACTAAAATTTTACGATTTAGAAACAGCCTTGTCCTTTCACATGGAAAATCAAAGGAACTCCAATTGAGGTGGTGTTGGAAAAGGAATATCCAGTGATAAGAGCTTCAGTCAATTTGTCATGGACCCATACATTATTACATCTAAAAGTCAAATATTCTAATTCCAGTGAAGGAAGTAGCCTATACTCTCCTGCATTAAAAGTAGTCAATAGCACAATTTAATTTATTTTGAAGTTCTGCTTGCTCATTCATAGACATAAAAGTAATGATGAACTAACTAGAATTGAAATTTCTAACTATAGAATTACTTTAGGGTTATACCATTCACTCTAGGTAGCATTATCTGATTAGAATTTGGTAGCTCAGCAACTGAGAACTTAACCACCGAAGGTACCTTACTTTATTTCTTTTACCCTTGTAGGTCTAACTCGTTTGATGATGTGTCACTAAGGTCGTTTTTGTGGAGTGAAATAAAAAGCAATACCAAAGCAGATTGAATCTAACTTCTCTTCTTCATGCATTTGGTATAACTAATATATGGAATGAAAATGATACAACATTTTTAAAATCGAAGAGTCCTTAAAGTCCTTAGAAAAAAAGTAAAAGAAGCTGCATTTAGGGACAACATAAAAAAAGCCTCTGTCTCAGTGGTAATGAATATACTGTTGACTTCCAACCTAACTGGGGGGGGGGGGCAATACATCTAAGACTGTTCTCATACTCCGAGGTGCAGCATCATTTTCTAAAGTTCATATTCCACTGTTGTGATGATTTATTCTGAAAGGTGGAGCTTATTATCTAGTAAAATAAAATCTAACTCCAATCACCTCCAGGGATCTGCCCATCAATCGAACCTTCCATTGTATAAGTCTTAAAATCCATAAGGCAAAGAATCTCAATTTAAATGTAAAACTGGTGTTTAACATTATCAGTGTTTGGACACTGAAAGGTCCAAACATAAATCTTTAATAGGTGGTGAAAATGTTTTGTGCACTGACTTAATTAAAGTCTCAATTTACCAAATTGTTGGGTCACATTAATTTTGAAGAAAAAGTCTAAGAATCCTTTGTTCAGTTAATCACATGATGAGTGTTTAATTAAGACAGTCACACCTTAGAAAGTGATCCAGAATAATGAGGTTGATTGAACTAATCAAAGTCAATGAGGGCAAACTTTACAGGGAACTCAATGATAATGATAAGTTCACCAGACTCATTAAACCCTAAACCCTATTGATCAATATATTAGGCCAGATTTATTTCTAGGATGAAGGCAAAATTATAATATTTACCTTCACCTTGGAAGGGTTTTGATTTATGAAAATTAGGTTAATTGAACTGGCAAAAGTGCATGAAGAAGTTCATAGGGAATTAATCATTATTGATGCAAAGGCAAGTGAACATGCTTGTTCGATTTGAGCTAAGCAGTTTATAATGTATTGAGAAGTGATAAATAAAATTCATAAATGATTTGTATATTAAATGTGTTGATTAATCAGACATTTGTAGCTTTTTCCCATGTTCCAGGGTTTTATTTGGTTTGTGCAATAAGGGCATTGTGATTGACTTGTATCCAATTCTTAATGGTTGTTTAAACAATGCAGGGCTATTCTGTGGTGCAAAATTTCCAATAAAGATTTAATTGAATAGTTTATGTATATTGTGCTTTGCGAGCTCACCCAGGAGGGTGCTTTATACAAAAAAGTAGAACATGCTACATATCACAAAATGTATGTCCTTACACAGAGAAGTAACAAAAAGTGTTTGTAAGCTTTGTAGGTAAGGCTACATTGTCCACTAGCAGGCCTTGTTATGAATAAAAACCTCTTTCCTGTAAGTGCTTGTGGGAAAATACTAGAGCTTTGAATCAACATAATTGTCCACTTGTTATTAAAAATGTAATTTACATATGAGAGTAGATTATTGCTAAAGGTATTGTAAATTCAACATTTTAAAAGTGTACATAGGTTGTGTTGCCTTTAGAATTGTTTTTTCGGAAGCCCTGCTCTAGAACCTGAATATACATCTCAGGTTACCTGTTAATAACTCTCTGTTGGGAATGGTTCTTTCTAGGGTGCTTTCCCTCGACTTTTTGCTTTTCTCCTTCACAGTTTTTCATTTATCTAGGTGCTAGGTTAGGACTTTGAGCACGTTCAACACTGCTATTCAGTTCCAAAGCGCTGTGCTTGTCATATACATACTGGTGATTGGTGTATACATGATTGGCTGATTTGAGTTAGCTGTTAGTCCCTTCTCTAGGGGTAAGACATATACCCAGGGCATGTAACTCGAATGCACCTCCGTGGGGCAGCAGCACTGGTTGTGCCATCTACTGAGGTAGCTCATTGATTGTGCCACAGGGTTGCCCTGGTGGGGCCTGTGTGCACGAGTTACTGTTACTCGGCTTGGCAGTTAAAAAGCTATGTGTCAAGTTTCTGCATCACTCTTTCTATATCAGAGTTCTCATTGGGGACAGGGTGCAGTGTCGGGAAGAGGTAGGGCATGTGCACGTGTGCGTTACATGCAAGGGTTGTGAATGGCATTGGATGGGTGTTTGGTATGACGGTGCCTGCTTCTCACATTGGATTAGTATGGGGGAATATAGGGCAAGTCTATTGAGCAGGATTCCATACGTGCAGAATAGTAACAGTATATTGTTTGGTATAGATCCGTTTGTAATGGCGAATCCTCTTCGGTAGTGCAAGTGGATTCAACATTATGTGTGTGGAAATATGACTTTGGGAAAGTGGGCATTTTGATGCTCAGGACTCTGTGTACATGTTGGCCTGTCTCCACTTCACATCTGGGTGCTAGGTGGACAGCTACATCTGTGCATTCCTGATAGAAGGCCATAAACTAGGGTCTCAGGGGAAACTGCATACCTCTGAATTTGAGGGGCCTCTCTGGGACAGTTACCTGGGGGTGGAATTGGCACCAGCATTCCAAGGGGCAGGGTCTTGGCTCCCGGAGTAGGGTGGCAGACAGGACAGGATTTAGATAGGGCCTGTCCATTTCAAAGGTGGCCTTTTGTACTGATTGCATCTTGAAAGGCCATCGTGGGTATAACTACTGGGGCTCTGGCTTCAGAAGTTAGAGACGCTTTTGGATTTGGAACCATACTATGCCGGTTCAACGCTGGGACATTGACATGGGGAATCATAAGGGCAGGAGGGACTGAAACTGTATTATCCACAGACTTGTGGTGGCCTGGAGTTTGTTGCGCTCCAGGAAGGGGCCTATAACTTGGTGGATTTTGCCTGGATGATGCTGGCATGCAATTAGTGACAACTGTCATGGCCCGGGTCTATAAGTATTCTCAAAGGGCCAGTTAGCTGGCCTCCTGTCCAAGAGATCTCAGCGACAAAAAATATCTCCCCATTTCCACAAGATCGTAAGGACCGCGCAGAGGTGCAGAGGAAACGGGTGGAAGTGATTGTCGGTTGGGACAAGGACTGTCCTGACGTACACCGTCAACACACTGTACAGAAGAGTGTGCTCGTAAAGATCAGCAGCTCACCTGAGGTGCCAGGACATGAGGAGTTTGAGGATTGCGGGGGAAGCTTGCAGAGTCTGAGGGACCCATGCTTGCAACAAGGGGGTCTGTGCTAGCTTGTACTCCGGAGCGTGTGGTGTCCGAGGGGTGTTAGGTTACCTGAGCTAGGAGCTGAGACTGCCTTCGACCTCCAGATCGGAGGACGACAGTGCCTGACATCATGGCCTCTGTCCAAGGTCGCTGGCTCCCTCTCCCTGGACCCACGCCACAAGGTACTTTGTTGCGGAGAACATCGTGACGGGGCGCGAGGCATTTTGTTGCCTTGTGGGCACCTACAGCTGGCTGTCGGGAGCTACAACAGCTCGCACCTCTGCCTATGGGGAACATTTCTCCAGACTTGGATGCGCCCCAATTTCCTAGGTCACAACCTTTTGTCTATGGAGGGATATAGATCCTGCACTCATGCATGTGCTGCAGGGTGCCAGGAGGTCTTTTCCGGATGGATGAAACTAAGTAACTGTTTCTTCCCATTTTGGGTGGTTCTACCAATATAATCAACATGACGCCAGCAGGGTCAACGTGTATTGTTGGTTGGTGCAGTTGGGGTACTCAGGGGTTGGGTCACAAGAGGTAGTCAAAGACCTGTGATTTCTTGACCATTGCAAATGTTGGGGTATGTGATATTGGGAATGCTGTGTTTGTTGATTACCCTTAAATAGGGCATATATGGTTATGCCGTTCTGCTGCTAATGGGAATGTTGGACAATTGAATAAGACTATAAAGTATATATTTAATGTGCAGATCATTTTGATTTCAATGTATATATCGTGATGATTTCGATGTGTGTGTGTAATACAAAGACCAGTGTTTTATGCATACGGTGTGGAATCTTTGTGTACCGTACGCAGTGTGTTGTGGGAATAGTGTTGTGCCAATACTTTACACATTGACCCGGAGGATAAGCCTGACTGCTCTGTGCCAAGCTACCCAAGGGTGAGCACAGGTTATTGGGCACGTGTATCGTACTCATCCTATCTAGGATGGCAGAGTCCGACTGGCTTTGCTGCGTCCCCATCAGTTGGAAACCCCTGGGTCAAACACTCTCCTTCTGGAGAACAAAGGGCTTGCCTCTGGTAGCAGGAAGACAAGAGTGTGTCTTAGTGGCCCCTTAGCAGAGGTGTACCATCTAGGATAGGAGTAAAACAGTTAACATAACAAATGGCAGCTTTCACAGCTCTTCATTAGACGGTGACAGCCCAAATAGAGATCTTAAAAACGGACACAATCCATACTCAGAGCCACCCTCGAATTCTGTTTGTGCTCTCAAAAGGAGGAAAAGCCAGTCCCAGTACTTTAAGATGGGAGGAAATCTCAGTTCACCGGAGTGTCCCTAGAAGAAGGTCCAAAATCAAATAGCTGGAGTTAGGCTAGGGCCATCTGAATGGTGGATTTTGGGATGTTTTTGCAGTAAAAGGAGAATGGAACTGCTGAAAACGAGGTTGGACTTTGAGAGGAAAATTGACACAATTGGGTATAAGTAACACTATTATTTCACCACAAAACCCTCAGGACATTCCAGGACCTGGAAAGAAACATCTGAAGAAAGAGGTCTCTGCCTGCCTGCTAGGAGAAATATGATTGAAGAACTCCTGACTTCACCTTTTTCCCATATTGGAATTGCTCTGCAGTTGTCAAGTGGTCAGCTTTCTGTTGCTGATACAAGGATTCAAAAGGCAGAAGTGCTCTCTTACTTGAAAACCGCACAGACGACCACAATGGGCTGGACTCTGAGAAGGCCATGGCTAGAGAGAGCCCCGGTGCCTTGAAGTCTGCCCTGAGGTCAGGAAGGCTGCAGGAGAGATAAGGAAGATAATTTGTCCAAACAACAAGAATTGCAAGATTGTTCCATCTCTAGATGATCTGGACCAGGTTAAGATCAATGAAAGGGGTTTAAATAGATTGGTGTGTTACTGCTGAAGTGGATGATGATGAATCGACACCTTCTATTGTTTGGGAGATCCCATCCAGGAAGCCACAGGGCAAGCTGGGGCTACTAAGCCTCAGTCTTGGGGATTGGAGTTGGCCAGTAGCCTTCCCCTCCAGTGACAAAGGCAAACAAGTTTAGTCTAAACTATTTATTCTCAAAACACAACACAATACCATCACCCTACAGGGTAACACCATGACAGGGACAGTAGTCCACTATCAAGCAAATGAGGACACTCTTTGTGCACCCCTCCAGGTTGAAACTATTCCAGGTGCTCAGTCATGTCAAGAAACAGGCCTAGGCCTTTGCACACTTACTAGATTAGGGTGAGGCAGAGGCAAATCAAAAACCAGGATACCGGATACCCACAGATGGGCACTCGAGGCAGGGGAACATAACTTCACACTATGCAGGGGACTTTCCTGTCCCAGGATTGTTCATCATCTATTGTGGAACAAGCATATAGCTAAGACATTATATTTTGAGTCTATAATTCTAGTTTGCACTAAACAAATGCCTTATAAACAAGTTTTTCAGTTTAAATAGATAAAATAATACTCAACGTTTTCACTTGATTATTTTAGACACGGTCGATATTTTTGAAAGATTTTTTTACTTAATGTAGAATTGAAAGCAGATATTTCCATTTCAAAAGGCCTAAGTAATGATGAAGTGATAGATCTGGTGTGGAACCATAAGGGTGGTTAAAAAGTAATACCAATGGCCCAGGAACTCACTTTTTCCCTGTACCGTACTCTTTTTGAAATCCTGTTAATAGGTACTGGAGAGCCTATTAGTATAAATGGTCACATGAGAAGCCTCATTAGGGAAGCATCCAGCCGATAGTTACTGCCACAGTGTAGATCAGCTGTTGTTGAAAATTGACATGATTGGAACTATTGCCCATCATCAGCAAGAGGTTGGTGATCAGGCAGGTTTTCATTAACGTGGTATGCTTACCATGCTAGTATGGGTACATTCCCTCACGACTCTGGTCCATATACCACGACAATATTTTAACTATGCCAATGTTCCTTTCCTGCCTTTATGATATGGAGGCAGATGCTTTTATGTCTCAGACAGTTAAGGTGTAATGTCTTGCATTTAACCTTTCAGAGATGTCTTTTTATGTGAAGAAGCTTCTACCTGTACTGATCCTTTTGATCACAAGGTGGGTGGGTTCATGAAGTAGGCATATCCTCGGTTGAACCTAGCCATGGGTATTGATGGTTATGCTACATATACATCACAGTCAATGGGCAAGCACTTTCAGATATTTTTATTAGCCAAATTCAATAGAGAAGATTTTGTTGGGCTGCTAGCTTCCATGCAAATGCAGGCAAACGTTTTATTGGATGTGTCATTTGATCACTTGAAGGCATCTTCTTTGGCTACAGCGGCTGTGATCAAAAGCTACTTATGGTAAATTGGAAAGCAGTAGTACATACATCCTCATAGTTCAGATTACCCTTTTCAGAGCAATAAATATTTGGTTCACAGATGGAGGAGGAGTTTCAAAAACATTAAAAAAAAACACAAGCACTTGCCTGTTCCAGAAAATCCTAAGACTGAGAACTGCAGATTTCATTCTTTTTGATGCTCCAACAAAGCTTTCTGTTTATCCTGACCCTCCTTCAGGTGGATATATATAAAAAGGAGCCATCCCACAACAGTTATTTAAAAAGCATTCCTTCCTTTCTCCCCATGATGCAATCTAGATCAAGACTATGATGAGCACCAAGAGAAATCTATAGTTTCACTACTGGGGAGAAACTCTCATTTGTACAATATGTGTCTTCTCTCACACTCAGATCAATGGGCTCTAGACAGTGTCAGGGAAGGATGCAGAGTAGAGGTTTCTTGTTTGCCCATAGGAAATTCCCAAATTCATGTCTATTGCTGAGTCAAAACAAGCAAAGTTTGAGTTATAATGGCAATAGCCCGTGGTACTTGTACCCTGAAGGAGCTGCCTATGGGCCCATTTATATTGTGTTTAAAAATGATTTGAATTGGTGATTTATTCAGTCTGAATTTTAATGGTTTTATTCTTAACTGCGAATGCTATAGTTATGTACGATTGATCATGGTAAACCAGGAAGTTTTATTTATAGTTTATTTATAGTTTTGCCACCATGAGAAAAGTTTTGATATGAAGTAGGAATTTTTGTAAAGGCAAGTAGCACATTGTTTTGACTATTTTGTACACGTTAGACATTCATGGACATAACATTGCATGCTGGAATATTTTAAATACAATTAAATTAAACTGGAACAAGGTCCATGCTCATTATCGTGCGACATATGACTCAGGTTAACGATTTCTCCTTTGAGGTTTAATTAAGTAAATTTGGGGTATTCCAATTGATGGATGATGTATTTTAAGATGTTATTTATTGATGATGTTTTATTTGGTGATCATATTGCGATGTATTGTAAGTTTTAATTAACTGAACAATAAAGTCTTACTTTCTTACAAGTCTTACTTAGTTGTTTGCCCATGGGTACAGCAAATTCAGATAACTGTACTTCCTCAGGGCAGCTTGAAGCAAGAAGCAATGTATTCTCCAATCTAGAGTCTTTTGAACATTTGCTTTTGTGTCACTACAGAATGCCTATCATCACATTCCTGTTCATCAAAAAGATCAGCAGTTTCTTTGATTTGCAGTTCAGTCCTACCAGTTGTAGTTTGAAGTTCTTCCATTTGGACTTGAATCTTCTTCAAGGTTGTTTACAAAGGCCCTGGCTACTCTAGTGGCAATCTTTCATGAGGATGGGAGAATAGTTGTTACCTGGATGACTAGTTAGTCCGTGCAGCTTCAGTGGAACAAACATCAAACGACACAGGGTATGGAGCCTGCATCAAAATCACAGAATTCTAATAGACTGAGAGAAGTTTAAGGCCAGCAGTCCATTCTGGCTAGGCTCAGGACAGATCTGAAAAAATCCTTTCTTCCACTAGAAAGTATTCGGAAATTGAGGTGACATCTGTCACAAATTATGTGTAAATCAGAGGATTCCATCCATTGGTTGCTCAGACTTTATTGTGACATGGCAGTTTCATTACTGAATGCTGTATGGGCTCAGCTTCATCTGACACATTCTCAGATTCTGGTCTCCACTCAGCAAGTATCCAATTCTAGTTCTTCTGTCCATTCAAAAGGACTTGAAATTGTGGATCAGCCTCTCATACGAAAAATACCCTCTGTCCAACAGTCCTGCCTCATCATATCACAGTTTCAATGTTCAACAGGGTCATGGGATGAGGAGCCACCTGAAGGAATATAAGAGATCAGGAATTCTCTTCCAGTGGAAAGCTCTTTGCTCTTCCAGTGGCTGTCTTTCGAGCTGTCTTTCGAGCTCTACATTTCTTTCAGTTCCATCTTATTAGGCTCTGTCGTTCTTGTTCAGACAGTACTACCACTAAGTCATTCATCTACCATGTGAGTCACACCTAGTCCAGATGTCTTTTCAAACTCATCTCCAGAATGGCCAATGGGCTGGATCTCGTGCAAAATCTCATCCAGAAGTACATTTCAGGGGTATGGACAATTATTAAGCAGAGTCCCTGAGCAGACACTTTCCCTTAGCTCTGGACTTCTGTTTGCACCGCCTGATCTTCTTTCAATTATGCATGAGATTCAGCTGCCCTGTCCTAGGACTGCCAACACGATGCCTTGCAGTCTCGGCAATGCTCTTGATTTCTAGACCCAACAGCTTGGGCAGTAGATACACTGCCTTGTCAGTGGCGAGAAGTGGTTTATGCCTTCCCTCCGATTATCTATAATCTGATGTTCCTTTTATGGGGTCATCATTCAAAGGATTGGGTTTTCGATACTGTTCATTTCTGGCCAAGGATGGCCTGGTTCCCTCTACTGAGCCAGCTGTAAATACATTGTGAGTAGATCCTTCTGATATTTCCATCACGCTTGAAAATTCCACCTTTTTAGGCTGCTTCTCCACAGATGGAGAGGCTAACGGCCTAGCAGTTGAGAGGTTAGGCTTTTCCAGTAAAGTGGCTTCTGGTGTTCAGAATTTTCAAAGAAAAACTTACATAATCTGTCTCTGACAGTTTTCTGTCTA
The DNA here is from genome assembly GCA_963921515.1 of Calotriton arnoldi. Lineage (NCBI taxonomy): Eukaryota > Metazoa > Chordata > Amphibia > Caudata > Salamandridae > Calotriton > Calotriton arnoldi. The sequence goes on from CAWUFW010006970.1 coordinate 662,125, forward strand.
ACGGCTGTTACATCTGCTAACTATCTAGCAGTATGGAAGTCCTTGCTTTGCGCTTCTCCTTAGCTGAGAGTTTTTTTTTCAGAAAGTTTTTTTCTCAGATGAGAGCCAAATTTTATTCCCAAGTTTTCCTCTAGACAAAATCGGGAACAGGAGATTCAGCTTCTTTCATTTTACCCCGATGCTTATTCAGAAGAGGAGCAATCTCTCCAAACTTTGGATTTAGAAATATATTTCTCTAAATGGAACAACAGAGTTTTGTCATTGTGATGCCTTATTTGTTAACTATGGACCTACCACAAAAGGTTCTAAAGACTTAAAGTACTTCATGATCTTAAAGGTCTTAAACCTGCTGTTTCTTCTCTGATTCTTTAGTGAAAACTGACATTTCATCTGTTTATGATGCTGAAGAGTAAGTGCTCTATTCTTGTTTCTGGTCCAATGAACAACAGGAATGACAGAGGAACTCCATTTGTTACATTTGTATTCTTTCTACCTGGAAGTTCACTCTACATTCATGTTGCATTACTGTCCTCAAGTAGGAAGAGGTGAAATAATGCAGTTTGGTTGCAGAAATCTACCTTCTGCATCCATAGATTAATTATGCTTGATTATAGTTTTTTTTGCATTAAATTACACATGAGTTTTCATTACTAAGCATGGTGTCCAGTATTTCTTGTCTCTGAACTTCAGGCTACATCCTTGGTACATCCTCATGGAATAAGGAAGGGGAACGAGGAAGTGGCGCCAGATTGTAATGGTCAGATACTTACTTGTAATCTTCGTTACTTCTGGAGCCATCTTTCCAATGCGTCCATTAGATCCCTTTCCTGTCTTCTCAGTTGCTTTCCACGTGAGGGATTTGTTTACTACTTACATGAAGTTTGCAAGGATCTGGTCTCTTTATGAGGGAACGTCCATAAAATGCCAAGGGGAGGGAAGGGGATGCACAACGAATTTTATTGCATCTGTGCATTAAAAAAGAGGCCTGTCATAGAGGCTTAGTGGAGTAAGGAGTGCGACAAGGAAAATGAACCCATTAAAATAAGGCCTTTTGAAAGATTAACGGCAAAGAACTGTTTACACTTGTTTGCATGTAATACTACATTTAGTTAACCACTTATATTCTTAATTACATATGCAATACCATGGGTAACACTTCATACAGGCACAGCAATGAAAAAAGGACAACACAATCTACAGCACACTCGTTCATCTGAATGACACAATGAAACAGTAAGACACAGCAAAAACATTGCTATAAAACTTCATGTTGTGGTTTATTGTTTCAAAACCATGCCATTTTCTTTCTTTACTGCCCCAAAAGCTTTCATTCTCATAGCGTCTCAGTCTTTGCTATCCTCTTAATTTGAAAAGATGAAGGCATAGTGTTGTTTCCTTAAATTAGCAATTTAGCTTGTTGGGTCTCATTTCATTAATACCACCTGGGAAGTTAATAATCATATATAAAACTCGATAAATAAATACACGTTTTCTTTCCTGATAAAAGACCTGAGCCCTCAAGATCTTTTCAGGTCATGTTGGCTGTCAAGCGCCTGGCAAGCCAATGCTCTAGAGAATTATAAAGAAAACATTTCGAGTAAGAGCATGTTTGCTTTGCTTCAGGCTTGAATGTTGAAACTTTTTCTCAGAACAGTATCCAACTCCCTTTAGCCACACTCTACCCTGTGTAGCATACAATCTGTGTTTCTTGAAGGGAATTGCTGTTAAACGTGATTTGTAATCCACTTCAGCCATGTTGAATAGTCAATGTCAGTAGAGAGTTTGATTTCAAATAAATGTAAACATATTATCAATAATGACTTAAATAGGAGAATAATGAAACAAGTGGGTTTATAGGGTTAAATGTACATGTCTATTCGGTAAATATAGTACTCTAAAGTCCATGAACAAAAAATACTAGCATTTGTGTTTTTATTGATTGGTACAAAATGGGAAAGCTTTGCCACCATACCTGATGTAAGCAACTTTTATTAGACTGCCTATAAATGATTATCTGCAATTAATTGTTAAAACCTTTATTACACATATCCTTTTAGGGCATGAGTACTTGAGTGCATAATGCTGTTTTTGAGTAGTGAGCATGGCCCCATGACATAAGCGGAAAGAATCATATGGTACTTAATTTAAGAAAATGCACAGTTTAAACTGAGAACCTCCTCAAGTAGGAAAAACATGAGATTAAGTAAAATCCCTTTATGGAATCAAAATGAAGTGGTATAAACCACAAGAGTTATATAATGAGTTTTTGGAAAAAAACAATAGAGTGGTTTACAACATGTTCAGTTGAAAATATCCTTAATTGTGTAAGGATGATTTCTGGGAAAGCAAGGGAAGACCTGGCTGAAATAATTTTCGAATGAAGGAATCAAGATGCTAAAGGTGACAGGCAAAGGGGCTCTTATTGATAATGGCATATGTAACAATCCAAGGCTATAATGTAAATAAATCTGAAACTGCTGAGACATTACACTGGCATAGACTAATTGATGACGATAAAATAGAACAATGTTCACTAAATTTGAGCATTTATTTTGGAAATTATCCAAAAATATGGGTAAAGAAAATCATGAAAAACTTGGGATGCAAATAAAAAACAAGCATTTGCAATGAAATGAGATGAAATGAAAAGACAATTTATAAAGCGCGGTAGCTACCCTCGGGCGTCCTAGCGCTGTAGACAAAACGTGAGCAGGAGGATAGATGGGGCTAGACAGTTTTTTTAAAGAGTAAAGTTTTTAGCAGTTTGCGGAAGGATAGCAGGTTGGGTTCTGCCCTCAGCTGAAGGGGGAGGGAATTCCAGAGTTTCGCTGAGTTATAGGCGAACGAGCGGCCGCCGCATCTACTTCTCTTGATCCTGGGCACTGAGGCGAGAAAGGAGGATGCTGAGCGGAGCTGTCTGTTTGGCTGGTAAGGGGAGATGAGGGAATGGTTAATGGCTGGGCCCTTCTTCCAGAAGGTCTTATGGGCGATGCAAAGGGCCTTGAATTAAATTCTTTCACTGATAGGGAGCCAGTGAAGGCTTTTTAGCCCAGGTTTGATAGAGAGTCGACGGGGGATCTGAAGGAGTGTTCGAGCAGCGCAGTTTTGGATGACTTGAAGTTTGCGCAAAGTGGATTGAGGGGCTCCTAAATAGAGGGCATTCCCAAAGTCCAGGCGTGAGATAATGAGACCTTGGACCATGATTTGTTTTGCCTGACGGGGAAGTAAGGGAAGGATTTTTTGTAGCATTCTTAGTAGACCATAACAGGTGGCTGAAAGTTTAGCTGCTTGGTGGTTGAAGTTGAGGGAATTGTCCAGCCAGATGCCCAAACTTTTGATAGTGTTTTTAGGTTCTGGAGCCGGGCCGAGGCAGGTGGGCCACAGTGCGTTCATGTTGAGCTTGGCGGTGTTCCCTAGGAGCATGAGCTCAGTTTTTTCTCCGTTCAGTTTTAAACAAGATAGTGTCATCCATTTGATTACCTCCTCCAGACACCCACTCAGATTGTTGGGGGATGTATGTAGTTGGTTAAGGGCCACCACTAGCTGTGTATCATCGGCATAGGTAATGATTTTTATGCCGAAAGGGCGGACAATCTCAGCTGGAGGGCTCATATATACATTGAAAGTGTGGGGCTCAGGACGAGCCCTGAGCCACACCACAACTGAGTGGCATGCTGGCGGAGGTAGTATTGCCTTCAAAAACCTGAAAGGAACGATCTGCTAAAAAGGATTTGATCCAGGTGATGGCTTTTCCTGATACTCCTAAGTTGATAAGTCGGTGAATTAGTATATCATGATTTACAGTGTCGAATGCGGCACTTAAGTCAAGGAGGATAATTGCTGCGGAGCCTCCTTGATCAAGGATCTTCCTGGACTCCTCGGTTACTGTTAGAAGGGCAGTTTCGGTTCCGTGCATGGGACGGAATCCCGTCTGGGAAGGATCCAGTAAATGGTTACTCTCCAAGAACTCTGAGAGTAATGAGTTGACATATTTCTCCAGGATCTTGCTCAGCCATGGTAACAAGGAGATTGGTCGATAATTACTGGAATTGTCGTGGTCTAGATTAGTTTTTTTTAATAAAGCTTTGACCATGGCGCACTTCTAGGGGAGAGGGACAGTGCATGATGAGATGGAGGCGTTAAGAAGGTCAAGGACAGTGGGGAGAATGTTACCCATAATAGGTAACAAGGCACGTGGGGGCGCCGGGTCGAGGGGGCTGCCTGATTTTACCTGGTGCATAATGATTTCTAGTATAGTGAGATTAAGAGGGGGAAAAGTATCCAGGGTGGCTGTGCTTAGAGGAATCGTAGTGATTGCGTCGAGTTTGATTGGGGAAAAGGATGTGTATATGGCTTGTATTTTCTGGAAGAAAAAAACCGCCAGATTATTACATCTATTTTGAGCGTCAATTGGGTTTGGTCTTATCTGGGGAGTTTGAGGATGGTTTTTGCTATTTGGTAGATTTCTTTAGGTGAAAAAGCAGCTGCCTTAATTTTTTCCTCAAAAAAGGTCGATTGCGAAGATTTAATTTCCTTTTTGTAAGTTTTTATTGCCTCTCTATATACGGCTTTACTGGATGGTGAATAATCTAGTCGCCATTTCCTCTCTAGTTTTTTACAGAGACGTTTACTTTCCCGTAGTTTGGAGGAGTACCAGGGAGCAGTGGTGCCGCTACGTTTAGTTTGAGAGAATTTTAGAGGGAGTACGGAATCTAATGAGTTGTTGATCCATCTGTTATATTCCTCATTGGCTAGGACGGGGTTGGAGTTGTTAAGTGGCTTTGATGTTTCAAGGGCCTTCAGCCAACGATCCTGAGGGAGTTTGGACCAGTTCCTTTCCCTACGAGTGATTGTGTTAGTAGGACAAGGAGGGTCGGGGGTGGCCCAAAAAAGAGGGATAAGGAAGTGGTCCGACCACGGGAGCGGGGAAGGGGTTCCAGTTGTAAAATCGACACAGTTACTAAAAACAGGATCGAGTAGATGGCCTTTGGTGTGGGTAGGTTTGGACACTAATTGTTTGAGTTGTAATGCGGAGAGGCTCAAGGTCAGTTCTTTGGCAGTAGGGTCAGAGGGGTCGTCGAAATGAATATTAAGATCCCCTAACAGTGTGAAATTAGATGGCCTACAAGCCATATCGGCTGTAATGGGGGGGAGAGTGTGGAGAAATTGCCCTAGGGCCCCCGGTGGCCGGTATATCAGTAGCCCGGAAAAGGTACTTATGGGGGAAAAGTCAATGGAGAAGGAAAGACTTTCGCAATCTGGTACCATGTTGGGAAAGCTGCGGCACTTATAGCAGTCCGTGAAGATGACTGCTAGGCCTCCTCCTCTGCCCTCCTTGCAATAGGTCTCGCATTTACGCGAGTTTAAGCTATTTGCATTGTAAATGACAATGCCTATTATTTTTGTTTTTTAATACATGAATAAAAGGCATTGTCATTTACAAAGCCAATAGCTTAAACTCGCGTAAATGCTAGACCTATTGCATTGCAAATGCTTGTTTAAGTTTGAAACTGAGCACGGCGCCGCTTCAAGGACACCGCGCTCGGTTCCTTTTTTTTTTAATTTAACACTGAGCGCGGTTTTCTTGAAGCGGGCGCCGTGCTCAATGTTAAAGTTAAAAATAAGAAAGAAACCGAGCGCGGTGTCCTTGAAGCGGCGCCGCACTCAGTTTTAAAGTAAAAAAAAAAAAAAAGAAACCGAGCGCGGTGTCCCTGAAGCGGGCATTGCGCTCATTATGAAAGTTAAAAAAAAACAGAGCGCGGTGTCCGAGAAGTGGACGCCGCGCTCAACATAAAAGTTAAATAGAAATAAATAAATAAACTGAGTGCGGTGTCCCTAAAGCGGGCGCCTCGCTCAGGATACAAATACAATAAATTAGCATCCGCCATTGTCCCCATAAACAAAATAGTGCTGACCCCCTAGATAAAGCCGACCGTGTAACGAGCCAAGTAAAAGGTCCAGTCATCATGGGCGGTAACAAATGGCGACAAGGCAGCAACAAGGAGGGACTAACAAGCCTCATAATGAATCGGAAGCCAGCATTTACCAAGGACAATGACACCAGCCAATGAAAAGTATGGGCGGAGAGAAGGCGAGGCTTCCACAGCATACTCGACTACTGCATGCCTGGCAGAGCGAGCAGTGCATGCGTGCTGCCGCTAGGCTCCACCTAATGAATAGGCAGGCAAACCATTAAATTAAAACTAGTTGAAAGAATATACAGTATTACAATATCAACACATTCTTTACTTATATTTCATTTGAATTCCTATTTCAATTTGTATCACATTTGTTTCAGGGATTAAAATCTGCACTGAGTATTTGTTAGGGCGACGAGCGGTTGACTGATAAGATGGAAAATGGTGACAATCTCAATGAATGATTACACACAATATTCTATGCCCCAACTCCAACATTACTATTGGAAAATTAAATTAAATGGGATATATTGATTGGATGATAAAGCTGAACATGAACAAGAAAATTTGCACAGAAAACTATCTCATTTAATGAAACTAAGTTATAACTTTGCATAAGAAGTTTATGAAAAAGGTATTACTCAAATGTCCAATGAATAGATTTGAAATATTTAAATAACATGAACAGCATTTTTCAACTATGTTATGCACTTTGTAAATCTCTACCTTTTGATGGTCTGTTTTATGATCATTGTGACCCTCAGTTGTGTGTCTTTGATTAGTTGACCTTTTGTAGATGGTACTTTACTACAGCAGGATAAGTTGAAAGCAAGTCTGAGCTGAAAAAAGAAGCAATATTCTGGAGGCTCTTGTTTATGAGGGGTTTGCTGGAACTTTTCAAGCATAGCTAAAAACCTACTAAGATTAAACCAAGTTAATATTTACCTTACTTTAATTTTCGTGTAATTCATATATGTTTCTTATGCGCTGGGTACAGTAAACCATTTCTACCACCATCTACTCATTGCACAAATATCTCTGTTTTGGTTGTAACTGGACAACTCACTGTTGTCATGCCATTATAAGTGCCATGGATCTTAACCAAAGTCAATTTAGATATTGACTATCAGTTTGAAGAGATGTAGTGTTAATTATTTATGAAACTGTGCATGCATTTAAAAGAAAAAAACGTTACTCTGAAAGAGAATGCCATACTAATATTCTATGGATGCAAAACATGTGACTACCAAAGCTACTTTTTTTAAATCACAATGAAATAATACACTTTTGTGAGGTGAAGGATGTGGTGCTACTGAGATGGTTTTGTGCCAGAATGCAATTTCCCTCCCATGAGATTTGTAGAACAAAGGTGATATTTTATGGTCAAATCTTTATTAGGCAAGTGAATAATGTAGGGCCCAAGGGCTTATGAGAGACACCCCTTGCCTCTCACTCCAACTTTAATTCCACCCCTCTACATATCCCAGAATTATCTTCTTTTTCTCCACAGAGTCATCCTTTGTTTTGTAGCTAGGTTTGTGCTACATAAAGTTTAACAATAGACCAGGGCCCCCTGTTGTGAAGTAGTTGAAGTCAGTGCATTGCCTTTATTGGCAGGCCCAGATATTTGCAATTGCCAAAGTCTTTGTGATGGTTGACTCAAGATGTATAAGAAACAATACCTGCTGTGAACCTTTAGGGTGTAATTTTTTGGTACTTTTAAGCTAGAAGGAGACTTGCTTGGATACAGCATTGATGTGAGCATCGTAAATTAGATTTTAATATAAAAGAATGCCTAAGTTCCAGCAGTTTACATATGTAATACAGGCAAACTGAGAACTGATAGCCAAATGGATCAAGGATGGCATTGGTTTTACTGCATTGAGGGAGCGATTTACAAAGATTTCACTCAACGCAGTGCAGCAACCAAAGAGAAGGAGAGAACAGGACAGTGTCATATTTTTGGACTAGCACTCTCCACAGGGTCACCCCCAAACTTTACGCCTTCACTCCTCCTGTTTTGTGGACCTGTTTTATTTAGCTTGAGTACTGTGCACACTTTACCACTGCTAACTAGTGCTAATATGTTTGTTCTCTCTCCTTTAAACATGGTGAAATTGGCCCTAGGAAAGTAGTACTACATGTACCCAGGGCCTGTAAATTAAATGCTAATAGTGGGCCTGCAGCACTCATTGTGCCACCCACTTAAGTAGTCTTTTTAAACATGTCTCAGGCCTGCCATGGCAGTCTGTGTGTTCAGTTTTAAACTGCCATTTCGCCCTGGCAGAACAAACAGTTTGCCAAGCCTAAACCTTCCTTTTTAATACATATGATACCCCTAGGGGAGGACCTAAACAGTCCATAGCAACAGCAGCAAGGTGATGGAGGGAATGCTTGAATTAATCTCAGCCCCTGCCAATCGCTCGGGCTGCATCCCAATCCATCATTTCTCGCCCACCAAGCCACCTCAGTTTGGAACTAGCCATATGCAAATCAGTCTTGACCCTGCTCCAATGGGAATAGTCTAGCCCGAACTGCCAAGTCATGTATTCACTGAAACCAGAATACAAGCACCCTAGGATCAGTTTCGCCTATATAATGTACTCTTCAGCCAGGTATAGCTTGATATCAATGGCACAGTGGGCACAGAACCTATGCCTGGGCACACTCATCTCAATTAGGGTGTCAACTGCCTCAACAACAAGGCGATTGATGGAATGCTTGAATTAATCTTAGCCACTGGCAACTGCTCCGGCTACATCCCAATCTATGTTTTTCGCCCACCATGCCATCTCAGTGTGGAACCAGCCATATGCAAATCAGGCTTGTCCCTGCTCCAATGGGAACAGTCAAACCCGAACTGCTAAACAGTACATAGGGCAGGGTGCGCTGTTTTTAAAAGGTTGGGCATGCACTTTTAAGTTTAAGTTTTGCATGTCCTGGTAGTGTAATGCTCTCAGATCCGTTTTTCACTATTGCAAGGCCTACCTCCCCCAAAGGATAACATTGGGCTACCATGTTACATTTAATAAGTGTCATGTTTGGTGTCTGAGGATTCAGAATTGTAACTTAAAATCCTCTTTAATGATAAAGTCGGAATTTATATCACATTTCTGAAAATGGCACTTTTAAAATGTAGCCATTTTCTTGTCCTAACCATTTGGCGCCTGCAGCCTGTTTTCTTTGTCACATGGCTAGGTGTAGCTGGCAGTTTGCATTTGTGTATTACTCTCAGTCAGTATCACAATAGAGGGTCTTGGTGTTGGTAGGGCGGGCCATCCTGGCTTGATGGGGGGCAGAGGTGTCACCTAACACACTTGCACTTCAAAGGCGCTCTCTCTGCAGATACACAAAGAACTTTACACTAGCCTATTGTGGCTCCAGACAGACTGGGTCCAGGACAGAGAGGCAGGAAATTTCAGACACTTCTGTAAGGGGAGAGCTCCAGAAGCTTCTCCCACTTCAAAGGGGGCAGCAGGTATTTAAACAGGACCCTCACACCCACTCTTCCGTGGACTAAAGAACCTATGGATACTACAGAAGATGGACTGTCCTCCTTCCAGAAGGACTACCCTCCCGCCTGAGGCCTGCCATGCTTGCAGAGAAGGAAGACTGGACCTGCTGCCTTCAACCCAGGCTGAGCGACTCCAAGGATCAGCTGACTGATCATGTTCTGAGCTTCAGGGACACAACAAGTTCCAGAGGCCTCCCTGTATCTGCCCAGCTGACCTGGTGCCTGGACCTGCAACTGAACCTGCCTGAGTCCTTCTGGCCTCTGCAAGAGTGAGCCCCTGAACCCCATAGGCTGGTATCAGAGTGCACTCCTCTGAACCTCCAAGGATAAATGCTGATGTTCTGAGCTCTTCGCGAACAGGACAGTTCATGCCGAGATCTTTGTAGCCCACACGACCACCAATGTGAAGCTCTGGTGCACCAGACTCTTCGTGCTACTGCAACCGCCAGCGCTGAGCGGCAATGTGAGATCTGCATTTCATGCCCCAGCATCTACATCCCGCGATGACCGCCAATGCTAATCTCCAGCAGTGACCATTTGTGACGCCCAACAGGATTTTTGTACTAGAGCAACGACCGTTCACGGCGCCCAACCTGCTGTTTGTGCTACAGCAATGACTATCTGCGACACTCTCCCTGCCCCTCCCGAGCTCATATAACACAAACGGTAATCTTCGTGCTGGACTTTAGAAGGTAACCTTTTCAGCGGGACTGACCTGGTTCCTGCATCTGGCCTGCACTCCATCACGGTCAGCCTGAACTTGTGACTTTCACGCTGTCTTGCACGACCAGATACCTGCAAGTGGCGCTTTGTGCTTTTAGGTGCTATACTTATCTTACATATTTAAAACTGCAAATCTTCAGTTCTACTGATTGGATTTTTATTGTTTTGGTGTGAAATAATTTATTAAAATTTACCCTAGTTTTTCTAAATTGGCATGGGACTTTTTGTGTTGCGTTTCCCTTTATTAATGCTTGAGTGCTGCATAACTACTTTACTCTAAGCCTGATTGCTTTTGTGCCAAACTACCTCAAGGTTAAGCACAGGTTAATTTGGTGACTTTTTGTGGTTCACCCTGACAGGGGTTGTGGATTTTGCTTGCCAGAGACTCGCACCACCCTCAACCAACAACTCAATTTCTCACACATATGTACTAAGATATGTCACTGTCCTGCTGTCTCACTAGTGCTGGTACACACTTAGACTGCCTACCACCACGCACACACATTTTTACCATAGTGCAAGGATGTGTACGTGATTTCTAGCATAGGTTTTTTACTGGACGGGGTACCATTTTAGTAGAAAATACTATACCTAGACAAACTTTAAAACTTTTACAGAACTTTTAATTAGCGTTGTACAGTGTGGCACACATGCACAGAAATTAAAGTATTTCTCCAAGTTAACACCACTCTCAAAAATATTTTTTTTTGGGCTCAAAACATTGTCTCCTATTCTTAGTAGATAGAACTTTGAATCATAACCCATGGGTGGTTGCACTGGGATACCCAAGTACCAACCTTGAAACACCCCCCCCCGAAGCAAAGTAATGCAAAGCACTGCGTTGAGCTACTTTCAGGAAAATTTCTAGCCCAAGTTCTGCACCAGAAACTGAATTCCAAATAAAAAACTGGTTAGCATCACTTTTGTGATACAAATCCAGCAAAAAAAATAGAAAAATCTGCCCTGAATCTTAAACAGCACTGATGCATCTGGAAGAGGATAACAGCAAGACATGATAGAAGCAGTTTGATTATTGGTATTAATTGGGTTTCTGTGCCATTCTTCCCATAAACTTAGCTTTGTATCTCTTACCCACAGATCAGAATGGCAGTGATGGTGTTCAATCACAGTCCTTTACCTTTATATGTGTTTAATTACACCCAAAAAATGGTTGTGGCGGCAAATTTTACATAATGCAGAGACAGACTGGATCTTGATTTGGGGAGAGCGTCGGGATCATCAGCTTGCTTCCAACACTCGGTGAATGCATGCAGAATTATGCTAAGATGGTACAGTCTGTATGAAAGCTATGACGAGTCATCCTGATGCGTGCTGTCAGGTCTGCAGCACCCGGGGGACTTATCTTTGTATGTGGTGGGATTGCCCAAGGGTGCAGTCATTTTGGGAACAGGTTTTTGACACAAATAATGAAGTAACGAACATCACGCTCCGATTGACACATCAGATGGTCCTGTTGGGCCATGATGCTGAGGAAGAGGTTTGCCCGCTGTCATCCTCCACTGCCATATTGCTGACACCTCTGCTGCTGGTGGCCTGCCTGGTGATGGTGGGGCCCAGACTTACCAATCAATGATGGATATTGGTGGGCGAATTTGTAGCTACAATAAACACAACAACAAAAAAACAAATAAAAACAGATTAAAAATATATCAAATACAATTCTTAAAACCCAAAAAACCTACCATGGAATGACACTGCTTAAAAATTAGAAACACCTCAATAGAGACCTAAGGAAAAACACATGCAAGAGAACGTTGCAGGTAAGAAAAGAGTCCAACAGAAGCTAGTCCATAACTTTAGCCCTGCTAGCCTCCTCCACTGTAGATATTTAGCCACAGCACATACCACATATTCCCTTGTTTCGGTGCATAGTAGCCTGATCATGAGGCGGTACTGTTTACACCTCAACTGTCTGCATATCTGGATAAACCAGTTTTTCCTAGGTCGGATGTATCTGGGGCAGAAAAAGATAAAATGCAATAAGGGCTCTTCCACCTGCAGGCATACCAGGCACACAGTGTTTTCACCAACATTAGAATGCCATTTTTAGGTAAAGGATAAAAGAAGCAAAGTCCCATATTGAAATTTAAGAAACAGATTTCTGGCTCCCAGTGCAACCAAGTAATACATAAAAGGCTCAAATTCTGTATGGGGTTTCATTTCTAGGAAAGCGTCTGTAAGAGAGCCACGACTCACGTTTTGCATATCTTTCTCCCACTTCCATTTCCAGAAGGAATCCTTAAGTACCTTCCTGGAGAGAGATGGAGAGCCGTCAGGTCAGCATTCACTAAGGCTGAGTTCTGCCACAGTATCTTTCGCAAAGCCATTTGATTCTTTGTGATTTGTCTAAGGCCACTATTTCCTTTAAAACTTGATAATATTCAGAAAGGGTCAGGGTGTGCTTGAGTCTATGCCAGTAGAGCAAAGGCCGTAGCTGGCCTTAGATGCATCCGGTTCGAAACTCATGCAACGCAGCAATGGTAGGAGAAGGGTGCCTTTGGGGAGATTGACTAGGGATCTCAGAAAATTATTTTCTGTTATGGTTAATTCTGATGTATTTGTGCGACCCCAGATTTATGCCCCATACAGCGCATTATCCTCTGCCTTGGCCCTATATAGTTTTAAAACGGGTGAAACGTGTATGTTTTTAAAGTATTTATAAGGTCTGAGAATTACTGTAGCCTGGTGTGTCAGGTTTAGGGCACTTTTTTTGACCTGAGAACACCAAGACATATTCTTGGTTAACGGGATTCCTAGGTAGTTAAAATCAGTGACCTTATCTAATGGTAAACCATTGAGAGCAATAGAGCCAGTAAAGGACCTGTGTGGGCTGATAGTCATGAATGTTGTTTCAGTGTGATTGATCACCAGCCCTCTATCATCACAGAATGCCCCAAATCTATTGACCAGTGTTTGTAGACCACTTGGGGTTTTAGAGGTTGAGAGCGTGTCATCAGCGAATAGGAGCAAGGGGATCTTCTAACCCACCAGCCTTCGGTGCATCACTCGTACAATCTTCCAAATGAGCAACCACCAGGTTTAAAAAAGTGTGGATAATTCATGCTATGGAACGTCTCCCTTCGACTATTAGAGACACACTGTTCAGAAGGTAGGCCCTCTTTCCACACCTACATTACACATACATTAAGAGGGGCAAAAGAATTCCACAGCCCCCAGAACCGCTGAGACAGGGGCCGAACTTGAGCACAGAAAGCGATAATACATATCTCAGAGCAAACAGGCCAGGACAATCCCTGTTCGGTGAATCTACAGCACCAAGAGTCCCTGTTCTATGTCACATATTGTCTGTTCCTGTAAATGCCCTGAACCCTACCCAGTTGTAACATTAGACAAGATTTTCTTGTCATGTCTTAAATGCTGTTTGCAAGATTGCTTTGTGTAGCTCACTTATGGGCCATCCTGGTCTTGGAAAAACACAGAAAAGGTTTAATAAATATAGTTGTTTAACATAAACTATGAGGACCCCAAAATCAGCTTAATCCTGAGTAAGACCCGATTAAGTAAACAATTTAGTCAGATGAGACTGTCCTTAGAAACAAAATCCAACCAATACTGAACATACACCTGCCTGTTAGGTTGTCAAGCTAAGCGTGAAAGCAGTAGTGGGTGACACGCCATGCCAGGCCAACCAAAATGTGGACTACTTTTTCTTGAGCCTTGATTAATTCCTCACATAGCCGAAGCACAACCATCTCCAACCCATTTACAGAGGAAAACCTACGTTGTCATCCATTCAGATTAAAGTATGCTTGTACCACTAGGTGGTTCTCTAATTTATTGATAAAAGCAAGGTTTGGCTATGGCTTAACATCAGCAAGCACTATGTGAGCACTTTATGGGTCTTATTTACAAGTCCCTTGCACCGCCGGTACGTCACTTGTTCCCAGGGCCGGACTGGCCGTAGCGGGCACCGGGCGTTTCCCCGGTGGGCCGGTTTTCGGCCCCTGGGGGCCGGTTTTGTAACCGGGGGTCGGCAATATTGGCCCCCTGAATCAAAATCGGCCGAAACCGGCCCTAACAAACAGCTCGCCGCACCCTCCCTCCCCTCCCAGGGGGGCCGGCCGAGCAGTTTGCCAGGGCCGGTTTCTTTTCCCAGTCCGGCCCTGCTTGTTCCCATATTAAAAGTGACGCACCGGCGGCGCAAGGGGCTTGTAAATAAGCCCCTGTGTGTCTTAAGGAGCAGGGAGACCATGTAATTGCACGTTGAGCCACTGAAGCCTTTATAATATGATTTGGTATAGGCCTGAGGTCCGACTGAAGAAGCATTAGTGTGGCTCCAGAGGAGAAAAAACAACGACCTTTCCAAAGGATCTGAAGGCAATCAGTGTACATTGTTGAAGGTATTGAAGAGAAGATTCTTGTGATACAACATTGCTATGAGATATACATTCGTACAATTTCATTCAATAAGAAATTCTGCTGCTAAGAGTGAGGTAGAACTTGTGAAGTTAGCAAAGGATGCGAAAGACAAAGGGGCTTATTTACAAGCCCCTTGTGCTACCGGTGCGTCACTTTTAATATGGGGAAAAACAAGTGACGCACCGGCGGCGCAAAGGGCTTGTAAATAAGCCCCAAAGTGAGAAGGGGAAGGTGCTCTGTTTAAACAACTTACCGAAGGTTTGGTCTAATGTGCAAAGATCACATTAACAATGAATTGGAACATTTATGCATATCCATTCAGGTCACAATATTATGTATTTATTTTTTTAAGGTTTTTGAATAAATCTTTGTATCCTAGACGAGGATTTATGTGCCATTAACAAAGAGCATAAAAGCTTTTCCTCCTACTTCTCGATGGAACTTCATCCACATTCATGGACATTTTGAGACAGATATAGAAATGCAAGTATTAGGCAGCTTGTACTCCATTTTTCGAGGAAAGAGATCACCACTCTCATCAGCTGACGTTTTGAGAATGAACCTTTTCAATTGATCTATTGTTGCTAGCTGTCAAAAAGAGCTCAAGTGTGAAAAAAGAACTAGTCACAGCACCTCTCTGCCCTACCTGCAGAAGGAAAATGCCTCGTGAAAGATTGCTCGCTTTGATGCAGAATTGAATTGCAAAGTAGATAGCTTTTTTGTTTACAGTGCCAGTCCATAAGACAATGATTGGTAATTCAGCAACATTAGTACATTTTGCTTCAAGAGTCAGGAACAAATGAACATATACTGGAGCTTGAGATTCACCGAGCAGTGAAACTGAATTGTTTTGTCTTATCAGTTGCCTCTGCTCTCTGTACTGAATTTCAAATAGCCACTTTGCATTTCAAAAACATGTTTTCTTAAAATGCATACAAATGAAAATCCACTTGAAACCGATGGGGAGAAATCACTCTTACACATTTATATGTGAATTAAGTCTGCTTCAGTGCAGTGGCGTAACAATAGCCCCCGTGGCCGGGGGGGGGGGGGGGGCGAGCTCCAGGGGGCCACCTCCAGCACTGTGCATGGGGGGTCCTGATAGGACCTGACTGGGACCGGAGCATAAGAGCCCCCCTTCTATGCACTTTGCAAGGGGGGCCCGCAGGGTTCGTTACGCCACTGCTTCAATGTGCCTTTCATAGTCTTGGGTTATTTTAATTTGTAATTCTTCTGTTGCACACATTCAAGTGAACAAATAGTGCACAAATAGAGAGCTTGTTAGAGCAGTTACTTATACCTGGAGGAGTGCGGGCCTGTTGTAGGAGTGCAGGTTTAACCTACTGCACTTAGTGTAATAGGGACCAGGACACACTGGCCCTAGTTCAGGAGTGGACCAGTGAGATCCAGTTCCCTTTTTTCTGTACTCTTAGCATCCGAGGTGCTTGCACATGTAAGCCCATTATGTATGGGCCGGATGGCTCATCACATCCCTTCTCACATTGGTTATGTTCTAAATGCCTCAGCACATCATTGACAACTGCATAAAATCCCACACAGATGATCTCTTAACATTTGGCTTTAGATCATGTCTCTTGCTCTGAGAGCTCATCTGAGAGTCTTCACAGATTGGATTCTCATTCATATCATGTCCTGGGTCTTCATGATCCAGCCTCCGCTCCTGGGCTGTGTCTTCCTGTGCAGGATGTTCTTATCCTGAAGGAGCTATGGTGTCTTGAACTGCTCTGTTAAGAGAGGAGCCATCTTGTGTTGTCCTCTGAGGGTATTCATTTGAACCACAGTATGTTGCAGATTTCCTGTATGCCCTCTCGGCGTGCCAGCGCCATTGTGCCCATGACCTTTTGCACTATCCATGGACCTTTTTCAAAGACAGTTCTGAAATTGTACCCTGGGTGTCTGTCCTGGATGAGTACTGTTGGACTTGGCCCTCCCTGCAGGGTCACTCTCAAAAAGTTTGCCTTCACCCCTCCTCTTTTCTGATCCTGTTTTTGTTGGCTTTTAGTACTCTCTTTTAAACATGGTAAAATTGCCTTACACCCAATTGACACATTTTATTTACTTATAAGATCCTAGTAAAGTGGTATTATATGTACCCAGGACCTCTAAATTAAATGCATGCTTCTAATGGGCCTGCAGCACCAATTGTGCCACTCACTGAAGTAGCCCGACTCAGGTCTGCCATAGCAGCCTATGTGCAATTTAAACTGCCATTTTGACCTGGCAAAATAAACCTTTTGCCAGGTCTAAACCTTCCTTTTTAATACGTATAAGTTAGCCATAAGGTAGGTCCTAAACAGCCTAAAGGGCCATGTGCCTTGTATTTAAAAAGTTGGACATGTATTTTTTAGTTTTACATGTCCTGGTAGCGAAAAACTCTTGAATTAGTTTTCCACTGCTGCGAGGCCTACCTCTACCATATGACAACATTGAATTACCTCATTACATTTAATAAGCAATAACTTGTGTTTGGCAACAGGTAGACATATCATGTTTTGTCTCTAGAGAATTGTTATTTAAAATCCTCTTTAATGGTAAAGTTGAATGCAAAGTTGCAATTCTGAAAATGGCACTTTTTTGAAAGGTAGCATTGTATGTCCTAACCATTGGGTTCCTGCAGCCTGTGTCCTGGGTCACATGACTATGTGTAGTTGACAGTTGACCTTTGTGTATTCCTTCTAGACAGTGTCACAAGGGGGGACTAGATGTTGTCTGGATACACCATTTTGTCAGAATGGGAGGAGCGGAGCTGTCACTTACCACACGTGCACTTCAAAGAGGCTGCCTCAGCACACCCACAAAGGACTTCACACTAGTCTTTTGCCCCCCTATACCCCTCGAAACCAGGCTGGAGAAGGAAGGAAATTCCAGTACCAGATGTGGGGGAAGTCTAAATGTTTCTCCCTTTTAAAATCGCTCACCAGGTATAAATATTTGACCCTCAAACCAACTCTTCAGTACACTTCTGGGCATATGGACACTACAGAAGAAGGACTGCCCTACTGCCAGAGGACTGACCAGCTACTTGAGGCCTGTCCTGCTCTCTGAGACAGAAAGACTGGACCTGCTCCCTTCATCCCAGGCTGAGTGACTTCAATGGTGAGCTGTCTGACCTCCTGTTCTGAGCTACAGGGACACAACAGGTTTCAGAGACATCCCCGAACTGCCCAGATGACCTGCTGCACTGGACCTGCCTGTACCTGAAAATTGACCTGGCTGAGCCCTGCTGGCCTCTGTTAGGATGAGTTCCTGATCCCCATGACGTCCCTCCCCAGGTCATCAGAGAGATCTCCTCCTGACATAAGTCAAGGTTCCATCAAATTAGGTGTGAAGCGAAATGAGACCCCGCAAAGTCTTGCCGCTTAGCTGCAAGCTTCATCGGAACCGACGCTGAGTGATGCGAAACCCCGCAAAGCCTTGCCACACAGCTACCAGCTTCATTTAGACTGACGACGAGCAGCAAGAAGCTCTGCATAGCCTTCCCACACAGCTGCAAACTTCATCGGAACCTATGCCAAGTGACGCGAAGCCTCGCAGGTCCTCGCCATACAGCTCCAAGCTTCATTGGAAACAATGCCGAGGACTGCAAAGCCCGACAAAGTCTGGTCGCACAATTCATGTGAACCGATGCAAGGCGACGTGAAGGCTTGCAAAGCAATGCTGCACAGAATGCGCATCAGAGACATAAGGTACAGTCCTCAGCAACCAAAACCTGGTCCTTTGTCTTGTCTGCACTCCATCATGGTTGGTCTGAACTTGTGACTTTGTCCTGGTCCAGCACGACCAGATACCCTCAGTTGGTGCTTTTGCACCTTTTGACACTACTTTTATCTGAACATTTAAAATGTAATATCTCAGGTTCTATTGATTACATTTTTGTCATTTTGGTCCCAAATTGTTTAATAAATTTCAATCTATTTTTATAAATTGGTTTTTCTTGTGTTGTGCTTTCACTTGATTACTGTTTGTGTACTGCATAAATACTTAACACAGTGCCTGTAAGTAAAATATGACTCCATTTGTGCCAAGCTACCAGAGGGTTAATCACAGGTTAATTTAGTGACTTCTGTGGCTCATCCTGTCAATGATTTTGGTTATGCTTGAGGAGGGTTTCACCCCACTAAACCAGTAACTCAATTTTTCACAAGTACTTGTCCCCCGAGTCATATTCCTGTGTCCTCTGGCTTCTGCTCCCTTGATCATTCACTCGCTTAAACCATTGCTGAGTCCTGAACATGCCCAGTGTCCATGGGCACCCCCCCAGTGCAGCGGGGATGGTGTCATGTTAAGGCCTCCTGAACATTATAGGACAGCAGTTAGTGGTAGTATGTGGGGTGTTATGGTACATACGTAAGAAGTGGTGGAGACTCCACTCAAAGTCTTCTACTTGGTCCACAGCAATTTTTAGTGCTTTTGGTAAGGGTGAGCATAAAGTGCTCAAAATCCTGCATAGGCTTGGGGTTACTGGGGTGTGATCTTCCAATGTCTGATTCCCAGTTGGCTTAGATATTCTCTGAACTCGGCCCCCTAGAATGGGAGTCCATTGTCCGTCGTGAGTTTGGTGGGTAATCCTACCATAGCAAATATTTTCTCCAGGAGTGGTCCTTTCCTATGGTTGTCAATTCTGTGAGCTCCACCATAGAAAACTTGGAGTGACCATCAACCATTAATGTCAGTTGCCCATGGGGTCCTGAATTGTTCCTGAGTCACAACTGTATCCGGACAGATTAGTCCTCCTGAAACTGGCAGGACTGACATGTTTTGATTCATTCCTCAACCACTTTGCCCATTCCGGGGAACCACACCTTTTCTCAGAGTTGGGATTTAGTCCTTGCAAATTCCCGTGTGACCTTGGTGTACTAACTCTACTACTCTCCATTGAAGTGTTTGTGATATGATGATACATCTTAGTAGCAGCCCTCCTTCCAAGCCCCTCAAGTCTTGCCTCACTCTTCACAGTCATTTGGTCCACCAGATTTAGTTGGTGTTAGTCTTTTGGGATATCCTTCCACTGATGTTGCTGCGTTGTTTGCAGCATTTTCTGAACACATTCATCTTCAAGAAACACAGCTGTGATTTCCTCTGCCAACATGGCCTTTGCTCATGCACCTTGCACCAGTAGGCAGGCATAGTCCTTCATCTGTTCACTAGCTAGAGTAATCTCCTGCTGCGAATTGGTGAGTGTATTGATAAGTAAAGATTATTAACTCCTGACCAGTATGCAACTGTAAATGCTTATTGCTGGAGCTGCTGCACCCACCTCTCTATCCTTTCAGAGGATGTCTGAAGGTGCCAGCAAATAGGTTGACCAGTGTCTTATAGTCTGCCACCACCTGGAATTCTCGCCCAGAGACATATAAGTGGAAGTGATGGCATGCTCATAGCTCGTTTCTGTGTCCATCAATGTCCTACTTACAAATGCAATTGGTTCCTATACCTATTGTTTTTGCTTCTTTGCTAGGACAGTACCAATGCCCATTGGGTTTACATTAACAATTTGATCTGTGCTTTTCTAGAGATCAAAGTACACTATTGTGGTGTCATGGAGCAGTGCCTGATTGATGTTGGTGAATACTCTGTCTTATTGTGCCCCCCCCATGCCCATCTAATGCAGGTTTTTACCAGCATCCTCAAAGGTTCTGATAATGTAGTCTGGTTGTGCACACACCTCCCATAAGAGGTATATATTCCTAGGAGGCTTCTTACTTATGTCACATTCTTTGTCTTGGCAGAATTTCGTATCGCCTCTGACTTGAGGGGGTCTACCTTCTCACCATCCTTTGAAAAGAAGTATCCAAATAATTCAATTTGTGTTTTGAAAAATGAGCATTTTTCCTTATGAAGGGTCAGGCCTTTTCTTTTAGCCTTTGAAGCGTGACCCTCACTGTGTGATGATTGTAATGTATGGTTGTGGAATATATCAGGATTTTCTCACTGATGTTGATGATGCCCTCTAGGCTTGACAATGTTTCTTGAATAGCATTCTGAAACTCCTCGGCCGCTGATGATATTCCAAAATTGATGATATTCCAAAGTTGAGGTAGGTAGAAAATGTTGTAATATACCTGCTGGCTGGGTTTTAGAGCAGTTAGTGATAATGAGCACTGAGCTCAAGTTTCAAAAACCATTGCACCTCATTGAGGTCTGCAATTATGTTGTTCGTGAGGGGGAGTAATATGCCTCACGTTTGATTGCTTTGTTAAGCAGTTGCATGTCAATGCACAATCAAATGGCCCCAGGTTGCTTTGGTTTTGTGGTGATAAACTTGGGAGACACCAGTGATGTGGGGTCACTAGTGTTTTCAGTTACATTCATCTTCTTGGGTCATCCTAATTTCGTTTCCACTAAAGGCTGAAGGTGAAAGGGTATGTGCCTCAGCTTGGTGTTTATTGGTTTCAAAGATTTGCAAATGTGGAGCTTGATTAGGTTGTCTTTGTTGCACCCGAGCCCATGGAATAGGTACTGAAAGTCTGCAATAATATCAAGAGCCTAGCATTCATGTATGTGTTGGGCGAAAAAGACCAAACCGAAGTCTTCCGCCATGTGGCAGATCAACAAAGTTCCCTACCACTCCAAGGTGATGTGAAATTTCTGTCTAGTCTTTTTGTCTCCGTTTTGAACTACTTCTTCCCGGAACCCTGCTAGGGTGGAGGCATACGTTGGAGTGTCTGTAGGGGTCAATCGTGTTTTAAATTTTAGTGTCTGATATTGCTTGATGTTCATAACATTAACCGATGCCCCTGTGTCAATCAGCACCTTGACCTTTATGGGCATGATGGATACCTCACAGATCAGTTAGGGCCTCCATTTCTTCTTACGTTCCCAGTTAACAATAGAAATATGTCTTAGTCATCATAACTGGTCTGCTGGCCGGGGGTCATGTTTCGAGTGGGCTGGTGTTCTTCATCCAGTATGATGTGACACAGTGTTAGTTTGGTGCTGGTTTTCCCAGGGTTCTTTTCCTACCTTGTCAATACCTTCATGCTCTGGTAAAATGGTTCAACTTGAGGCTTTTTGAGTTTTCTCTTGTGTGGGACTCTTGGTGAGTGCATGGGCCACCAGGCCTTGGCCTGTGGCTTTTTACACCCCCGTGGGTTTTAGGGTTGGGGTCTGCTCCTTACTACATCCCCTGCCTCTTCCTTGATTTTCACTGTCCCAGCTTGGTGTGAGTGTGATGGTGCTCTAGCTAAGGAAACTTCAATTTCCCCCACCCTGCTGTTGGAGAGTTTGTCCAATCTCATGAAAATCAGTATGTCTTCCAGTTTTATCCCTGGTTGACATAGAATTTATCATCTCAGCACTGAAGATTCACATCCCTTTATCATCTGAGTCCTGACATCTTCCTATTGGTCGTCATTGGCACAGATACTAGTGATCTCCCGCAGAAGGACATAGAATCTGTTAATGTTTTCTCCATCTTTTTGTTGAGCTTGTTGCAATTTGAAATGCTTATAGTCTGGAATGAGCTGTGGGTCAAAATGTCCATTAATCTCTGCTTTTGAGGCATTATAGTCATGGTCTATGTTGGTGTCAGGGAGATTCTCGAATAGCTTGAAGACCTCCTTGCCTGCAAAATCTATCAGGAGTGACTTCTTCACTGTTCCATTCACCTCTCTCCTGGCATTGAAGTAGTTGTTGAGGCGGCCCACTCATGTCATTCATTGGGGGGCTTTGGTAGCTGGTTTGACCAGCTCACTGAATGTGGGGCGGCGAAGTCATGGATGCATTGGCATTCCACCAGGCAAAGGAAGCATCAGTGGGGGCACTTGGGTTGAACTTTTGCCACCAATTGGGCATCAGCATAATGAGTATTTAAAGTCTCCTGTGTGTAAACTAAAGAAGCTTGCTGACTGCCCATCCAAGGATCACCTCAGTGCACATGTTGGTGCAGGGGTAATGCATCTCCTGGAGGGAATTTCTATCTGCATTGTGAATCAGACCCCTGCTCAGCCTCATAACATTACAGCGGCTGGCGATGTGGCAGGCATTGGACACACGGGGGCACACTTCCTGCTTATAGCGAAGTGCTGCGCTTCCCCAACTGCTGTGTGTCAGGGGATGATGCCCTATTGTACATGTAACAAGCATTTGCAATGCAATAGGTCTCGCATTTACCAGAGTTTGAGCTATTGTCATTGTAAACAAGAAAGCCTTTTATTTATGTGTTCTTTTTAAAACTTATAAATAAAAGGCATTTGGGCTGTCCATGAAACTTGCTGTTATTTTTCTCAAGAGCTGTAAAACATGGAATAAAACAAAATGTAATACTTTTCCTGTCAGGCCACAGGAGCAGCAAGCCATCTAACATTCACTGCATCCGCGAGAGTAGTCACCCAGCCTGATAGACAATACCTTTAATAACTGACAAATAATTCTGAAACTCAGCCTTAGAGATTAAGTGCGAGTGAACCACTGGTCCAGAGATGGTCGTTGCTATCTAGAGAATTTCAAGAATATTTATAGCACCTGTAAATGCAACATTGTTCAATTGCTACTTACTGGTACTTGTAATGTTCATACAAACGCTTGAAAAAAAAGCAACAATAGGGCAGCCAGATTCCTTCAAGAGCACAGGGAAGCAATTCACATATCTACTAGGTGCTCTATGACCCCCATACTGTTTTCTTGAGAAACCATGTTTAGCAATCGATGCCAGTAAACAAATCTTGGACAACCAACCATTTAAATATCTCAAACCAGAGCTCAAACACTCATCTGAGATTGACATCCATGGGGCAATACATTAAAGCCTTAAGAAACTAGACCACCACCATTGCATGCAAAGCTGATGGTGACCACCCCATACATGCCAACGTGACCAGTTTAAGAGGTAGTAGGTTACTTCTTTTTCAGTAGCGCTACCGCCTATTGATTTGTGCCTGCAACCCGAGAGCATTTTATGGAGCTAAGGCAGGCATTGGCAATTCCTGCCCTCGAGCTCTAACAAAAATAAAAATCACAAGAAAACAAGACACAGAGCAGCTACTTTTTAAATGGCCTTAAGACAACTTTGGAAAACTTGCCATGTGAAGGTGTAAGTACAGGCTAATTAACTTGCTTGCTCTTTGCACTGAACATGGGGTCCATGAAAGTAGAAGTGCATAGGGGACAGCCGGGTTAAGACAGCAGACCTTACTTTTTGCTTGTTTCTAACTTCAAATAATATGTGGGTTTGGATCAGGGCGACAAGGTTGCCTTAGCGGTAGGTGAGCTCTTCAAGGCTGCTCACCAAGCTATTCTGCAGAGGCACCTTCTGATGAGGGGAGATGATGGACGGCATGTAAGCACTTGGTGTGCAAAAGTAATGCCTATGAGTGTAGAACTGAGAGAGTAACCGGTCCTGGCACAAAAAGCTTGTGTATTCAGGCTTAGTACTACTTTAAAGATGCAGAGCAATAATTTCCGATGACATCATCATTATGGCCATGGACCTCATTGGAACGAGCAGAAGGCAACTCAAAGAAATGTTAAAAGAACATGTTTTTATTTATTTTACTTCTTGTAAATCATGTGTTTTTGTTTTTGAAACACCAAGGGTACTTTTTCTTTAGAAAATGACTGTGACATTTTTAAAATAATTTCTTTGTCACATTAAAAAACGACAGGTTTTTCTGAGAAAATAAAAGGGGGTTGGTGTATATTTTGTAACGTCAATGTTTTAGTATTATATATTTGGTTCCTGCTGTTACTTTTAATAACATAAAATGAAAATATCACTTTTTTAACATTATTAAGAAATTAATGGGTCAATCCTGGGCAGATCCTACCTTCAGTTAATGCCACCCTGGGCTCTTCTCGAGGAGAAGGAAAATGTTGCATGGAGGGTGAAAACACTGTGCACCAATTGCAAGTATTGTATTGAATTGTCATTGCATTTATAATGCGCTTACTATTCCTGACAAGGAGTTAAGGCTTTACGTCAGGTCACCCACTGTCTGAATTCCCAAGTTAATGGTTAGTCTACAAGCTATAAGTCAATGTTGGTTTTTGGATTAATGCTGTGCACTCAGGAAATGGTTCCATGCATTCTCACGTTTCTTTGAAGCAGATTAAGTTAACAGGAGTTAGTAATGGTACTTTAGTACGAGTTCATGAAAACGGAAGATGGGATGAGTGTATAGATTAGAAGGGTGTGTATTTCAAAGAAATATTACAGAGAAGGACTGTTTGTGAGTACACACTAAGGCATACGTGTGCCCATGTAGTAATGAACATGTAAAGGTGACTGCACGAATATTAAAAAACAAATAATTAGTTCAAAAAAGGAAGATGTCCGAGGTTCCTTCAGCATTGGGCAAAGGGGGACAGCCCCCCCCTTAACAATTATGGAGCGGATCTCTGATTACCCTCGACTTGTTCCCTGAGCCTCCCTCACCTCAGTTGAAGTGACATAACTGAAAACAATGGGCTGCAAAAGAAACAAGCTTTCATGTGGCTTCTGCCTCCCTCTACTCGAGATGTGATGTTATAGCCGGAGCAGCCGACTATAAAGAATAGATGGCCTTGAGTAATGTAACTGGTGCACCTGTAAAGCGCTCAAAAACCTTCAGATCGAGATTGCGCTATATTGTAAAAACTACAGAAGTTTGCACTAAGAGGTCAAAAGAAAGGCTTACCTCATAGCAGCTGAACTCTTCAATAGAGTTTTTTCCAAGAACTATTCTATTGAGCAGAGCGTGCTTGCATGTGGAGAGGCGTCACTGTAGAAACACTTCAGGTGAAAACGTCCGGTCAAAAACAAACGGGCCTCAGAGAAGATATTTTTGCAGCCCGTTACTGATGGCGGCAGCTGCCATACTTAAAGTGAAAGTGCGCTGCAAGATCCTTAACAGGAAGCCTCGTAGCAGCTTAACTCTTCAATAGAGAGTTTTCCCAGAACTATTCTATTGAGCAGAGCGTGCTTGCATGTGGATAGGCGTCACTGTAGAAACACTTCTGGTGAAAACGCCCACTCAAAAACAAACGGGCCTCAGAGATTACATGTTTGCAGCCCGCTAATCATGGAGGCAGCTACCATACTTAAATGTGAAAGTGCGCTGTGCCACACCCCAATTAATTTTTTTTTTAAAGTGCACCGTGCCACACAATTATAAACTAGTGACGCCATACCTCCAAGCGTGCGCGTGTAAACAAAAGCAAGCAACAGTGAAATAGCTACCATGCTTAAAGTGAAAGTGCGCTGAGCGTCACACACCTATTAAAAACAAATGAAGCCATACTTCAAAGGGTGCCCCGTGTATACAAAAGCAAGAGGCAGTGAGGCTTTGGCGATCTTGTGCTATCTAGGAACCTTTCTGAACACACACAATGAACCAGCACCTCGGCCTGCACTTTGCTCCTTCACCAACCGCCGCACAGCACATCCAGTCTCAACGGAGGTCCTACGAATGTTAAGTTTCAAACTCCCCTTGTTGCGGCGGATTTACCGCTGCCCAGTTACCCATGAGTTTGTGAACATGCAAAGCTCAGACAACGTCCACGGAGTGCGCTTTACACTCTCCGCTCTGCAAGTGCCTTTTATATTATGAAGGAATGCATTTTTTGCGTGGAAAAAGAAAGTCAGGCATCCGCAGGAATCTGACAGGGCGCTTTACCTTTCAGCCTATTGTTTTTAAGACCGTAGACTTTTATTGGTCTCACAAGCGCATCCGTGATGTCACGAGTCACCTAAAATAGCATATTACACTATGTTATACTCACCCAATATGTTTCCTATCAAAGCCACGATGAAGACGATAATATATCCAGCGATCAAGACCCATTCGTTCTCTTTAGGGTGTAAATACTCCCTCCAGAGATATCGCATAAACTCGTCATCATAGTCTGAAGAGGTGCCAAGGAATGAATCCTGGGTGACGTTCGGGTCCGGCAGAGAGGAATAGTTCCTGTCTGGTAGATTCCCAAGTTTGGTCCTGGGCATCGCTGTTGCTTTTTGGCGTACCTTAGTGCAAACCCTAGCGCCTCTGTCTCCTCCGGGAAGGACCCGTTAACAGAAGACCGGCATCACTCGCACACCTATCAGACATTTGCAGGTACTGAAAGGTGGTACAATGAGGCTGATGCTACAAGTCCAATCCGGAAGAATGGCTGGAGTGCAACTTCAGGTGAGCTCCGTCAGGCATTGCAGACAGGATAGGAGGTGGGGAAGGTGGCATGAGCAACGGTTCCTTGCTGGGAGGAGCGAGCAGTGCCACACAGCACAGAGGCAACACGGCAAGCAGTGCATGCCAGACAGAAGTCGGATGAAGAGAGATGGAATCGGGGCAGCGTCAGCTGTCAGGCGCGGCTTGAGAGGAAGCTAAAGCCTAACAGCACGAGTGCTCTTCAGGGAGACTAGCACTGCCTTTGAGGCTTTGCATCCCCGCAGTTTCAGAGGGCAGAGAACGCTTCTCTCTCTTTTAGAAAAGGGGAAGCGGCGCTGCTGGCACCCCGTGCAGGTGCGCCACAGTCGGACACGTGCCAGCGCTTGATAATCGTACGCCACTCATTCATTGTACTACTGCTAAACAACGGTATATATACAAAAAGCGGGTGTGCAACACCGAGGAAAGTGGCCGTGCATATTACACGTATGCGCAAACCAGGCGCCATGGCAAAAAAAAACAGTGGTGCTCGCGCACCACAGAGGAGCGGGGGGAAAGGGAGCGCGGCAGCGAGGCGAACGCGCGCTGCTGCACGTGCTAGACACCGGTGGGAATGGGCGGGGCAAAGGCGGGACATGCGCCCGCCTTTGCCCAATTGCGTGCTGTATTTTTTTTTAAAAAGAACGCTAAATCCAATGGCATCCTGCAAAAGCAAAACCACACGCACGAGCGTGTGGTTAGCTTTCTGATGCCCATACAAGAGGTCTCGCGCTGTGCGTTCAGTGCTGCGCACTGCAACGCTAGGCGCGAGACCTAAAAATGCCTTCACATTTGTGCTTTTGCTCATTTTTCTCCCTGGAAATAGATTTGTAACTGGCCTTGACAGGAGTAAATCTCTCAGGCTTCGGTAATGGGAATTTGTCAAAAACTATTTCGCAAACAACCAAGTTTTCTAACCTATGCTGGATAATAACATACAAGTTTAAATTCATTTATGAGGACACATTTAGTTTTTGTGACTACCATACAGGAATTTCACGCATAAATGGTTTTAGGATTTGAGCCCACAGACTAGCAGATGACATCACATGATGAAAAATTGATTAAGTGGCAAAGGGAATCTTTTGACGCTAAGCACATGAAGTTGTGAAATTATTGTGAACCACCAGCAATGGAATCTATTAAAACGCTGCATGTATAGTGGTTAGTACAGCATGGTCAGCTAAAAATAGCAGGGCATATTGTAACCTAAGTGTCCCTGTCCAAAAACTGCTTTGGGCACTTCCATTTGCACAGGTGCACCTGTGTTTCTCTGATTTACGTGCTTAATCACCAGCCCTCTGTTGTGATTAGAGCAGAGGCACAGATTAAATTTTTCATCAGTTAGTGCACATTGTATGAAGTTACTCCTAAGTCAGAGTATTTAAAAAAAGATTTTTGGTATGTTTTCAGTTTAGCACAACTTTCTAAAATGTCTATTGACTGTTGAAAAAATGGCATTTCAGGTAATCACAACAGATGGCAGACGTAAAACCACAGATTAGACAGATAAATCACAGAAATTTGGATGCAAATATTCAAAAGGAGGCCCACATACGAATTTTTGTACTGGGGCACACATTCTATGAAAAAACCCCAGATGTTCACCTACACTGGCCAGCAGCACTTATAGGCATATATTTTTAAATCAATCATATCAGCAGTATTACTCAATAACACTGATATGAGCTGCAGATCAAGATTGTCTTCAGGACAGCAGTTCCACCCAGTTGGTAAAGTCTATATTCACAAAGATTTGTTGGTGTGGATGAGCAGTGTTGGAGCAGGCAGTGTGAAATAATATCTTGTTCCACATTTAGGGCCTCATTTATGGGGTTTTGGCATAGGACAGCGCAGCCAGTCACGTTGCTGCACTGCCCTAAGTCAAAATGAAAGGGCAAGAATGCACCGTATTGATCCAATACAGTGCATTCCTGTCCTTTCCCCCTGTGCTGGAGCTGTTTCTTCAGCCTAGCGCCAACGCAGGCACCCTTGCACCTTAGTGCAAGGGTGCTTGTGTTGTCAGCAGGATTATTTTAGTGCAGGAAGGAGCACCTTCAGGCACAAAAACAATCCTGGGACGCTTTTTCCTCTTTTGCAGCACACATGGAAAGAGAAACAAGCATTGGCATAGCCAATAGGTCTCGCCTTTGGGACCTTATAAGTGTTTAGACATGCAACAGTTGATGTTGTTGCACCAAGGATATTGTACTGCATAACTAAATACTTATAAGGTTCCAAAGGCGAGACCTATTGGCTATGCCAATGCTTGTTTTGTTTGCAGTGGAGTGATCATATTTTTATAGTGCTATTGCCATTTGTATAGCTTTGCGACGCTGGAGAACCAGAAAATGGGCAATAGGTTACAAGGGAGGGGAGGTGAAAAAGAAAAAATGACACAAATGGAAAAAGGAATTAAAATGAGGCATCTGTAATTAATTAAAACAGGGAGCAAGTGTCCTATTGTGATGTTTTAGTTATCAGCAAGTTTTTATTTGCATTTCATGTTGTCCTTATTTTGATGTTTATTGTAAGATGCTGGGTACATGTGTGGTGGTAAATTCACTTTTTATTGTGGTACATGCCCTGGAGCCACCAGCAGTAGGGAATGGTACAGACAGACGCAGAAACAAGCAGGCCAGAATGTAACAAAACCGGTATTATGGCTGGGGTTCACAGAAGTGTAGTAGGGGGCTATCTCGGACTGAACAAGAAATAAAGTTAAAATATACATGTAAGTGACTCTTCTTGGAGGACATGCACATGTTTTAGGGAATAAAAAAGATAATTCAGCAGTAATTAATTTAAAGGATTGAATAACGCAATGCCCTGCAGCCAAAAGTTTACTTTAGACCAACATTTCCTTTTACTATTTACGACATTTGTTTCCAACAGCAATGCTGTGTTGCTGAATCAATGAGGGGGTGGAGGCAGCTGATGGTGGAGGGGAGTAAGAGTGAGATTTAACCTAAAAGCAACACGAAGAAGGTTATGGAGATTAACCTGAAAGCAACATGGAGGAGTGTGTATGTAGGTAGTGGAGCGAAACACAAGGATGAGCACAACAGGAAAGGAGCCAGGGGACAGAGAGCAACATGGGAGAGATTTACATTAGTGAGGGTAAAAGAATAAGTAGGGAAGCCAGGACTATCATCTGATTGGCCACCCCTCCCCCCCATTACCAAACAAACACTACAGCAAGTTTTCGTCACAGGATCGGCTTCCGAACTCTTTCTCTCTCACGCGCGTGCACACACATTTTTTTACAACATCACAACAAACAAAACGGCGGCAAGTGGGCAGTACAGGAAGAGATTCCTAGCCATTTTCGTTTGATATTA
This sequence comes from Calotriton arnoldi, assembly GCA_963921515.1. NCBI lineage: Eukaryota > Metazoa > Chordata > Amphibia > Caudata > Salamandridae > Calotriton > Calotriton arnoldi. The sequence goes on from CAWUFW010006970.1 coordinate 692,162, forward strand.
ATGAAGAGAAAACAAATATACACTTTCTGGGCTCACAGTGGAAAAATCAAATAATGTAGCACACACCACCGACTGAACGGCTTCCAAGCACTTTAACAACAGATGTTTCTGTTACCCAAATCAAAGATGCTCACGTTATCAACCATTCAAGAATAAAAGGATGAGGTGGCCCCTCTGTTACTCCAAACCAGGTGACACAGAGATCTATGCAGGAGGCGCATTACCCACCCAGGCTATCTCTCCATCTTGTCCGGAGCGGAAGGCCATGGACATGCAAATGTCAGCGATTGCTGAAAATATGCAGCAGAATCAAGACAAGCAACTTGTCCTCAGTTTCGACTAAAAATAGGTTCATTTCCCAAAAAATGAAGCGTGCTGGCCCAGCAAGAGCCAGTTGCTTGGATTCCACGTCCTCCTGCAGCTCAGACACCGGGAGCAAAGCGCTCACCTGATTGGAGCGTGGCCCGGGCCGAGGCGCTTTCTTTAAGTGTGAGAAGGAAAAAATGGAGAGCTTCTGAGGAAAGTGTCCACACGGACCTTTCTAATGTGAGGGACCGGTGTATGCGTCGATAATAAAATATCTAGGTAACGCGTAGCGAGACAGGCACCCTGACCAGAGGGGCTGGGCCAGGTATCACGTGACGCGGGGACTTCTAAGACAAGGCGCCAGAATGCCGCATTCCTGATCAGGGGCTTTTGTCCAACACTGCCCCATTTCACAAAGAACGTCATGTCTGGTCACCAGTGAAATACACCGCTCTCCACGCGCCCTTGTTTGCAGAAAGTATGAACTAAAGCATCCAGTTTTCTGAGATGCCGAAATACGACCAAATTTAAAGTGAAAGAAATTGTTCTGACGCAAGCATTCAATCAATCAATCAATCAATCAATCAATCAATCATGTCACTTATAAAGCGCACTACATACCCGCGAGGGTCTCAAGGTGCTGGGGGAAGAGGGGGGTGGTGCTGCTACTGATCGAAGAGCCAGGTCTTGAGGAGTTTTCTGAAGGCCAGTAGGTCTTGGGTCTGTCGGAGGTTGGTGGGGAGGGTGTTCCAGGTCTTGGCGGCGAGATGGGAGAAGGATCTGCCGCCGGCGGTCGTTTTCCGGATGCGGGGGACTGTGGCGAGGGCGAGGCTGGTCGAGCGGAGCTGGCGGGTGGGGGTGTAGAAGCTGAGTCGTCTGTTGAGGTAGGCTGGTCCGGAGTTGTGGAGTGCTTTGTGTGCGTGGGTGAGGAGCTTGAAGGTTATCCTCTTGTTGACAGGGAGCCAGTGCAGGTCTCTCAGGTGGGGTGTGATGTGGCTGCGTCGGGGGATGTCGAGGATAAGACGTGCAGAGGCGTTCTGGATGCGTTGCAGCCGTCTCAGGAGCTTAGCCGTCGTTCCTGCGTAGAGGGCGTTTCCGTAGTCCAGCCTGCTGGTGACGAGGGCCTGGGTGACTGTTTTTCTTGTTTCGGTGGGGATCCACTTGAAGATCCTGCGGAGCATTCGGAGGATGTTGAAGCAGGATGAGGAAACGGCGTTGACCTGCTTAGTCAGGGAGAGGGTGGGGTCGAGGATGACCCCTAGGTTGCGTACGTGGTCGGTGGGTGGCGGGGCTGTTCCCAGTGATGTTGGCCACCAGGAGTCGTCCCAGGCTGAAGGGTTGGAACCAAGGATGAGGACCTCCATCTTGTCCGAGTTCAGCTTCAGGCGGCTGGTCCTCACCCATTCGGCGACGGCCTTCATTCCTTCGTGGAGGTGGGCTTTGGCGGTGTGAGGGTCTTTGGTGAGGGAGAGGATCAGCTGGGTGTCGTCGGCGTAGGAGATGATGTTGAGGTTGTGCTGTCGGGCGACGTGGGCGAGGGGTGCCATGTAGATGTTGAACAGTGTTGGGCTGAGGGAGGAGCCTTGGGGTACGCCGCAGATGATCTTGGTGGCCTTGGATCGGAAGGGGCGAGGCGGACGCTTTGTGTTCTGCCGGAAAGGAATGATGTGGTCCAGTCCAGGGCCTTCTCTTGGATCCCGGCGTCGTGAAGGCGTGTTCGTAGTGTGTGGTGGCAGACCGTGTCGAAGGCGGCTGATAGGTCCAGGAGGATGAGGGCTGCTGTTTCTCCGTTGTCTAGCAGGGTCCTGATGTCATCGGTGGCGGCGATGAGGGCGGTTTCGGTGCTGTGGTTGCTGCGGAAGCCGGACTGGGAAGGGTCCAGGATGTTGTTCTCCTCGAGGTAGCGGGTCAGTTGTTTGTTGACGATTTTCTCGGTGACCTTCGCGGGGAACGGGAGCAGAGAGATGGATCGGAAGTTCTTGAGGTCCTTGGGGTCTGCCTTGGGTTTCTTGAGTAAGGAGGTGATCTCGGCGTGCTTCCAGCTTTCCGGGAAGGTTGCTGTCTCGAAGGAGATGTTGATTATTTTCCGGAGATGGGGCGCGATGGCTGTACTGGCTTTGTTGAAGATGTGGTGAGGGCACGGGTCTAGCGGTGAACCAGAGTGGATGGTGTTCATGATCTCGCTGGTGTCCTCGTCGTTGATGTTGGTCCAGGAGAGCAGGCGGTTGGTGGTTGTGGGGGCAGTGGTCTCGGTGGTTGCCGGGGCGGTCGTGCTGTTGAAGCTGTCGTGGATGTCGGCGATTTTGCGGTGGAAGGAGGTGGCCAGTGAGTCGCACAGGTCTTGCGACGGCTGGATGTCGTTGGTGTTGGAGCTGGGGTTGGAGAGTTCCTTCACGATGTTGAAGAGCTCTTTGCTGTTGTGTGCATTGTTGTCTAGGCGGTCTTTGAGTGAGGCCCTTTTGGCGGATCTGATGAGGTGATGGTGATTGCGGGTGGCGCTCTTGTGGGCGGCGTAGCTGTCCGCTGTCCGTTCGTGGAGCCAGATCTTCTCCAGTTTTCGGCATGTTCGTTTGGAGGCCTGGAGGTCTTCGGTGAACCAGGTGGCTTTCTTGCTGGTGTGGCTGTTGGGCGGATTCTTGAGCGGGGCGAGGGTGTTGGCGCAGTCGTCGATCCACTGTCTGAAGTTGCGGGCGGCGGTGTCGGGGTCGGAGGGTTCGGCGGGTGGGCTCAGGGCGAGGGTTGTGGTTAGCTGGTCTTCCGTGACTCTGCTCCAGCAGCGGCGAGGCATTTGTTCGGTGCGGTGGTGCGTGGTGGGCTTCCTGTAGGTGAAGTGGATGCAGTGGTGGTCAGTCCAGTGGGGTTCGGAGGTGTGGTTGAAGGAGACGTGTGGTCTCCCTCCAGAGACCGAGTCAGGCAGCACAGATGCACAGAGCACACCCGCTGACGTGCTGCTTGCCCTATCTATGTATTTAGGTCACAATCCGTCCAGATCGTGTAATTGGACGTTAGCTGATTATGTGGTTGGTGCGTCATTGCCACACACAGCATGTGGTGTGCGTCGTACCACAGCTAAGCACAACATGTTACAGCCACACAGCTCGCTCACAACTATGAATGCCATGGTAGTGTGGTACAGTTATGCTTGCCATGAACACTTATTGCACCGCCGCAATGCACGCCATATCTGTGTGCGCAGCAATGCTTGACATGCTAGTGCACTACAAGTTTGCATGTTATATTTGCATGTTTTCAGCTATGCAGTCATGTTAGCGTGTCAGAGATGTACATGTGACGTTGGCATGTCACAGTTATACGTGTCATGTTAGTGTGCCAGAGATGTGCATGACATGTTGGTGTGTCACAGATATTCATGTCATTTTAGTGCAACTCAGCTATCATACCATGTTGGTGTGTCCCAGTTAGGAATGTCATGTTCTTGTTTCACAGCCAAGCATACCACGTGTGTGCACTATAGCTATGCTTGTCATGATGGTGACTCACATCTAGGTACATCGTGCTATGCATGTCATGTGGGTGTGTCACAACTATGCATGTCATGTTGGTGTGTCACAGCTATGAATGTCCGTCCTGGCCGTCACTGCTGCGTGTGTCATGTCAGGGTGTCACAGCTGTGCGTCTTGCTTACACTTGTCAAGTTAGTGCATCACTAATATGAACAACGTATTTGTGCGCACATCTGTGCTTGAGGTAATGCTGCATCACAGCTGAGTGCCACCCCAGTGCATGTCGGCCTGTTCACCACAGCTGGGAGTGTCATGTTAGTGTGCTAGAGGTGTGCAGGCCATGCCGATGTGTCACAACAATGAATGTCACGTTCGAGGACCACACCTGTACATGTGAAAATAAAAGGCCACGCTAATTAAAACCAGGCGGGAGCGGAGGGAAGTGAGAACCACCGCTACGGGCACTACAGCGACGTATTGGAGCCAATGAGGAGCAAGCTGCCGCGCTGCCTAAAGAAAAACAAGCCCGGGAGTGGTGCGTGCGTGCGCGCGCAGTCTTCACTTTTCAAGCACTGCACTCGTGCTTGTGGCACGCCGCTGCTCGCTCCTGCAAGGTGGATGCCGCCACAAGCACGAGTGCAGTGCTTGAAAAGTGAAGACCGATGGCTAAAGGCGCTCCTAGTGCAGCGCATGCGCGCTGCCTAGGCGAGACCTAAAAACGAGGAGAAATAAAGTTATTTCTCCTTGTTGCTCCCCCCCTGGGGACGTGTAAGGTTTTGGCACATCCCCAGGTTTGCATAGTTTTGTAAATCTGGGGAAGTGTCAAAATCCATGGGTGTTGCGTAGGAACACCCACCGCAACACCCATGGAATGCCTCCTTAGCGCAGAGCAAGGCAACACAGCGATTTGAGCTGCCTTGCTTTAATCCATATCTATGAGGCCATTCAAATCCATGCAAAGTGGCTTTCAAATATGATTTTGTAGTTTGCGTCTTCGGAACGTCACAAAAAGTGACATTCTGGCTGCACATGAGTGCTCAATGTCACAATATTCACATGCCTAACATTTGCAAATATTAACTGTATTATCTAACTTCATAGTCTATGGTACCTATTGGAGGTTTTAATATACCTTAGCCCCTGGCTACGGTATATTAAGAATTTTATGTCAGATATTGGACGTCCTGAATTTTATGATCAACATGAATCTTTGACAAACATCTCGAGAAAAGTACTAAAGACAGAGTGTTTAAACCTATTGGAGGATCTCAGATTGTGCGTGGAACTGGCCAAACCTACTGTTCAACATAACCAAATGGTTTTGACCACCTCTACAATGCAACCGTACCTTTTTAATGTTCTTAATTCCCAGCACATATTTGTTTTAACGCGTTTCAGGCTAAATATATTTCACCGCCTGATAAGTTTCCCAAGTGGTAACAACTGGTCAAATGATCTACAGCTCTGCTCTTGTGATAACGCGTCTAATCAATCAACTATACATATAGTGCTCTTTTGTAAATTTTATACAGACTTGAGAAGAGCTTTTATTATACCTTTATTGAAATCTTTGAATTTTAAACAATGTAGGCCAGCATTTTTACATTTGCAGCTCCTTCCAAATCTTTATACATGTGTGGTACTTGCAAGGTTTCTTAGGGCAACTCAAAGGAGAAGAAAGTCTCTACCTGCGGTATGCTAAAGTGTAACCTGTATTTTATTGTGTTTGTTTTATTGTACCATATCTGTTTTTAATGAATTGCAGTCTTTTTATGTATTCTTTTATGATACACCTTGTGTGAATCGAATAAAGATGAAATTGAATTGATAAAGAATGCACAGTCCAGATGTAACTAAAAATTTCCCACTTCAATATTTCTTTCCAACAACAGATATTCTTTTATTTATAAATCCAATTCATCAATTTTGCACAATGTGACATCGAAAAGCAGCCCAAAGATGTGATAACAAGAGCCAGCCAACAAGTGTTTTGAGGTTACCCTCTTTTTCAATGCTCAATTTACTTGAATGTTATAGAATACAAGTCTTATCCTATGCATCATATCCATTAACCGTGATAACCACAACTAGTGAGTCACTGTGCTGGACATTGAATTCAATCTCCCGATACCTACTTTGGGGGAGAGATTGATGATAGGGTTCATTTCAATTACATTTGATTGATTACCTTTGGGAATAGTTACAAGCATTAATGGATATGATACATATGATAAGACTTGTATTCAATGACATTCAAGTAAATTGAGTCACTTCATGGTACTAAATGTTACAGCCTCAGAAAGAGGAAAAGCACAGCTAACTTTGCTAGGATTCATACCCACGATCTGCTGGTCTCACCAATGATAACAGAGAGTACTAAGCTTACGGAGATATTAGAAGACAGTGCCATTGTATGTTAAGTCAGACTTTCTAGTTGAAGTACAGTTTGTGAGACAACCCCTGTTCAGGGTTGTAGGTAGGTTGCTACGGGCCGTAGTGCAAGCAAAGTAACTGCCCCCCACTAGAGTGACATCTCAGTTTGTGAGCTGCCCCCACACTCCATAAGCTCCTTTGACAGAGTCTGTATTTGCCATATCAAAACTTACTACCATTCTCATACACACACTGAACTGAATTTCTGCAAGTCCAAGCCAGAACCCTAAAAAGCTTTACCAAAGCTAATAGTGTTGAACCTTGTAAAGTGCATGCACACAAAAACATAACATGGAGGGAACCCATCCTCCCACTGCTGCACTCACATATGCACATCCCTCAAGCTGCACACACACAGGCATGTGCCTTACTCTGCACTCACACAGGCACAACTTTCAACCTGTAGACCATGTACCCTGCACTCATATAACACAATGTTAAAACTGCATTCACATAGGCACATCCTTCACAATGCACTAACAAAACAAGGTGGCTAACCATCACTCACACAAGCACCCAGGAGTAGAGTTTGGACAGATGGTGGCATAGGAGACACAGGTTGAGCATCAGGTGCATCAGTACACTAGTGCAATTCAAAGCTCTTGAAGTAAGCTACACTGAAGCAGGAACGTACACCGAGGTTGTTTAATCTCCCATCAGTCACACTCGGACCAGCACTGCTGACGGGGTGAGTCTGATCTTGGTGGAGTTTTGCAGGGAAGACTCTTGGCATCAACAAAGTCCTGCTTGCCTTCTAAAAACAAGGATGTGGTTTTCTTCACAGTGTAAACATATGCTAAAATAAAGATGTGCTTTATGAACAAAATTAAAAAATAAAGCTTTGCGCTGGTCTGCCATCTTGGAACAGTAAAAACTGATAGAGTGTGGAGAATACCATTTCAAGATGGCGGCATGGGTTTGAAGATTGCATCTGTGATGCCTGGCCCTCTGCATAAGGAAGTTGTCTTCCAGTAGCAATGGCAAAGGAGCTGCTGGCACTCTCATTACTCAATTAGCAATAGTTTACATTTGCAGGTGAATTACTGGGAATAAACGTCGGACTTCTCTGGATGAAGAGTAACACAGAGTAAGCAGGTAAAATACTGTTACTCAGACTACCGGACATCTTAAAGACCAGAGGTGGTCTCCTTGGCTTAGCCAAACATTGGCAACAAACCCAATATATGAAGAGGGCTGATCCACTGCCCAATTGTATCTATGCTGTTCAGAAGTGTGGAACTAATATTTGTATATCCCTCTGTCTAATGAATAACTGTAGTGGGCTTAAATAAAGCCCATTTCTCTAAGCAAGACTATTTATTATTTCTCAGAAAATATGGGGCTGGTGAGACAGCTAAAACAGTCTTTTGGTCAGACCTAAAACACAGAAATATATTCAAGCACAGGGGGCAGGAGCCCAGGGGACCCTTGGCTCACATGCAAAAGACATACAGCACTGGTCAAGAGCATTATAATCTTCCCTGGAAGATATAGAGCAAGTGTATGAATGCAGGACCACTACTATCTTCCTTCAAAGACATGGAACACATGTGGTACTCATGTCAAGTGCAAGCTTGTTCCAAAGACATGGAACCAGTGAGGTATTACAGCACCAGCCAGTGCAAGCTTCCTTCAAAGAAATGGAACAAGTGTGGTATTGCAGTGTCTCTGCAAGTTTCCTTCAAGGGCAAGGAACAAGTGTGGCACTGGGCAGGAACATTTAACACCTCCCTTACATACAATGAACGAACAGCATTTCAGATTTGGTGCGAGTGTAATGAACAACACTGGGATGTATGGGTGCAAGCTCGACTCACATACTTAGCAAGAGTTCCACACACAAACTAGGTACAGAACCAGACAGGAGTACACGCTTATCTCACACCCATAGAATGCATACCGATCTGGTCAGAAACAATGCATGCTTTGCTGTCATAAACAGAACATGGACAGCATCTGCAGAAGCAGTCGAAGCCTGTGTATAAATACACACACAATGTGCAGCATTTGACAGCAGTGTAAGCTTCCTTTACAAGCAGCACAAATCCAAGATAGTCATCAGCGGTGCAAGCTAAGATAGCATCAAATACAAAGCAGGTATTGCACTGGCAGCAGCAGCATCTAAGCTTATTTCAGGCACAGAATACCATAGTAAAGTATAGATGTGAGTGAGCTGCTGAAGGCTCAAACCAGATGCTAGACTCATATTCAGCTTGAGGTGCTCTTGAGCCCTCGAGCCCAAAAGGAGCTGAGCTTTTTTTTGGCCTCTGTCTGCTACCTACTCTCTAACCTTGTGTGCCGAGAATGAAAGACAAAGCATTAAATTTTGATGTCAAACAAGAGCGAGAAAGGGATGCCAATCTAATGACTGAATTACACAATGTGAAACCAGATAACATGGGATCAATCCTGACATGACCACATTGTGTGCAGTGTTTAATTTGTAAAATAAATAAGTGCTAGGGCTCTCGTCAGGAGGCCACTGCAGTTTGCACCACACATTGCCCCGCCATGCTGCAATGATAGTAACAACACAACTACTAACATCATACTCCTAAAAGTGTGACAATTTGGACTATTTCAGCCCCCCCCCAAAGGTATAAGAATGACTTGGACAGCAGGTAATAGTCATTTTTAAAGTATATTGCACTAATAATTAGCTGTTATTGTAGTCATCTCTAAATTAACCAGACAGCACCACCTTGTGGCAGGCTGTCACAAGCACCGGTGCTGACAATTAAGTGCCGGGGCAGAGCACCGGAACCCACCGGCTCAAATTGAGCACTGATTGTGTGGTCCTAGGCAATTATTTTATTTAATTGTGCCTCATTTTGTTTCATTGTTGAATATGAGAAAGCCTTAAAATACAGGAGGATGTGTGCTGTACAAAAATCTTTCCTGTGTTTGACTTTATGAACATGCCAAATGTTTCCATGGCTCTGTTTGTGCGTGGGCTCTTAGACCCAAGACGGTGCATTTCCCCCTGCGCTTTCTCTCCCTGCTAATTTGTTGGTTCACTCACCTCTACTACAGTACTGTGTATAGAAGCTACTCGCATTCCCACCTCTTTTAGTATCTCACTTTGGGGATAAACATCTTGTTTTCCAAGATTCTGGCCAATTACTACGGGTCTCAGATGTATAACTATTTGTACGTTTGGCTTTAAAAAGAATAGCGCATTAGCGACCCTAAGTAGTTGTTGAAAGTTTCCTGTGCACTTTCTTTTGCATAAAATCAAACAAACAATGCTCAAATCATAGAAGACCATTATATCGATCAAAGGCCATGTGATTTTACTTCGTGTGATATCATTGGAGGTTAATGGTCATGTCAAGCCTTTTCCACCTCCCTATGAATTCAGCGAAAAGATGCCACTCTCCATAATGTGTTTGCCTTTCAATAAGTAGAAATGTTAGTTTCTTGTAGGGTTAGTTTGCACAAACGCTCATATGTACCAACCAACAAGTCCAGCTTTTGTTTTCATTTCAGCTAGTCCTGCAGTCATGTTTTAAGCATTCGAAACCACACAAACACATCCAATATTCATCAAAGGTGTGCAAGCAAGCATACATTATTGATGCTTGCGCATATAAATTATGGATAAGAATGCTATTTTTGAATTCAAACAAAAATACTTCAATATGCAGAAGTATACGGTGATCTGTAACAAAATGTTTTGAAACACAGCAAAAATAATATTAGTTGCAGTTTTTCAAATCTAAATGACAACTCTGGGATTTATAATGTTTGTTTATCCGATTCATGCATTTCTGTAATAGCACTATCTAAGTGTGTCCAGTTGCGTTTGAACATTTTGATAGGAAAAGCCAATTATGAGAATTTATTTAAAAGCTCATTCTAAGCAGACGTTTAGGATGGGGATTGGTCTCACAAAGGCAATGATTTTTTGGATACAGTTCTAGCTACAGAGCCATCTGCCTGTGCAATGTGAGATGGAACTGGCATGTGAACTGGTGATGCACTCTGCTCTTGAATTTGCCAAAGTCATCCTGAATCTGCTGTGGGATATTTCATTGTATCCAATACAGTCTGTAAAATTGTATTGTACGGATCCAAAATATTTACTAGGTGCCCACCACGGACTCTGCGGAATTCCGGATTTCTGAATACCAAGCCAGCCAACTTTGATTCCACCTTATGTCTTTCTTCCACTAGCCTGTACTTCCTGTCTCTTGATCTCAATCTTGCAGGCTGTTTTCATCCCTGCATTTTCCCTTTGTCACTTTTTAACTGTCTTTCTGTTCCTCTTTCCTTCTCCTTTTTTCGCTTTTCTTTCTTTCTCACTCTTGCAATGGGTAAAGGTCTGAGGATGATAAATAAGTTGGGGTTCCAAAAAATGAGTGCCAGTGCCAAACACCTGCAACAACGGTATAAATTTACCACTGCAGCCGACTCATACGAAATGTTATATAATTACAACTTTTCTATAAGCAGAAAACGGTAGTTACTTATTTAACATTCATTATATTTTCTTAGTGTGGGGTGTTGGTTCGTAAGTTCATCCACAAAAATCATCTCTGTAGGTCACCTCCTTCCCTTTGCTTGTCCTCTTTACATTGGCATTGCAAAGTTATTTGAAAAGCCATCAGCATAGCTATACATTTTAACCTGCTCTTCTCTTAAAATATATTGTTCTCACTGGAAAAATCCAGACCCACAAGAAACAATAGTACTGAAAACATGCCTACTGTATGATCTTTTTCGCTGTGGCCCTCTTTTTTGCTCTTGTGAAAATAAATGCTAATAGACATAAGTTTCACTTTAAACATTTTTTAACAATGTTATCGATATAAAATACCTTAAGTTGTGAGGGGGTAAATTCAAGCCATTTTCTCTGCAAAAGATAGACCTAACTGTATTTCCTCATTTCTACTCTGCATTTTGAGCGAAATACATCTTGACTAATATCATCTTTTCTTATGTATGTGTTTGCTGCGCCTTGTTTGGTTCATCACAGAATGCATTGATGAATTTTAATGATTATAACGTTTACCGTTGCACCTATGGCCTATTACAACATTGGAATGTTGAGCATTCCAGTGAAGACATTGGAGTGCTCCATGCTTCTAATGGCTGGTAGAGGCTCGGAGCATCAACATTCCAATGTTTGTTCACAGCTCTTGCTGTGAATAAAGGCCTCACGGAGCCCGAGGGGATTTCAACCCACTCGGGCTCTGTGAGGCCTTTGCTTTACAAATTAGAACATTCGGCCCTCTATGGTCGGAATGTTTTTATAACCTTAGAGCCTTCCGTAGTGGGATCTACCGGCATTAAAGGCCCGCTCCCTTTTTAAAGGCCAGAGCCGAATGGCCGGTAGAGCCCTCTACGGCGGGCTCTAATGCTATAGTAAGTATATATTAATATTCCATACTTATTCCATACACTATAAAGGCAAAGCATTAATGCTCCTTTTTCATCACAAGTAGTATTATTGCTCTCTGAAAGGCTATCGTGCTTTATGCAAGAATTAATTTATTGTAGCTCCCTATCACGTCACCGACTGGCATATTGTACTGCCAATTCTTGGTGTGTCTTTCTAATTTTAAGTTAATATGCCCATATTGTGGTTAATGAGATTTGCACATTCATGATTAGGTACAGAAAAGGCCTGAAATACATGTTGCAAAGAGGTGCAACAAAACAAGAAATCTGAGTAACCTGTCCACTGTTTGAACCTACACAATGCCACTAGAAGAAGATTATAAAGACTATATCCTTTATCTGTTGTCAGTAAGCAAATTAAAGAGAATCTGTAAAATCCAAGGATTATTGAAAAGTAACATATCACAGTGACCCCCTTTGCCTCCATATGACAAATCAATGTGAAGAAGGGGAACAACTGGGATCCAATGCTATTTTGTGGCATTTGGTGTAAACGTCATAGCATCTTCTCAATGTTGATATGGGACCCAGGATAAAAAGGTTTGTATGAAATAAAGTCAACTTTTAAAATGTCAACTATATCAAAGTTGAGTTGAAAACCCATTACTACACCTTTACGCACCCTTCTGTGAACCATATAAACACCAAGCGCTTAATGCTACCCTTCCCTGATCCCTACAAATCCTTACTACCGCTAAATGTTATATTCCCTGAACTGTAAACACCCTTACTGTCCCTATACAGTACCATTCCCTGAACCGAAATACTCCTTTCTTCCCCTTATTTATACCCTTCCAAGAACCATAAAAAACATTTACAGCCCATTAACGCCTTTGTCACTGAACCCTAAAAACTCCTCTTGGAAGTTTTACACAGCATAGAGCTCTGCATTGTGTTGTGGTCACAAATTGATGCTGAGTGGAGTGGTGGGGCCTTGGACAACATTGGCTCTCATTGTTGGTGAAGATGGCTTGAAAGGTGGAAAAGACTCGCAGTAGCATGTAATGCCAGCTAAGAGTTACTAAGCTTGTGCTATACTGCAGACTAACATGGAGCTTTATTCAGGGTGAGATGAATGGTGCTTGAACCCTTCATTAGGTAACCAATTTCTGTTATTTTTTAGAAGGCCCCGCTTTAGAACAAACTGCTAGGGGCTGTTTACAGTTTCAGTCAACTGTTTAAAACAGTTTTGCTGACAGTGTCCAATGTAGGGACAACATTAAAAACGAATGTATTTTTATCCTAACTCTCCAAAACCAGAAATTGTCTTTAACAGTCCTCACAAATGTTGACATGTTTTTTAAAGAGAGATAAATAACAGAAACAATCTGTTATTATCCTTAAATAGAGCCAAGGCAACGATAAAGTGGCCTTTGTTTGATAGAATATCGTAGTATGGCAGTTTTATGCATTGACAATAGTGAATTGTCATCACGATTGCACTACCTAATGGGAACTAAATATTTTTCATCTGTTGTTTGATTTTTGGTTTTACCAGAACAACAAAATGCAACCTGCTTCTTGCATGTCACATTTGAAAAACGGAGTTCCCATTTGGTGCAGACGATAAACAACATTTCTCTTTAAAGTGCGGTGATTAGTGTCGCTAGTAAGTTCCTTTTTTATTGGCCTCCAGTATAATTAATCAGGAAGGAGTATCACTGGAGTATTCCAGCAGGTTTACAGTTATTGGCAAGTAATGTTAAATTCTACTTAGTGAGACAGAGGAACAGATGTGGGGGCTTTGCCGCATTCTAAAACAGCATAATCTACTAGAAGAGCCATTTCTAGATCTCACCGCCCTCTGTCTAATTTTATGTTGTCTGTTAACTTTGTTCTTGTGTTGAAAAAATGTAGTAGTTAAATGAAGGAGGAGAGTGGAAGCAATTCCCTCATTAGCATGGGGTGTGGGCCGATTCTAATGAGGGAAACACGTCTGTGACGGCGCCATTTTATTAATGCAGGCGCAGAGGCAAAGAGGACATCAGAAGGCACAACCACTATGTGCGACAAGGAGATGACACGTAGTCAGTGCATCTCTCCAGGGTGCCCTCTGAAAGGAGGGACAGGGAATCCCATGGGCCCACTATATATCCCACTGCAGATAGGTACAGGCACTCACTGCCCGACTGCAGTGGTATCTCTGCCCACCCTTTAAAGTACAAGCCAACTGTGCTGTGAAAAATGGAGCAACTGCTTCAAAGAGCAGCTCCCCCTTTAACTAATGCAGTGGCCCCTGAATGCAGGACATGATCTGTAATAGGACACACTGTCACTGTTTGCATCTGGCGCACATGGCTAAAGCTGTTCCGTAGCGCAAACAGGGACAGTTCACCATAAGTGTAATATGGCCCCAGGTCTCATTGATCAAAGAATTTTAAATTCCCTGGTACAATAAATATCATATAAATAATGATTGTCCTGTGGGCATTTTCAGTAGATCATTGCCCACAACCATAGATATGCATTTCAAATCGATGGCAAATATGTAGCTGGAGCTGAGTGGCAATTATATCAGTGATAATTCCAACTAACATTGACGCTAGTTGACATGATCAAAATTCGGCCTGGGCAAAATATGAATTATTCCAAAGTATTTGGAGTAATTTCTGTAATTTTGTGTTACTTTTTTGATGCTAAATTACAGAGAATTACATAATTACACCCGTTCCCTTAATTATGAGTAATGTGGCACAAAACTCCTATTGCTTAAGCACAAGAACAGCAAACTTAGGGCCTGATTACGAGCCGCTAAACCTGTGGTGGCGGTCCCTGGATCGCCAGACTGGCAGTCCATCCGCCGTATTACGAATACAGCAGTGGGACCGCAACAGGCCCACCGCAACTGCCAGGGATCATGAATTCGGCTGTGGTGGCACCGCGGTGAGAGGCTCTAATATGCTGGTGGTGCCGCTGCGGCACTGCCGAGCATATTAGGAGTTTCCTCACCACAACAGTTTTCATGGTGGTGAGGCCGCCTTAAAAACTGTAGTGGTGAGGAAACAAAGGGGGCCCTACAGGGCCCTCTATTGCCTCAGGGCCATAGTGTGCCTGCAGGGGGGCAAATGTTGTGCCCCTCTTTGTGCAATCACCCCCTTTCCTGCACGACATGGACTTTTCAGTCCATGCCGTGCAGGAACGGGCTTTGGCATTCCCATCGTGGTGTCTTTTTAATAGGCACCACCATGGGTTGGCATTCCCATTGTAGTGTCTTTTTAATAGGCACCTCCATTGGAACACCAAATGACCCCCCGCCAGACCATGAGATTCCTCGTAATCTGGCGGGCGGCAAGCAGTCGAGTTTGGAGCAGGGCGTTGGGTGGCGGCCCACTCCAGGACAGCCAAACTCGTAATCAGGCCCTTAGATAGGCTGCTGGCTGCTGCTGTTCTTGTTCTGTTACATTTAGTGCTATTTTCTTAAAGCAAAATGCATTCTCTGATCCATTTTGGACACAAGGGTGCATTTTGCACTATGAAAATAGAGCTAAATGCTGGGATACACTCCACACGTAATTCTGCATAATTTCGCTGTACTTTCACTTAATTATGACTACAGCAAATTACACAAAATACGCCCAACTTTAACCAAAATGGGAAGGAGGAGTAATTCTAAAATTCTAAAAAGCCACATATTATGTATCATACTCCTGATATAGCATACATCTACAATTTATATCATCTTACAACACTAGCACTATATTCATTGATTGATTGAATGATTCATTGAAATGCACCGTACGCCCTTCATGCTTCAGACTCTTCACAAGCTAATTTGGTTCATAAATCCATGAATATTTTGTACTTGCGCTGCCTTTGCTTCCAGAAAGTAGATAATTTCAAATTGAAAAATGGATACATTTCAGGAATAATTGGTTCAAACTCATAATAGAGTTTATAGATAATTTGGTAATAACAACTCACTTCCATCTGTACAGCTTCTTAATTCCATTTGACCTTTGTATATTCTTTTTAATTCCAATTTACATTTTTCCAATAGAAAATTAAGTGCCAACTGTTCACAAAATAGGCTAATTCACTAAAGTGAGACAGGAAGCAAGTGGCGAAAGGAAATGTTGGCAAAGCTCATTTGTTTTTTATGTATATGCCACATTTTAAATGATGCTCAATTTAAACCTTCATTGGCACCACCTGCTGCAACACACAGCTACTAAGATCTACATTGCAGATGCAAACATCTGCCATCAGTATAATTCTTCCAAAGCTCTCCATTCTTTCATTGACGGTATGTCATTTGTGATTAAAAAATCACATTGCTCTTCAACTTCAAATTTATGACATTGTGTACAACCCTTTATTTTGCTAGACAGAGAAAACCAGTACTTGTATGTATGTATGTTGTATTTCTATAGTGCGAACCTAGCCAAAGGTCCCTGGAGTGATGTACAGGTTCAAAGACAAGCAGAAAGTTAAGGAATGACCGGAGAGGTAGCTGGTTTGTGGACTATTAATGCATTGTGATGCATTGTTCTTTAAAGAGGTGTGTCTTCAACTCTTTCCTAAGCTGAAGCAGGGTTCTGGTGTTCAGGATGGAGATGGGGATGTTGTTCCAGATCCTGGATCAATAAAAGGAAAGGCCTGCTACCTTGTTTTTTTTTTTTTACATTTCTAGTCTGTAGTCTGATGAAGCCCTGGATGTGAGTGTGCCAAGAACCACCAGAGGTGGCAAGCTTGTCTGCAAGATAAGCAGGGAGGCTGGTCATGATGGCTCTGTAAATGTGCAGCAGGTTTTAAAGATGGTGCAGGCTGACTAAGGGAGTCAATGGAGTTCCATTAGGATGTGGGTCATGAAATCATATTTCTCAGGCCCTGGAAGAGACGTACTGCGGCTGTAGGATTCCCTCAAGGGATGCCAGCATGGAGCAGAGCATGACCCCATCCAGAGTGTATGAGGGTGTGAACAGCAGTCCTGAAGGCACTTCCTGTAGAAGAGAGAGCCTGCACCAGGCCAGGCAGTGTGTTCCTTGAGGGTGAGGGTGGTGCCCAGGTTGAATCCAAGTGTCTTGGTATTCAGTAAAGGTTGGGGTTCGAAGCCATCAAAGTTCATGTCATGAAATTTCTTTTGAAGTGACCAATTGCCCTGGGCCCACACCTTCCAAGGGGCCTCTTGGGAAACTAAATGTTCTTTTTATCTAGCTCACCTTTTTCTATTTCTATATCTCAGCCTCTCTCCTCTCTGCTTACCTCTACCTCTCAGTCTCTCTCACTTTGCCTAGTAGCATCTTAAGGATTTTTGGGGACTCTTGAAAGGCAGATGTCAACTCTTTATGTGTGAACCCCATTTTTTTTTTCTTTTATTTTTTTTTATTTATCTTTTTATTGTTATAACAGAGCAGTAGACACATCTGTACATTACTGTTGTTGAAACACCACCAAGCACAGTTACATTATTTCCTCAATTAGCACTGTCCATCTCCTTGGGTACGACCCTTCCCGCCACACACCTTGCAATGCTATCCTCAGCTAGTTTCAGACTGAATCAGAGAGAACATTGTTTCGCCCACTGGAGGCACACATGGATTTCCCCGGTATTCATTCAATTTATTCCAGATTTTCCCCCATTTTTTCGGGCTTCTCCTTTTCACATAGATTGTTTTCTCCACCACCATGCACCAGTCCATATCCCTATTCCAGTCTCGGAGCGTTGGTGGTAGGGCTGCACCCCAGTGTCAAGCTATGTTGCGTTTTGCCAACATGAGACCCAGGTTTGGTCAGCCCGTCCCAGGTTTGTATCTTTCCAAATATTTGAGAGGCACCTTTTAGGCGATAGTGCAAGCTCCTCTCCCACAACCCCAGCCATGCATTACACTGTTGCTTGCCAACAGTCCTGAATTTCCTGACATGTCCACAATATATGGTAAAAAGATCCCACCCCACCACATTTCCTTTTACAGGCTGTGTCGGTTCTATGACCCATCTTCACTAGTGTAGTGCAGGAGATGTCTACTCTGTCTAGGATTTTGAGCTGGACCAGCCTGAAATGGGCCCTGATGGCTACCTCTCAAGGGGAGGCTAGGGCCTCGGGCCAATCCTCATCTTATAGGTCTACTACATCTTGGATCCACCTGTCTTTCAGGGCTGCTAGGGTGTCCAGTAGATTGTTAATGAATTTTTGGTAGGTGAGCGAGACTGTCTTTTGAGGCAGGTGCTCCTCGAGGAGTCTGCACTCCAGAGGTGACGATTCTGGGAGCTCCGACCCCCGGGGCAGTGCTGTCTGTATAACATGTCGGATCTGCAAGTAACGGAAGTATTCCGTCTGTGCCAGTTTATGTGTTTTTTGCAGTTGTTCAAATGAGACCATCTCCGTCCCCGTGTGTAGGTCCCCCAGCCGCAAAATACCTATCAAGTCCCATTTACCGAACCCCTACTAATTCCCGAGGCCCCCAACTGTTGGGACACCCAGAGTGGTGTGGCTTTTGTGAGTTTATTCTTCCATCCTAATTCGGACAGAGTCAAGTGCCACTGGCGAACTGCCAGAGCCGTGGGACCCTCTAACTGGTGCCTTCTTGGATCATTATAAAGCACATGGAGATACCCTCTTGGCTGCACTACCAGCCGATCCATTTTGTACGCTGGCTCTGTGAGCGGTTGGTGGACCCATTGGTTGATGGTTGCAAGTTGGGCTGCCCTATAGTATGTCTGAATGTGCAGCAGTGCTATTCCTCCACCATACCAGTCCCGGGTCAATTTACTGAGGGCAATCCTTTGGGGACCTCCATACCACAGTAGGGCGCGTAACGCACCGTCAATTGAATTAATATATGAGTCAGGCACCAAGAAGGGTGTGTTTTGTAAAACATACAAAAAACCCGGCAGTGCCATCATTTTAAACAGCGCCGCTCTACCCAGGAGCGAGAGGGGGAGGGCCCGCCAGTGATGGACATCGCTCCTAAGACGTTCCAGCGGAGTCTGTAGGTTTTTGGCCTGTAAGCGCGCGTGATCCTCTGTTACAAAGATGCCCAGATACCGAAATCCCTCTGTGGCCACCTGCGCCTCACATTCCACCGGTAAAATCGGCCTCCTTCCGCTGAGAACGTACTGATTTAGCCCAATTGATGGTGTAATCCTGAGTATCTACCAAACGTGGCAAAAATGTTTAATATTCTCGCTATGGAGGCTCGTGGGGATGCAAAATATAACAGGATATCGTCAGCGTACAGCGATATTCTGTCCTCCCAGTCATCCGACCAGCATAAGCCACTTATTATTGGATCTCTATGGATCCATGCCTCCACTGGCTCCAACATCAACACGAAGAACAGGGGGGACAAAGGGCATCCCTGTCTAGTGCCTTGCTGTAAAGGAAATATCCGCGATTTCACGCCATTAACTACTACCTGTGCCAGGGGTGCCGCATATAAGAGGCTAAGCCAGGATAGAAAACGTGGCCCAAAACCCATACGTTTGAGTACCGCAACCATATATGGCCATTCCACGGTATCAAAGACAATCTGCACGTCCAGGGATAGGATCGTTGCGTCTTCCCTAATTCTGTGGGCACGCCCCATGACTCCATGGAGGCGTCTGAGATTCAGGACCGTATTGTGCCCTGGCATAAATCCGGATTGGTCCGGGTGGACCAGGGCGGGGAGCAGTGGGAGAAGTTGTCTAGCCAATAGCTTCGCAAGAATTTTGGCTTCTGCGTTTAACAACGAGATTGGTTGATATGACACACAGTAGTCCCTTGGCTTCCCTTCTTTATGCACAACAACTATCGTCCCCAATCTCTGATCTAAGGGGAGTCTGCCCATAGCGTTGCTTTCGTCAAACATTGTCAATAGGTGGGGTGCCGTTACTTGTGCTGTAAGCTTGTAGAGTTCTATTGGGATACCATTTGGTCCCAGGGCCTTGCCCGACCTCAGGGCTCCATTGGCGTGAATCAGTTCAGCCACTGACAGGTCTTCCTCCAACGGTTGACATTCTTCTTCTGTCAAAATTGGAAGCTGGATATCTTTCAGGAACTTTAAGGATTCCTGTTCTGAGTATTTCGTACTTGCGGAGTATACCTCCGCATAATGGTCTGCAAAGGCCTCCGCGATACCCAGCAGATCTCTAATCTCTTTCCCAGATTTAGAGATAATGGAGGGGACTTACCTATTTGCTTTCTGGCGCTGATCCAGCCAGGCTAGAAGTTTGCCCGTCTTGTCGCCCGTTTCATAGATACGATGTTGTGTATCGCCCGTTTTATTCCTGGCCTCCTCTGTGACACAAACTCTATATTCTTGTTGCTTCACTTTTAACGTGTGTTGTAAATCGTCATCGTAGTTCCGCACAATTTGCAATTCCGGATCAAGAATTTCCTGCTTGAGTTCCGTGACTGTCGCTCTTTTCTCTTTTTTGTGCCCGGAAATCAGCGAGAGGGCCTGACCCCTCACCACAGTCTTATATGCTTCCCATAGTATCTGTGGTGATGAGACTGTATTCACGTTTTCCTGAAAATAAAGGTCAGTGGACGCAGTCATACCCTTTCGTATTGCTGGTGTCTTAATATACCAGGGGATTATGGCCACCGGACCTGAGCATCGTGTTCCATCCACTGTACACCTCACCCTTAGGGGGGAGTGGTCCGAGATGCCTCTCGCTAGGTGTCTGATGTCTGTATAGTGGGGAAGGAGCGCGGGCAGGGAAATCAGGAAGTCAATTTGTGATTGACTACAATGTGCGCCCGAGTGAAACGTGTATTCTGGTGTAGTGGGGTTGAGGGACCTCCAGATATCCATCAGGCCTAGTGATAAGAGAAATTCTGCCAATCCTGTTTGTGTGGGGCCCCGGGCCCTGGGGGGTGTACGGTCAAGAAAGTCACAGCCCGTCATGTTAAAATCTCCTTCCATATATAGACGACCCTCAGGAAGGTCAAGTATTAGGGCCCCGGAGTCCGTCAACGTGGAGTCCCTCAACGTGGGGGGACGTATACCAACATGATATTTATTACTGCGCCCACCCATATCCCGGAGATAGCCGCATATCTACCCAGTCTGTCTGTCTGTCCAAGTTTTTTCTACAATGAGGGGTAGTCCCTTCTTGAGGAGAACTCCAGTGCCCCTTGAGCCCGATGTGTAGCCTGCATGTGCTTTCATTTCATACCCCTGCCGATTCATAGCCTTACAGCTATTTCCCATTAGATGGGTCTCCTGCAGGGGGACCACATCTGATGCCTCGCTTGACTTTACTCCCCAGCCCATTTACGTTCCAGGACATCAGTTTCATTTCAACCTGAACCGGCCCTGTAATGTGATAGCTGATCTGGTTTTCTTGTTAACGATGCGACTGGGCCTCGCTGTATCATTGCCCTCACAGGGCTCCCTCTGGTCCCCAATGTAAGTCACTGTACCCTGGTCATGTCCAAGAAAGTTACCTGCTCGTTTCACATAGTACAAACAAATTTTCAACAACGCAACTAAAACAATAGAAACAACCCTCCACTCTATCCCTCCCTCTACCACCCCCCACCCTGCAGCCCTGCCAGACGGTGCCCCAATTGCCCACCCCCCAACTTACCAGAGAGCCTGTCGACCCTTCCCCACTTACTTAACGTTGGGAACGTACGCTTGCCCCTCAACTCTCCCCCTCCCCATATTCAGCCTTACAAGTCATCTGTCTGTGATTAATATAGAGTTGCTTTTATCATCCTTTCTATGGTGGTTTGTTGAACCTGCCCAGTGCAACTCAGGCCGCTAAGTGGTGTTGTGGTGTAGTGTTCCCACCCCACTATGGCAGCTGGGGGGTAAGTCATTTGAGCCAAAGTTATTTCAACGTGTAATTGTCCCCTTACTCATCGAAGACACTTTCCTTCTACTCACATCTCCTCGGCCGCCTCTTGTGTGGATATCAGACTCCGATTTCAAGGCACACCACCTGTTTGTGTATCGTCCGTGATGCGATCGCTTGGGCCTCCTCATTGTTGTCCTTTGTCTGCCATGATGGGCCTTCTTGCCTGCGCCTCTGACCATCCTCCAGCCCTCTAACCAGTCCCATCCTTCCTCTAGTGTCGCAAAGAACCAAACCTTCCCCCCGGACTCCACCCGGAGTCATGCCGGAAACAGCATAGAATATTGCACCTCTTTATCTCTAAGTGCCTTCTTCACTGCTATGAAGCTGCACCTTAGTCTTTGTGTCTTCAGAGTGAAGTCCGGGAAAAAGGTCACCTGCGAATTTTCAAATAGGACCGGGGGGGGGGCGCACGGGCGGCTTGTAATATGATGTCTCATTCTCTGTAGTTGAAGAGACGTGCTATGATGGGTCTCGGTGGGGCCCCCGGTTTGGGGCGTCCCCCCGGGACACAGTGAGCTCTCTCTACTGAGAAAAACTTTGAAAGTCCCTTCGGTTGAAGATGCCCCTGAATCAATTCCTCCACGAATAGGTCAGGAGCCGGACCCTCGGCCCTCTCGGGGATCCCCAAAATTCGGATGCTATTCCGTCTCGATCGTCCTTCCTGATCCTCTAGCCTGGCCTGCAGTTGTGTATTAAGCATTTGCATTTCTTTCATGTGAGCTTTGAGCGATGCGGTGTCTTGAAGAAAGGTTTTGGTAGAGTCCACCACTGTCTGCACTCTAGCCCCCATATTCTGCAAGTCTGCACGGATCAGGGAAACTTCTGTAGTGATGGAGTCTATCCAGTGCTCCAGCGCCGTTTGTATTCCTCGTATGGCTGCCATGATGTCGTGCAGGGACAGCGTACCTTCACTTGGTGCTGCCTGAGCGCCCGTGAGTAGTTGGTCAGGAGAGGGATCTTGGGTTTCAGTTCCCTTCGGGAGGGTAAACTTATCTAATAATTTCGTTTGGTGGGTGCTCTTGACGTTCTTGCCCCCGGACATTGTTCAGTTCGGGGTGAGATGCCTTCGTAATGATTTTCTTTTGGGTCTTCGAGTGAGCTGCTGCCGCCTGCCAGGGGGTACCAAAGCAGCCCCTGTGGCCTGTCAGGTTTTCACTCGGTTCACCCAACGGTCCGTCCTGCACCACTCCCTGGCCGGCAAGTGGTGTTCTTGTATACCAGCTCCTCTATTTCACTTGTGGGGACTTAGGGTGTACCCTTCTCCCAGTTCTCTCCCTTACGGCACCACTATTGTATCTACTCCACAATATTATGCAAAAAATCCCCTCCTGATCACCAGGATATTGTGCCTATAGCATTGATCGATCCCTGTTACTCTCCCAGGCCGGATCAGCCAGTGTGCATGAGAGCCAAGAACTCGCTACCGGTATGTTGCGTGTGCGGCCAGATCCGCCCACGCCTCAGAAATCAATCGGCTAACAATACTTCATTTTGCTTATCTACTGGTCTGAATTAAAAACATCGGATCTCCCGTCTCCCAATCGCCTGGTCCTCCAGCCCTCGGGGGCAGTTGCTGCCACTCCTCATGCCTTTTCCGATCTTGTTTCGGCCTCTCACACCTTTCAGCCAACGTGGACTCTGCCTTCCTCTTCCTGACAGGCCTACCTTTTCTGTCTACGCTGTCACTTAATCGCCTGGGCTGGGCCGCTGAGTTTCTCTAGTGGACACCACTTCTCTGGGCGCCGCCGTAAGTTCACAGCTCCTCTATCGGCCCTCAGATGTTTTCCGACATCTCCTCTCTCCTCGTCCGATCGCCCCAGTCTGTGGCAGATGGAGGGGGAACGGAGTGTCTCTGAGCCTTGTCGGGCCTCAGCCGTTCCCGGATCGGGTCCTAATAGCGACTGCACGCAGCGCCCAGAGTGTGAAAAACAGTGGGAGGCGAGCCCAGAAACTCCTCCGGTGTCCGGTTCAGCCGCGTCTCACCTTCCCTGGTGGCCGCTACCGTACAGGTTTGCCGGCGCTCTTGGGGGGGTACCCTCTCCTTGCCTGTAATTGAGGCCGGTGCTTCGTTGCCTCCACTAGGCCGCCTACCGAGATGTCCGCGCTACTCTCTCGGATCGTCAGGCGGGTCACTCCGCTGGCGCCACTAAGCTTTCGCCACCTCTATCCGCGTCGCGACGTGGCTTGCCATCGTATTTTATGCGGATTTATGAGGGATTTGAGGGAAAGAGTTACAGAGCCACTCTAGGAAGTGGCCATCTTCCTACGCAGCAAGCCACGCCCCCTGTGAACCCCATTTCTGAAAGTGTGTTTGGTTTCTTCAGGGTTTCGATGCACAGAAAATGGGCAGTAAAATTATGAACTGTCGGCCCCAAAATATGTCTTGCCTGAGGCCCCAAATCCTTAAGACAACACTGGGCGATTTATATGTTAAATTGCCTGCAATCATTATTTGCATATTACTTTTTAGAGGTGCAACTACTAGGTGAAAATGGGGTGCAGTAAATGTTTATGATGAAAATGCATGAGGCACCGATGTGTCACAGTCGCCTTCCGATAAAGAAGAGTGCTTCCACTCCTGTTCATTTCAACCAACGTGCCATAGTGTATACTTGGCATGCTGATTTCCTTAATATAAATCAATCCCTGTAGTATTTAAAGGGGGCACATTGGCCAAGATCAGGGGAGTTGCTAGCTGATTCCATTCTTAGTCACAAACACATTTTATTGCCCCATATGCCTCCTAGACCCTTGAACTCCACTCCGTCTTTCCACTCCTGTCCTTCACAGACAAGATGTCCACCCACCAATCCTGAAATGTTAATGTGCCATTTATAAACTGTTCCCTCAGCTGCTAGTGCTCATACTGAATTAACTGGAAACTCAACCTGGTCACCTTCTCCACTCACTCCGATTCATACTACTTATTGAGCTCCTCCCTCTCCAGCATGACCAGTTCACATTGCTTTCTGTCTCAACCCCTCCAAATTTTCGGCAGCTATTGCTGTTCACCGTCCCACTTTCATGTGTTTTTTGGGCTATGAGCTTCCTTAGCCAGAATGGTTATCCCTCCAGATCTCCCATTTCATATATTGCTTTCCAACTGTGAGAAATTGGGTTATTGGTTGAGAGGGGTGAAACCCTACTCAAGCAACAATCCCAACCCTTGTCAGGGTGAAATACAAAAAGTCACTAAATAACCTGTGCTTAGCTTAACCGTCTGACAGCTTGGCACAAAAGCAGTCAGACTTAACTTAGAGGCAATGTGTAAAGTATTTATGCAGCACAAAAACAGTAATTTGGGGAAAACATAACACTAAAAATCCCACACCAATTTAGAAAAATAGAGTACAATGTGACCCCAAAATGACAAAAAACTATCAGAACTGGAGATACATAATTTCATGAATTTCAGTTAAGTGTAACGCCTAAATGCAAAAAGCGCTAACTCGCAGTTATCTAATTGTGGTGAAAGTTACAAGTTCAGGCTGACCGCGATGGAGCGCAGGACGGATACAGGGACCAAGTCACTCCCGCTGAAAATGTTACCCTCTGAAGTCCAGGGTGAAGCGTTCTGTTCCCAGTGGAGGAGGCCACAAGGGACAGGGAAAGCGGTGTAGAGGGTCGTCGCTATAGCACGAAGAGCATGATGTGTATTGCAGATGGTCATCGCTGTAGCTGAAGATCCTGTTGGTCCTCATGAACAATCATTGCTGGAGTTTTGCGTTGGAGGACACGAGGGCTGTTGATGCTGTAGTGAGAAGTGCGGCTCTCATGTTGCCGATTGTCACTGGTGGTCGCTGAAGCGTGAAGAGTCGGGTTCACTGGATCTTGGCGTGAACTGGCCCGTTCGCAATTACGAAGAGCCCAAAACCTCACGATTTCTCCTTTTCTTCAAAGAGGAGCTCAACTGATGCCAAACGAGTGTCCCAGACCTGGAAGGCAGCTCCCGGGGTCAGGAACTCATTCCAGCAGAGGCCAGTAGGGTCCAGGCGGGTCCAGTTGCATGTGGGCCAAGCCTATTGCTTTTTGTGAATCTTTCTTACTTTCTAGAAGCATACATTACAATTTCCCAGACTTAAGGTTTGCATACCTCAATTGAGCAGTGTCTCTCTTGCATAACTTAATCAGTGTGCTTCTCGTCAAAAAGAATTGCATAGCAAGCAGGTTGTACTGAACGTATGAGATTTAAGGAATTCCCACAGTAGGCCTTTGGGCAGGAAGGTGCTGTGAGGGTGGGATAAAAGTATCGTCTTCGCTGCCAGGCACGTCACCAACTCTGAGGGAGCAGCACACAATGTTCTAACCGGCACAAACATAATTTGCTGCTTCAGGGAAAAATGCTCCTAAGAACTGTGCCACATCCTGAAATATATGAATATTTAATTTGTTTCGCTTTAGAACAGGGGCATAACATATGTAAAACCTATAGCATTTAGCCTCATCTATCATTTGGCCCGTTTCTAAAACAAAAAAAATCTTGAGGGTTACCACAAACTCTCTTGGAGAATCAGTCTTGTGCACATGTTCAGGCAAGCTTATGGCTCTCATTCCATCCCAGTGTGCAAAATATGCTAAAACAGCAACTATGGCCAGCCTGCTGTCCTGTGCCAAAGCTTAGAACGCCATGATGTTTTCTGCTGATTGGTAACAGATCGGGCGTAATATTGCCATGGATGAGTTTTAAGAATCTCCAGCGGTCCACATCCAAAATTAACAACAAAATGGACGCAAAAGCAACCGAGCAGGAAGTAAACATCATGCGAGTTGTGATATTTCCAACCACTGAATTAATGAAGTGCAGCCTTCAAATGGACCGGCTGACTTCCATTGGCCAATGCATGCGCCAGTATTCGAAGACCTTCTCAAAGCAGCACTTTGGAGAATAAGCAGTGTAATGGGAGAATGATGGTTTCTGGCTTTCCAAAGCTCGCATTTTAATCACCTGTCCCTGTCTGGAAAGATGGCTGGAATCCCCCCCAGGCATCCATCTGCTGGTGTATTTCCATTTGGCTAATGTGATATATGGTAGAGGGATGAGTTATGCTTCTGTCACTGGCTGCAGCTTGTTTTGAGCATTTTTATTCTGCAGGTTTTTTTGGAGCGGTAGAAAGGGGCGCAAGTCAAAGCAAAACCTGTTTTCCCAGTTTTGGAATAAAGAGTAAAGTAGGAGAAAAGTAATCATCGCTGTGCGTTTAATTTTCTGACTGGATAGCCAAAATCTACAGTGTCGGAGGTGTACCATTACAAAAACTGGTAGAGGAATTGGATGGTTATTTGGAAATCACACCCTTCTTATTTTATAGTTTTTATTTTTTATTTTTTATAAATAGCAGATCCAAAATCAAATTTACGACTTTAAATAAACATTTCCTTGTTTGAATAGCATCGTTTTCACCTAAATAAACAGGTAATATTCTCCTGTTCTCCTATTACGCTAAAGGCACATTTTCATTGTTTGCGCCCGGCGCACCTTTAAAAGGTGCGCCGGGTGCAAACAATGAAAATGCACCCTCTTACCATGAATGCGCTGCCCCCAGGGCAGCCGTGAACTCGAACTGCCCCCAAGGCAGCTCATTCCTGTGAAAAACGGAGTAGCTGCTTTAAAGCCGCTCAGTGCTTTCACAGTACAGGTGGCACCCGCCTGTACTTTGAAGGGGGATTAGAGACCCCGTTGCAGGCGGGTGCAGTCAGTGACTGCACCCGCCTGCAAGGGGATGTTTGGGGGGGTCCATAGGATCCCCTTTTCCCCTTCCAGAGGGCCGCTCTCAGGAGGGGCACTGACAGTGCACCACCTTTTAAATGGCGCACTCTTAGTGTGCCTCCTGGGGGCTTCTTTGCCTCTGCGCCCACGTCTGTAATACAGCCACGGGTGCAGAGATAAAGGGATTCCCTCATTTGCCTGGGGCATGCCCCCATGCAAATGAGGGAACGCCCCCTGAAGATAGCTCTGGCACTTCATGTGTGCCAGTGCTATTGGTATTACAGAAAGGGCCGCGCAAGTGTCTGCGGCCCCTTCTGTAATACCAAAGTGCCCCAGGGGTACACAAAGCGAGTGGAAAATGCCCGTTGCGCCCTGGGGCACTCTCTGTAATATGACCCCTGGTGTTCTGCGAGATTTACAAACCGCTCAACCTTCCTTCGATTGATTTACGATGGTTTAAGATGTCACAAGAATCCCTCAATGGCACTACTTGTGCATATTACAGAGTATTCCATTATGTACCCTCTATATTACATGTTTGGTTGCACAAAATCCAGAGG
The DNA here is from genome assembly GCA_963921515.1 of Calotriton arnoldi. Classification (NCBI taxonomy): domain Eukaryota; kingdom Metazoa; phylum Chordata; class Amphibia; order Caudata; family Salamandridae; genus Calotriton; species Calotriton arnoldi. Next base: position 719,821 of record CAWUFW010006970.1, read on the forward strand.
TATTGGAACCAATGTTTTGCCCTGACCTGTAATGATAGCTCCAAACCACGCTGCAGCGAGTTCTGTTGATGAAAGTAAAACAAAACTTCAACATTATTATTCAAATGAGTGCCAATGGATCCTGAAAGAAAATGTATCCTGAAATCGCCACGTGTACACAACAAATATTCAAAATTTCAACGCATACCATTTTATATCGATGGGCTCACAGTGGAGGAATTTGAGTTTGTTTAGATTTAAAAACTGGCTTGAATTTTTTGCACCTGTCCAAGAATTAGTATATGATACCATTATATATCCATTTTAGTTGCCTTGCCTTCATTGAATCGAAGTGTCTGCCTCACTTCTGAAGGTCAAATACCTCACACAGTGCCAGATATGGACTCATCTAATAAAGCGACTTAGGGCATGTCAAAATGTGTCCACATAGGCAGTCCAACATAGTAGTCAAGGTAAGCAGTTGCTAATTTGGTACTCTGACCTTTACCTTAACCACCATGTCTATCAAAGAAAAATGATAGGATATCTGGAATGATAAAGCGATCATCGAAGCTCATCAAGCACTGAAAGACCAAAGCATGATTTCATTTTTTGAAAATGTACAATCAAGATCCTGACTCAGTGGTAGCTATGGAACTAAAAAAATGAAAGCAGGCATTGATAACAACAATAAACCAAAGGGTATACGGTCTTGAATGAACTACAAAAATAGTATTAATCTGTGGCCTCAACAGTTGTTTTGCACAGGGAGCGGTCTAAATTATGCTCCCCTTTATGCACTCCTTTAGTCAAAGCTGTCTCTGTTGGAATATGCATTCTTTACTAAGTAAACGAATGATCCCAGTCCTCATGTTGAAAAACCTAACAAGAGGTGCCTGTCTCTAGTCGGCTAGATTTATGGATTTTGAACATCGCACATATTTTGATTGTGCCTCGCTTCCCATCAGCACCGCTTGTGAACAGGATAAGAAAAGGACTGCTCCTGCAACCAGGGCCACTGTGAAACTAAGTAAAGAGCAGAGACATAAACACTGATATGTATATTAATATCATTCTGTTTTGAAGTTTTCTCCATTGAAAAAACTCTGTTAGTGAAGCAATGGAAACCTGAAGAACTCCAAAGATTTTTAGGAGCTCGCAAATTTTAAAAACAATCTTCCAAAGATTCTTCAGTTGTCACATATTATGGCCTGACAACAGTAAAATTAGTATTATTTAAATACCTTTATTAAACCAATTGCTTTGATGAGAGTCTGAACTTAAATCCTTGCATGAACCTATTCCATATAATATCACTTTGATGTCAGACAGGCCATGATCAAATTGAAGAACAAAATCTCTGTCATTATCAAACCCACAGATTGGGCAAAGGTGTTGTAATTCGAAACATATCATCATACAAGCGAGAAATTTTAAGACAATTGAGCAATTGTGATCAATGTGCTCGTTTAATTGCAGGTCACCTTCAACAAATTCAGAAAGCCATTAAGGAAATTACCACTAAAGCAAGAAAGGATGGTTGTCTCAGCAGTCACAAATACTAGTATGTATATGTCAAATCCCAACGCCTGCCTCTCCTATACACCCCGTCCTAAAATTCACAAACGTTTACAGTACCCATCAGGTAGACTGATAGTCTCAGGTTGTGGATCAGTAGTGAAATCCCTGGGGAAATAGATTGAGTTTTACCTGAAGGACTTTATACCTCTTTCTGACAATTACATACATGACAGGAGAGATCTCATCCACAAGACTGATGAAATCCCATTTGATAATGATACCAAATTTTTGGTCTGCTTGGTTATTGAGTCATTGTATACTGATATCCCAAAATGGCTGGTATTCAATTATTTGCTTAGTTTTGGGGAGAGGAAGTGGCCTAACGGGCTAGGGTGGTCGATCTCAAATCTCGGGAACCGGGTTTGAGTCTCTGCAAAGACGCTCAACATCCTGTGATTTTGGGCAAATCACTTAATCTCCCTGTGCCTAGCAAAAATGAATGTGTCCTTGTGTAACGTAACTGGAGCACATGTAAAGCGCTCTGATACCTTCGGGTCAAGTTCACGCTATATAAAACTCCAAAAAACAAAAAACAAAAAAAGAATTATTGGATACTCGACTAGCGGCTGTCAATGTTCCTACCAAATTTATCTTCTCGATCCTGAAAGTAGCTCTCACAAAAAATTACTTTGATTTTGATGGCACATACTATTTACAAACCAAAGGTACTTCTATGAGTACTTCTTTTGCCCCAATTTATGCCACACTGTATGTCTATGACTTTGAAAGTAATATGTCTGCAATGCAGGAGTTAATCCTTTCCAACAACTTTTTTATCTAAGGAAGAAATTTATAGATGATGGACCTCATTTACAACAAAATGACACAACACAGCACACCAAAGTCATTTTGCTGCGCTTAGCCGATTCATTTTAAGAGCACAGGGATGTGCCATATTTACAAGACTGACGCATCCCTGTGCTTTCCCCTGCACTCTTGCACAATTGTCTGCCATGCACCAATGCAGGCACCCTTGCACCATGGTGCAAGGGTACTGGTGCAATGGTGCCTGCGTTGCAGGGATGATTGTTTTTGTGCAGGAAGGGACGCCTCCCTGCACAAAAACAATCATTTATGGTGTTTTTGTCTTTTTATGTGTGCTGCAGAATGCAGCACACACAGAAAGAGGAAAAAACAAGGTGAAATAAAAGTATTTCTCCTCGTTGCAACTCCTTATGCCTCCCCTGGGGAGGCATAGAATTGTGACGCATTCCCAGGTTTACGAAATGTTGTAAATCTGGGAATGTGGCAGAATCCATGGGTGTTGTGTGGAAACACCCACAGCAACACCCATGGCACCCCGCTTTCACGCAAAGTGATGCGTGAAAAGGGGCTGTATTTACTAGGCCATGAAAACCCACGCAGGGTGGCTTTGCGTGGCCTTGTAAATATTGACCAGAACACTGCGCCCCTGGTGCGTCAAAAAAAGTGATGCACTGGCAGCGCAAGTGGCTTGTAAATAAGCCCCGATATATTCTTTATCTTGAAAGAAAAGAAAAGTATTCTTTTTGAATTATTTGTGTATTAATTCCCTGTCCTCAGAATGACATTTTACTTCAAATTACAGCAAGACATCCATTTATTTCCTTGATCCCTTTTTAAGGCCACCTTGGGACAGTTTTGTTCAGTAAACCATTGGAACGTAATACCCTTCTTCAGTATTCTAACAACCACCCAAGGCACTCGAGGATGGGATATCATATAGTCAGTTTCTACAAATGTCCAGAAATTGCATATGGAAGCATGATTACTTTCAGGAAATCGAAGTCTTAGGTAAGAAAGTTTTGGCCAGAGGCTGCCCTAGGTAACTCATCAAGAGAGTCCCTACAAGAGCATGTATTCACCCCATGAATATCTGCTCATCTCTAAAGCAAAGTGGGAGACAGAGCGAATAGTTTGAGTTACTACCTTTTGCACACACAGCAACACTTTGACAAAAATACATCAAAACATAGGTCATTGATTCAATCTTTAGGCCTGACCAAAGAGCTCTGTATGTTCTCATTCAGAAAACGAGCAACCATTTGGTCCACCCCAGTACCAAGCGGGGAAATCTCATCATAATAAGCTTGATTTCGGCAATTGCCATAAAAGCAAACACAATAATTTAAACTGTAAAAAAAGCATGGAATAAAAACACTTAAAAAACATAATACATAAAATGTAGAATAATTAAAATGTCTATAATACCCACAGTTAAAACATATTTATGATACCCACAATTAAAACTAGCAGCATGTCGGGGGAACATCACAACAATTTAGGAAGCAAAAGTGGATTTCATCCAACAACTCTGATACCGGTTATCTTCTGCTACACAGTCTATAAAAAGAAAAACATTAAAATGACAGCAAAATGCAACTAGGACACACAAGGATAGTTAGCGCTATGTACTGGATGGCAATAGGGCAGTCTTTTTCTGTCTGTGTCTCCAAATGTATAGCAGAAACCGGGAGACAGCAAAGACAATTACTTGATCTGTGTCTGCCCTGAGTACCCTGGTTGCAATGTTGTAGTACCTAATGCCCAAGTTACAACATAACGGCAAAATCCATTTCCTCCTGTGAGCATGATCTACAGTTTCGTTAACCTCTGGGCAAAATGGTCAGCTTAGGTCAGGTTCAGCATCAACGAGGGTGTGCCCCCACTTCACAGTAAATGATTGAAGTGGCAAAGTCCCAATTCAGAACTTAATATGAAGTGTTTTAGCACCCGGAGGCTCAATTATGTCCATATACCTTTCCAGAAGATATATTTCTTTAAATTCCAAAAATGTAGAAGTTAGAGTACCTGCTCCCCCATTCTTGTGCAATCTGCCATCTACGTGTCTCCAATACTGCTCCTTGAGCATAGACTTAGAAATGCTACTGGACGTTTCCGGGTGAGCCCACATGTCACCACACCCGATGTCCTCAAGTGTATTCTTAATATACCTCAACCAATAAATTCTGATGGCCCCAGAAAGTTTTGTAATCTCTTCCAAGCCTAGCCGATATGGTAATAAGCCTACTGAGGACCTGATCCTCCTCCAGTACATCAGAGGTCTGAGTTTACTTTGTGGTTAAGTGAGCGAATGCCAAGATCTAACCAAAGTGGTACCAGTGTAGTGCTAGGGGGAAGGTTTGTGAGGAGCCGGAGGAAACTATTTTCAGTCAACTCCAGATCGTTGACGTTAGCATGCCCCCAGAGCTCCCCACCATAAAGGGACACCCCCCCCCCCCAGCACTTGCAAGTTGTAAATTTGCAATGCGGGTGTCATCGGACAAAAGCTGGATCCCTTCAGGGCTCTCAGAAGGTCACCACTATAAGGCAAATCTACAGATCTACCAACAATTCAGGGACAGAATAAATTAGTAGACCACTGTCGCTTGAGAATTGTATAAATGTGAAATTTTAATTAAAACCTCAAAGAGTTTAGACACGGTGCTATAAGACACACACACAGACAAAACTCAAATTGCAATTCCAGTAATGTAATCTATGATATCTGGTGCCCTCTGAACTAATCTAATTTGGACAAACAATCCAAAAAATTAAAACAAGGCTCTGTCAATATCGTAGCAGAATCAGATGTAAAGCCTTATCCACCCCCCTGCGATGACAGGTCATTGAAAAAGTGGTAAAGTCACCATGGGAGTGATCTTCAATTATAACTGAATTAGACAGAATGTAGATGGCTTTTGAAATGTGACAGCACTGCGACAGGATTAAACACTATGAAGGAATGTAACTCCATTATCTTCACATAGTTTCAGTGCCTCCTTCAGCTTATGCAATTAAACTCTGCCGCTAAGTGTGTTTATATAGCTTTATCCTTACTGTATATCATACATTGTTAAAACTGATTGACAATGAACCACATATTAATAACTTTTTGGGGACCAGTAATTTACATCTGCTCCATAATAGACCTTGGTTGATCACACTACTTTAACACTTTAATAATTTCCAATTTAATTTAATTTTGGCAAGATTTAATGTAACTTTGCTGCTTTTTTGTGTCCATATGACTCGAGTATCATACTTGACTCAGGAATGTTAAGATCTGATTCGTACTATGTACTTCATGTGTGGTAATTGTCACATGCTTTGTAGTATGTGTCTGACATTTTCTAATGGCCGACATATCAAATGAGCACCCAAATGTAATCACTTTTGTCTACACTGTCTCAACAGGAAACAGCCACTACAACGCAGCTGTTTCCATGAATACCCTTAACCACGCATGCGTGGTTACCACGCATAGCCTTTACCAAGCATACCTTTACAACAAATTAAGTTGTAAAGGTATGTATGGTAAAGGTATGTGTGTGGCAGGTAAACACATCGTTACCACACATAGCATTTATTATTAGGCCTGGGCGGTAAATTCCGTTCCGCTCGCGAAATTTGGGTAATTTCGCGTTCTGCGGAGAACGCGGAATTACCAAAAATTCTGCGATCCGCGGCTTCGCGGAATTTTTTGCTTGTTCGCGCTTTCAAAATGCGTGTTCGCGAGATATTTCTCCCCGAGCACGCAAACAGCGTTCGCGAACAGGAAAAAAGCATCGCGAACGGGCGGAACAAGCAATTCCGCGTGTTCGCTGAACTTTTGCGTGCTCGCGGAGATTTTTTACCGTTTTGCAGAGCTTTGCGTAGTGCGACTACGCAAATTCCGCCCACCCCTATTTATTATGCATGCCTTTACAATGAAATACGTAGTAAAGGCATGTGTGTTGAAGGTATGTGTGTGGTAAGGGTGGTGGAGGCTATCGGCGTCATTAGAGGAAGTGGAAAGACCCTTCCGCTTCCTCTTTACGACATGCACCGCGCCTCTGAAGAGCTTGGAGAGGAGATGTCGTGGAGAGGTAAAGGGGATTTTACTTTATAAATAAAATTAATATTTGTAATTAAGGGCTGGGGGGTTGGGTCACGCAGGGGGCTGTTTCCAGGGTTCAGGGGAGGGGTATTTATTAGAAGGGCTAGGTGAGGGGTGTTGCACAGGAGTCAGTTTCCAGGGTTCAGGGGAGGGGAGGGGTATTTGTTAGAAGGTCTTGGGGTGGGGAAATAGCGCAGGGGTCGTTTTTTAGGGTTCAGGGCAGGGGAGGGGTATTTGTTAGAAGGGTTTGTGGTGGGGAATCGCGCAAGGGTCAATTTTTAGGGTTCAGGGGAGGGGTATTTCTTAGAAGGATTGGGGGGCGGAGGGGGGTCGTGCAGGGGTATAGGGGAGGGGTATTTTTTAATAACAAAGATCTGGGGGCTGGAGGGGGAGGGCGCAAGGGACCAGTTATGGGACTTGGGGGCAGGGGTCTGAGATAACCTTTACCATGAATATGCCCTTACCATTCATGGTTTTACAACGAAATTCGTTGTAAAGGTATGCATGGTAAAGGCATATTCGTGGTAAAGGTATGCATGGTAAAGGCATATTCGTGGTAAAGGTTATGCGTGGTTATGGCGTTTGCATTGTAACGCATGCGTGGTAAAGGCATGCGTTGCAATGGAATGCGTTGTAACAACACACAACCGTCTCAACATGTACACTATGTATTGCCTATTGCAATAACTGGCTCAGACTGCATACTACTAATCTTTTTTTACATATAATATTTATTTTCTAAACGAAAAATCAATTGAGGAACTTGGTTAATTCTGCATGATTATACACTGTTATATAGCCAGTCTTTTTTCCGACCAAACATAATTATTAAATTATATCCAATTTCTCAGTATTCATTCTCACACTTATTCATGATTATAAAAGGTAATCCCTCTCTTCCACCTGCTCGAACTATTGCAGTATAGAAACGTCTATTTCCATTCTGTGCTGCACACAGCACACATCGGTCACCTTGTACATAAGTCAAACTCCCACTTGGGCTCTTCCCTTCAGAATGTGTCTGTCTCAGCGCACCGACGCCCGCGGAGGCGCATCGGCCCTTCCAGTTTGGTTTCTCCATAAAAGATGGTGAGGAATAGCATATTTAATTAGCAATTTGTCCTTGCCACCTGAGCACCTGGCTGATGATTGAGTTCTTTACAGGCTGACATTAGTGGGGACACCCTAACAACAATCTCCTGTTGGCACCCTCCACATAGTAGGTAACTGAATGTATTTCTTTGAGTATCTTTAATTTAAATCAGTTTTCTAATTAATAATACAATTTATGAACAACGCAGTCAGTGTAGGCATTCGTTATGACACCACATAAATGAGCACTGATTGGCGATATTTGGAATACCAGAGTAAATTCCATTTTATTTTCAGATGATGGCCCACTGGTTGCATCAATTAACTACCCCCTCACATTTACGATGACTCAAAGAATGCAAACAGCAACCAAATAACTATCGCTCCATCGCCTGTCTGTAATATGCGCACAATCCGAAAGAAATAGCATCTTCTCTGAAAAAAAAACAGATGGGCAAGTTCCATTTCCATTTACCCTTCCCTTGTAACCTTTTGATATCTACCGAGTATTGTATTGTATTGTATTGTTTTGTAATATTTATAAAGCACTTACTACCCCCATGCGGGGCACTGAAGCGATTGCCTACATGGGTAGCACTCTACACCTTGTAGGGTTTAGGGTCTGTGGTTGGAAGTATGTTGTCTTTGCTTTGACGCTGTGTGGGAACTGTTTCTGTGTTTGATATGAGGACCAACATCATGCGAGTTTCATGTTAGGGGATGCAATGCTTAGCAGTGTGATGAATGAAGAAATGTGAGAGACAGGCACGCAGTTTATGGTATTCTTCAAGGTGGCAGCTGTGAGCAGCTCTGCAGGGCCCTTTAAGATATTTCTTATGTTCATGTTCCCCTTAGCTGGTTATTGCATGGGGTTGTCCATTCGGAGATATTTTGTTAAAACATTATGGTCAGTGGCGTGACATTAGCCGCCGCAGACCCTGTTGGGGGCCCGAGCACCAGGGGCTCCATCCAGCACTGTGTATGAACTGCAGCCCCTGGCCTGAGAGCTCCTGACTGAGTCCGGAGCATGGGGGCACCCCTCCATGTACTTTGCAGTGGGGCCTTCTCCCTTCTCAAGTTTTTTAGACCACTGATTATGGTACTGAGCAGGCATAGGTTTAAGGGTGAAATTGATGGAGAGATCTGCTGGGATGGACTTTGTTAAAATCATCCCATATCTGATTGTCTTTGTGAGGTGTTAGAAAGTGATCATAATATGTAGCTAGTTGGGACCTGCAGTGGTAGACTAAAGAAAAATCTTCCATTTGCAGCAGTATGTGGCTGATCTCTTCAGGTATTCCATGCCTGATCAGTTGGTGATGGGAGGTTTATTTGCTGTGGACTGGTACAGTACTGGGTGATGGGTGTCAGGGCCGCCTTTAGGGTGGTGCAACTGGTGCAGCTGCACCTGGCATTGACTGTGGTGGGGGGGGCGCCGTGTTTAAAAAACACTTATGGGTTTAAAGCATGTGAACTTTCTTGTGCATCCAGCAGTTTTCGGGCAACAATAAAAAGGTCCAGATAACTCTGGTGATTAATGTTCCTACTGGCGAGAGGGTGTTTTTTTTTTAGTGGCAGTTTTGGCTCATCATAATGTAAGAAAGAGGGTTAATGTGCCTGCTGCAAAGAGCGTGTACCATGCAGATCACAAAACTGAGTGTGAACCATGAATAGCGCTTTTCAAAAAAGAAATGTGTGTCAGCGAGGGGCTATGGAGAGATTCAGGGCACAGTTGGAGATGGGTAGTGAGGGAATTGATGGAAAAGGAAGTCATGGGGGGGGGCAAAAAAGACAGTCGCGCCAGGCGCCACCAGCGCTACAGCCGGCCCTGATGGGCATGACCCTTAGCAGTTGTGGTGTGTGTGAGTATAAGTGTCAAGCTACCATCAGATTGTTTTTTGATTGCTAGGTGGAAAAGAATTTGTAGATCTGATCCATGTCATGAAGACATGCCTGTCAGACTTTTTTGTGGGTCCCGTGTAACAAACAACATTCAGACACCACTTGACACTTCTTCCATTTATGCAGGTAACACAAGCCCAGGAATCTAAGTATAAAGACATGTCCTCCATACGAAGAGATAACACGGCAGCTTTGGCTTTTAGTGCCATCTAGTGGTTTGGCCATGTGAACTGCCTCATTATTAGTAAAGAGGGCAGGCTTGATTCAAAAATGTAAAAATTAGGCAGGCATAATCTTGCGTAATATCTGGCATTTCATGTTATGATCGTTATGTGAAGTGTCAGAGATTTTGCCATTATGCTACACCGTGTAATTGAGACTTAGTTCGCTGGAGCATTGGAAGAACAGACACAAACCGAAGGCAAGCAGCTGTTGTTCGTGTCACACGCTATTCTGAGCTATTTATTTTGCCCAAAATGCATTCTCATACCAAACATTTGCCACAATGACTCATTTTGTGATAACAAAAATAAAAAATAGTGCAGAATGCCGAAGCTAGCATTTTGCATAATAACGTATAAATTCAGATAGTATTTTTGGGCATTTTATGTATTTCCAGCAAAGGTAACTACACAAACTTACCTGAGGCTTACTAAACATGAGTTTTGCTGCAGGGGCAAGAGGCCCTGGAAAGCAGGTCAAAGCCACCCCTCTATTGATGGCTTTGGATGAAGGACATGTATTTCAATCACTTCATTAATAAAAAAAGACTTTCTGTTCTACTTGGAGGTTACAAGAGAGAGAAGAGAGATGAGCTAAATATGGAGGCTAACATGATGTAAATCTAAGCAGACCACTTATGCAAAGCATTTGTAGTAAGCCTGCAACATCATTCTTTATTCTGAGCTATTTCTAAGACTGAAAATATGATTTCAGTTTACAATACACTGATCAGACTACATTTATTCAAGATTGATGAGTACAAGTACAAAAATCAACTATACAATGTTTGCTACTGAATGCAAACGAAAGAAGGATGATGAAAAACGGTAAAAATATAAGGGACAGATTTACAAGAAACTGACGCATCTGTAAAGATGCGTCGGTTTCCCTGCACCAGCCTGCGAAACCCTTGCACCACCATGGATGCGCCGTATTTACAATACAGCGCACCATGGTGCAAAGATTGACAGATGCGTTAGAAATTCTGACGCATCTGTTGGCGCAAAAGTCACGCATTGCTGGAGTCGTGTCGCAAACACGACGCAACTCCAGCAATGCATGTTGAGGCCTATTCTCACTACACTGTGTCACTCCTTACGCCTGCTTCAGGCAGGCGTAAGGTTTTGACGCAGTGGCGTCCTAGAAGTGGCGCAGTGAAATCTTGTAGATTTCACTGCATCACTTTTACGAGGCTTTCCTGCGCGGGAACGCCCACCCTGCATACATTATACCTGACGCAGGGCTTTACAACGTGACGCATCTCCCTAGATGCGTCACGTTGTAAATTGGCCGCATTTTTTATGCCGCTGATGCATCACAAAAGTGACGTAACAGCGGCACAAAAGTGTCGCAAGGAGCTTGTAAATCTGCCCCTAAATGTATAAAGAAAGTAGGATAATGATGGTTGGTTGGTTGGGACGTTGGATAAGAATGAAAGACAAGGTAGACAGAGCAATGAGAACAATGTAGAACGAGGTGGGGTGTAGTAGAGTGGTCAAACTATTTGCATGGTTGAATGGAAGAATAAATGACCTAAAAAGGCAACATGAGAACTGATATGACTTATTCAAAAGAATGACATAAAACATTAAAGAAAAGGCAGGATGCGTAAATGAAGAGACTATGATTGATTGTTTGACCGCACCAGATAATGCAGTGTCTAGCAAGAATATATTTAATAGATAAAAAGACATATTAGAATTTTATCAATGTCATTGTCAAAGTATACTAGGATAACTAGACTAAGTGGATAAAAAAATATTACAAAGGCAGCGATATTTGAGAAAAGTATCTAGAAAGGCATAATACATTACAGCAATAAGTAGGGAGAGTCGAAAACGATTTACAGAAATATAGAAAGTGTTTTTATTCTTGTGTGTGTGAGAACAAGCTGGGTAGATCATGATTTATGAACTGGTTATGTAAAATAATTATAACAGCCGCATTGCTGAGCATTAGTAATGCCACCTATGTGGAGGATTAACCTCGTGTTATTCCCAAGGGCTACAACAAAGGAATCAAGGGCTGTAAACAGATGTTAACCTGAATCTTTCCATTAAGGATGATCAAAGTCTCTGCAGAGTCTAAAGTCCGCGATTGCCTGTCCAAGGCCTTCACTTATTGATACACAGCATGTCTTCTTGTGCTATAGGACCATGGTGTGGATCATCTGATAGGTGCTCAACTTGCCTTTGCCTGTTGCTCACCAAAAGAGTGCTAGACTCTGTTGGATGACGCGAGTACACACAAATGTGTGCTTGTTTTTTCATGGGTGCCCACTGTCCCCATGACCAGTCTGACATTATTAACATATGTTTTACCAGCACCCTGTTTAGGACATTGCCGTCTAGCTCTCCCTGTGTGAATCAGTGCGGCCTGTTAATACTGTGCCCCCTGATTCCCATTGGGTGTACAGCATGTGCTACTCATAAGTAATATTGTGTACATGATAGTTGTGGTCAGTGGTGGCTACTCCTGGGAAGCAGTAGTGGGGAGGGGGGAAGGGAAGGGGAAGGGGGGTTTAAAAAAAAAAGATCACTTACCTGCCAGCCGGCCAGCTGGCCAGCCGCCATGACCTCTCTTCCGTACTCTCCATCTTCTTCCTGGCATCTGTGCAAACAGAAAGCTGGAAGCACCCGGGCTCCCATAAGCCAATCAACGCTACAATGCAGCGTTGTCATTGGTCTGAGCACCATGGTTCGGTGCTCAGACAGGGAATGGGAGACTGGGCATGTTCTCAACCCAGGCTGTAATATAGCCTGGGTGGTGAACATGCAAAGTACTCATGGCTGTTCGGCCGGCCCAAGACGGCCGGCCAAACAGCCATGAGCATTTAGAGAGTGCCACCACTCCTCACCCCTTCACTGCCCAGCCCTGCCCTGCCCCACAAAGCTGCCTCATCACTAAAAAATATAATGATAATAACCTTGCATTATTATCATTTTGTTTATCCTTTTTTGCAGTGCTGAAAGGCAGTGGGGTGACGCTCCTCCGACTCAGCGGAGGAACCGCCACTGAGTGTGGTACTGTTCGATTGGGGGTTCCTCCTGTATGTGTGGAGCTGCTACAGTTGTTGCTGCTCTGTGGGTTTAGCGGCAGTCAGACTAACTGTTCCCCTTTTCATGTCTGTCTGTCTTCCGCTCCTGCTCTTTCCCTTTTCTACGCTGAAGCCATTGTAAAGCTAAGCACATTTGCCTGGATGGAAATCCCATCCGCTTGAATGAAGCAGGAGGAATCATTTGTGCTCTTTTGTTTCCTGGGCCAAGCTGCTCCAGAAAGTTGACTGTTGGCATGAGAGAGCAACACTTGAACAAAGACTGTATGGGCATGGCCAAAGATGCACACCTTAGAAAAAGGGATAGGTTACCTGCCCATCACTTATTTTGTGTGACTTGTCCTATTGAGTAAGGCGGGACTTAGTAACAATACTGTGCAGAGGTTGCCTAGTTCCCAGACCACCACCTAAGAATGGCAGGCCTCCTCATAGCTGGTTTCCACTGAGCTGTGACACACCAGAAGGAGGAGAACTCACTTTTAACTGACTTGGTCCCTTCAATCGTTTTGGCCTATTTGGAATGTATGTGGACATTAGGTGGACATCTGCCAAGAGCACAACTGTTACTGTGCTGCATATACATTGACCCCCCTTGCATCATTCACTGTTCGTCTTTTACTTGGAAGAGCTCTGTATCTCTCAGTATAGGTTTTAAATGTATGTATTTTCTGGGAGGCACGGAATTAGTTATATATTAACTGTGACAATTAGCAGAGTAACAATTTCTGATTTAAGTCTTCCTAAGTTACAAAGCATACTCTTAATGTAAATGAAGTCTTATTTGTTTTTACTGAATGGATAACACTCATTGGACGTTAAAGGAGGAAGGCTAGAACCAGAGTCAGGAACTTGTACTGTGTTCCCAGGAGTGGTATGGGGAACAGCAACTGATTGAGAAGAAGACAGTACTGTTGCAACTTGAGGAGAAGAATTAGATTGAAACTCTCACGCTTCTCATCAATCTGCTCACCAAAACATTCTGTCCCACAGAAACTCCATTAACCAGTTCATGACCTGCGGCAATGGCTGATCTATGTAAATTGATAGTTCTATAAGCTAAACCTGAAGCAAACAAGGTAGCCAAGTAATTAACGATTATGACTACATCCACTAAAACGGAATCGTAATCCCTCTCCACACACCAGCGTAACCATTTCTCCCATGCCAATCTATACATTTTCCTGGTTCCTGGAGCCCAGGATTCTCTAATAAGGTTAGAAGCCTCATCCGAAAGTCCAGGCACTTGCCAAATTCTCCATGCCACCAGTCTCAACTGGCCAGATAACACTAAATCGTGGAGTTCCCCCAATGGTCCCATCAGTACGTCTTGAAACAATGGAAGCAGAATTGGAAAATCTATTGACATTTCTAGAAGGATAGGATACCAGACTTGGGACTTCCAGAGTGGGGTTATCAAAACCACTGTTTCCTTCCTTTTGCGAACCGTCAAGGTCACTCGTGCTATCAAGACAAAAGGAGGAAAAGCATAAGGGCGAAGTCCCTTCCAATCCTGTCTGAAGGCATCTATCCCTGCTGATTCGGGATCCGGACGCCAACTGAAAAACATTGCCAGTTGAGTATTCCACCTGTTCGCAAACAGGTCCACAAGACAAGGACCCCACATCTCCATCAACCTCAAAAACACCGACCTGTGGAGGGCCCAATCGCTGGAATCCATGTAATTCCCCGAATACCAGTCCGCTTGCACATTTTTCAGGCCTGGAATATATTCCGCCTGAACCACAATATTCTGACTCAAACAATAATCCCAAAACACTCTCGCAAGGTCCGCAAGATCCTTTGATCTCGGTCCCCCTAATTTGTTCACATATCTCACCGCTGAGACATTGTCCATTCTCAATAGGACTGAACACCTTGCCTTGTCTTTTGTAAAACTCTTTATCGCAAATGACCCTGCAAGCAGTTCCAGGCAATTTATATGCATTTCCCTTTCCTCTACAGTCCAAACTCCTCCTGTCGAAGTAGCACCACAACGAGCTCCCCATCCAGTTAAACTCGCATCGGATTCTATAATCAATTCCGGATTCAATCCGAAAATTGCTTTCCCATTCCAAGCCTCCATATTTCTTAGCCACCAATGGAGCTCTGATCTGCTCTGGTCTATTGTGCAGAGAGGATCTGTATTTCCTTAAATCAGAGCCTGAGTCACTCAGCAAAGTACATTGCCATGAGGAGGTTGGAATGAAGTGACTGTCGATCTATAGGTCTGTGACTACTGTCAGTTCCAACCTTTGCCTCTGCGCTTATCAATGCGCATGAAAACAATGCAACCTGTGCCTCTGCGCTTATCACTGCGCAAGAGAGCAGCCTAACCTGTGCCTCCACACTTACACTCTGCATGAGTGCAGCCCAACCTGTGCCTCTGCACTTATCACTGTGCATGAGAGCAGCCCAACCAGTGCCTCTGCGCTTATCACTCTGCATGAGCGCAGCCCAACCTGTGCCTCTGCACTTATCACTGTGCATGAGAGCAGCCCAACCAGTGCCTCTGCGCTTATCACTCTGCATGAGAGCAGCCTAACATGTGCCTCTGCGCTTATCACTGAGCATGAGAGCAGCCCAACCAGTGCCTCTGCGCTTATCACTGCGTATGAGAGCAGCCCAACCTGTGCCTCTACGCTTATCACTGCGCATGAGAGCAGCCTAACCTGTGTCTCTGGGATTATCACTGCACATGAGAGCAGCCCAACCAGTGCCTCTGCGCTTATCACTGTGCATGAGAGCAGCCTAACATGTACCTCTGCGCTTATCACTGCGCATGAGAGCAGCCCAACCAGTGCCTCTGCGCTTATCACTGCGCAAGAGAGCAGTCTAACCTGTGCCTCCACACTTACACTCTGCATGAGCGCAGCCCAACCTGTGCCTCTGCGCTTATCACTGCGCATGAGAGCAGCCCAACCAGTGCCTCTGCGCTTATCACTGCGCATGAGAGAAGCCCAACCTGTGCCTCTGTGCTTATCACTGCGCACAAGAGCAGCCCAACCTGTGCCTCCGCACTTACACTCTGCATGAGCGCAGCCCAACCAGTGCCTCTGTACTTATCACTGTGCATGAGAGCAGCCCAACCAGTGCCTCTGCGCTCATCAATGCACATGCGAGCAGCCTAACCTGTGCCTCTGCGCTTATCACTGCGTCTGAGAGCAGCCCAACCTGTGCCTCTGTGCTTATCACTGCGCATGAGAGCAGCCCAACCTGTGCCTCCTCACTTATAACTGCGCATGAGAGCAGCCCAACCTGTGCCTCTGCGCTTATCACTGCACATGAGAGCAGCCCAACCAGTGCCTCTGCACTTATCACTGTGCATGAGAGCAGCCCAACCTGTGCCTCTGTGCTTATCACTGCACATGAGAGCAGCCCAACCGGTGCCTCTGCACTTATCACTGTGCATGAGAGCAGCTCAACCTGTGCCTCTGCACACATCACTGCGCATGAGAGCAGCCCAGCCTGTGCCTCTGCGCTTATCACTGCACATGAGAGCAGCCCAACTTGTACCTCTACACTTACGCTCTGCATGAGCGCAGCCCAACCTGTGCCTCTGCACTTATCACTGTGCATGAGAGCACCCTAATCTGTGCCTCTGCACTTATTACTGCACATGAGAGCAGCCCAACCAGTGCCTCTGCATGTATCACTGCGCATGAGAGCAGCCCAGGCTGTGCCTCTGCACTTACACTCTGCATGAGCGCAGCCCAACCTGTGCTCTACACTTACACTCTGCATGAGCGCAGCCCAACCTGTGCCTCTGCACTTACACTCTGCATGAGCGCAGCCCAACCTGTGCCTCTGCACTTATCACTGTGCATGAGAGCACCCATATCTGTGCCTCTGCACTTATCACTGCACATGAGAGCAGCCCAACCAGTGCCTCTGCATGTATCACTGCGCATGAGAGCAGCCCAGCCTGTGCCTCTGCACACATCACTGCGCATGAGAGCAGCCTAACCTGTGCCTCCACACTTACACTCTGCATGAGCGCAGCCCAACCTGTGCTCTACACTTACACTCTGCATGAGCACAGCCCAACCTGTGCCTCTGCGCTTATCACTGCGCATGAGAGCAGCCCAGGCTGTGCCTCTGCATGTATCACTGCGCATGAGAGCAGCCCAGGCTGTACCTCTGCACTTACAGTCTGCATGAGCGCAGCCCAACCTGTGCTCTACACTTACACTGTGCATGAGCGCAGCCCAACCTGTGCTCTACACTTACACTCTGCATGAGCGCAGCCCAACCTGTGCCTCTGCGCTTATCACTGCGCATGAGAGCAGCCTAACATGTGCCTCTGCGCTTATCACTGCGCATGAGAGCAGCCCAACCAGTGCCTCTGCGCTTATCACTGCGCAAGAGAGCAGCCTAACCTGTGCCTCCACACTTACAATCTGCATGAACGCAGCCCAACCTGTGCCTCTGCACTTATCACCGCGCATGAGAGCAGCCTAACATGTGCCTCTGCGCTTATCACTGCGCATGAGAGCAGCCCAACCAGTGCCTCTGTGCTTATCACTGCGCATGAGAGCAGCCTAACCTGTGCCTCTGGGATTATCACTGCACATGAGAGCAGCCCAACCTGTGCCTCTGTGCTTATCACTGCGCACGAGAGCAGCCCAACCTGTGCCTCCGCACTTACACTCTGCATGAGCGCAGGCCAACCTGTGCCTCTGTACTTATCACTGTGCATGAGAGCAGCCCAACCAGTGCCTCTGCGCTCATCACTGCGCATGCGAGCAGCCTAACCTGTGCCTCTGCGCTTATCACTGCGTCTGAGAGCAGCCCAACCTGTGCCTCTGTGTTTATCACTGCGCATGTGAGCAGCCCAACCTGTGCCTCCTCACTTATAACTGCGCATTAGAGAGCAGCCCAACCTGTGCCTCTGCGCTTATCACTGCACATGAGAGCAGCCCAACCAGTGCCTCGGCACTTATCACTGTGCATGAGAGCAGCCCAACCTGTGCCTCTGTGCTTATCACTGCACATGAGAGCAGCCCAACCGGTGCCTCTGCACTTATCACTGTGCATGAGAGCAGCTCAACCTGTGCCTCTGCACACATCACTGCGCATGAGAGCAGCCCATCCTGTGCCTCTGCGCTTATCACTGCACATGAGAGCAGCCCAACCTGTGCCTCTACACTTACACTCTGCATGAGCGCAGCCCAACCTGTGCCTCTGCACTTATCACTGTGCATGAGAGCACCCTAATCTGTGCCTCTGCACTTATCACTGCACATGAGAGCAGCCTAATCTGTGCCTCTGCACGTATCACTGCACATGAGAGCAGCCCACCCAGTGCCTCTGCATGTATCACTGCGCATGAGAGCAGCCCAGTCTGGCCTCTGCACTTTTACTCTGTATGAGCGCAGCCCAGCCTGTGCTCTACACTTACACTCTGCATGAGCGCAGCCCAACCTGTGCCTCTGCACTTATCACTGTGCATGAGAGCACCCTAATCTGTGCCTCTGCACTTATCACTGCACATGAGAGCAGCCCAACCAGTGCCTCTGCACTTATCACTGCGCATGAGAGCAGCCTAACCTGTGCCACCACACTTACACTCTGCATGAGCGCAGCCCAACCTGTGCTCTACACTTACACTCTGCATGAGCGCAGCCCAACCTGTGCCTCTGCACTTATCACTGTGCGTGAGAGCAGCCCAACTGGTGCCTCTGCACTTACCACTGTGCATGAGAGCAGCCCAACCTGTGCCTCTGCGCTTATCACTGCACATGAGAGCAGCCCAACCGGTGCCTCTGCACTTATCACTGTGCATGAGAGCAGCTCAACCTGTGCCTTTGCACACATCAATGCGCATGAGAGCAGCCCAGCCTGTGCCTCTGCGCTTATCACTTCGCATGAGAGCAGCCCAACCTGTGCCTCTACACTTACACTCTGCATGAGTGCAGCCCAACCTTTGCCTCTGCACTTATCACTGTGCATGAGACCACCCTAATCTGTGCCTATGCACTTATCACTGCACATGAGAGCAGCCCAACCAGTGCCTCTGCATGTATCACTGCGTATGAGAGCAGCCCAGCCTGTGCCTCTGCACTTATCACTGCACATGAGAGCAGCCTAACCTGTGCCTCCACACTCAGTAGCGGCCCGTGGTGGGAGTGCTGCCGGGCGCTGACGTGGGGTGGGGGAGGGATAGGGTGGGGGGTAGTAAACTACGGATTACGGCTGATTAGAGGTAAGTAAACATATAAATAAATAAAACTAATTTCGTTGCGCGCGCTACATTGCATTTGGCGTGCCTGAATGTGTAATGAAATGAAATTTGAAATGAAATTTGTACTTGTAAAGCGCACCCATACCCCCAAAGGGGTGTCCAGGCGCTGTACGCATACCGCTGTGGAACCCTTCCTGGCTTTTTCCCTGTGAAATGTCCACTCCTGGGCACCCCCAGGGTGAAGCCAGGCATCCCAGCGCTGTTGGGGCCGTTGTGGAGATTAAGCAAGCTATTGCCCAGAGTTGCAGAGTGGGACCCATGATTAGAATAGGCACCGAGGCGAGAATTATCAGGTCCGAGGAAATTGAGCCCAAGACCCGCCGAGGCGGGAATTGAACCCTGGTCCCGGGCCAGATCTCTGCATCAGGGTCTGCCGCTCTAACCATTGAGCCACACTTCTCCACATTCTTCTGTAAATACGGTGCTCATGTAAAGCGCTCCAATACCTTCGGGTTGAGTTCGCGCTATATAAATATGCAAAAAAAAAAAAACACTGCACAAGAGAGCAGCCCAACCTGTGCCTCTGCACTTAACACTGCGCATGAGAGCAGCCCAGCTCGTGCAGTTATCACTGCGCATCAGAGCAGCCCAGACGGTGTTTCTGCATTTATCATTGTCCATGAGAGCAGCCACCTGCGCCTTTGCATTTTGCACTGGACCTGAGAGATTATCCAATGACAATATCCACATCATGAGGACATGTGTATATAGGGAGTTGTGCCTGTATCTCAGAGCTTATACAAGCCGCTGTGATATCAATGTGCGGGATCTTGTACCTCCACCCTCATTGCTTCACCTGTGCCTCGTCTGTGAGTGGTGCTCACACCTGGTGTGAGGGTCCATAAGCTTCCGCCTGATTCAACAGCACAGCCTCTTTTCCCTGTTACTTGTGGCATGAGCCAGACATGAGAGCCCATGTACCACTGCCACTGCTGCGACCCCTTTAAGATCTCTGCACTTCAGACCTGCAACCGCTGATTCCTCGAACATCATTGGAAGAAAAGAGAGGTCACTGCCATCACGGATGCTGTATGAATAGCACAGTCCTGCTCCATATGCAGTTCAGAAACCAGGCCTAAGGATGCCCCATCTACAGAACTGAATAAGATATCTGACTGTGAGGCACTGCCTAGTAAAATCCAACAATGCACTTTGGTTGTAGATTTAAGACTACCCTTTGCAACTGTATCTTTGTTTTTAAATGTACGTATTTCCTGGGAGGCACAGAATTAGTTATAGATTAACTGTGACAATTACCAGTGTAACAATTTATGATTTAAGTCTTCCCAAGTTAGCCTTAACGTAAACGAAGTCTAGTTTGTTTCTACTAAATGGATAACACTCATTGGACATTACATTTATAGTAAGTGATTTATGTTCTAGTTGAACTGGGCATTCTACCCTACACCACCCTCCATGAGTAAGTAACCGTTTGACCGCGCTGCGAACTGCAATACAAAGGCTAAGGAGGGAGTACTCTCCAATTAAATCACAGTATTATCAAGGGGCTTCTATGGATCCAAAGACCCCAGAGAACACCCCTGACAGTCTTCTTAATCCCACAAAAATGACAGAGCTTGCACAGCTAGGACATACTGTGTTGCCTGTAGAGTGTACTTGGGACTTTTGTTGTAATTTATCATATTGTTGACTTCTCTTACAGTATATTTCATTGCATGTCTATTATGTTTTTTCCGCCCCTTGGAGGTCAGAAGAGTTTTCTGGGAGTACAGGTAAGTAGCTACTCAGCTGAATTAATTCAGCTTCATACCCCTGAAGACGTTGTGTAGCATTCTGATTAGTGTCATAATTCTGGGCCTTCTAAGTGCACTGTTAATAGGAAGTTGGTGGAGACTGGCCTATGAGGCAGGTTTGTGAGATTTGAGGATACAACATAAGCGTCACGTGGCCAGCAGCGGCCGGCATGACTCGCTGTGATTGGCTTAGGAGAGCCCGGGTGCTTTCTGAGACAGAGGAGAGGCGGCGGCTGCGACGCAACCGCAGGTACATTTTCTTTCTTTTTTTTTAAATGTTCTACCCCCCCCATGTCCCTCTGCCCCTATTCCCTATCAGCCGCCACTGTATACTAACAGTGATGAGCAGTACTGTATTTTTATTTTCTTTGTTCGGATATATAGTGAGTCTGGCCAGGTTTATAAATGTCCCTAAAACCTCTCCTGTTTCAGAAAGCATCCAGAGCAAGTGTTTAAAACTTAATGTTATGTTTCCATAAAACACAGAGGTAGAATCCTAGAGCTCCACCAAGTTGCCACTAACCGGTATCACTTTTATCTATTCATTGTCATTCAAATTCAACCATTTTGACTTTATCTGTAACAAAGAGTGTCCAAATCCTATTTCAGTCCTCCAAAATTATTTTTACTCTAGGGTAATTTTTAAACAAAGGCACATGAGAAGTAAATAGGAACATGGAAAATACACGAATGTTAACCAGAGATAAGAAAGGAAAAATAAAATAAGAGCAGTAGTGGCATAGCAGGGTGTTGGAGGATTTGATTTGAAAAGGACACAGGCCAAGATTTTCGTAGATTTTACGACATGCTTGCATCACCTTTGGGGCATAGTCTCAGACGCAAATTCCTTTTGGCATTTACTAAGCCACACAAATTTGATTTGCATGTCTTTGCGTGGTTTAGTAAATACAAAGTAAAGCAATGCAGGCCTGTGCATACCTCCCTTAAGGCCGAATTTAGGATGTTACTCCTTAATTGTAGGTCCCTACCTAAACATACGGCCGAGATCTGGATGCTTCTTAGAGACCTGGACCCCGATGTACTTTTCCTTACGGAGACATGGCTTAACCCTAGCTCAGACCCAGATATTGTGCAAACACTACCCCCCGGGTTTGTGTTACAGAGAAGTGACCGACTCACGGGCAGAGGGGGCGGGGTTGCCATTGTGCATAAGACTCAGCTCTCCTGCTGCCTTTTGGGCAACCCTCTCGAAGACTGTGAGAATGTCCTCTTCTCCATTGATTTTTCACCACTTCTCACATTTACTGGCATCCTGGTGTACCGTCCCCCGGGGGCCAATAGGGGTATTTAATAAAGCATTACTTGAGGCTACATTAAACCTGGCCAGTGGGGCGAGTAACTTCACGATCCTTGGAGACTTCAACCTCCATTTTGATGATCCGCAAGCTTTTAATGCTTGCGAGTTGACTAGAGACCTTGCCTCTCTTCAACTTTCCCAGAAAATTGGCCAAACTACTCACGCCAAAGGACACCTCCTTGACCAGGTATTCTCTAATCTAGTGGACCTCAAGGGAACTGATCCTACCCCATTACCATGGACGGATCACTTCCTGATAAACCTTCATTGGTCACCTCAGACCTCTAGACCCAGGATGTAATCCACCTGGACTTTTGGTCGCCCATGGAATAAACTCCCCCTAGCTAAATGGTCCCAGGAGCTGGAAAGGACAAAACCCAGCCTAAACCCTTGCCCGGTCAAAGCAAATGAGGATTTCTTAGATTGGATAGAGGAGTCACTCAATACTGTTCTCCCCAAGATAAAGACAAAAAAAACGACGGGGCTTCATAACGCCCAATGGTTTTCGCCGAATTGCATATCTTAAAACAGCAATGTAAAGTGAAAGAAAGACATTGGAGGAAAGATTTTCTTCCCTCAAAAAACAGGACTATAGACTAGCTATCCTTGCTTACAAAGTTGAACTAAGAAAAGCCCAAGCCTCCTACTATGAAAATAGAATTTTAGCAGCCTCCAACTCGCCCAAAGAAACTTTTAACATTATCAAAAAATTACTTAAAGCCCCCACCTTTAGAACGACCCCGATACCTCTGGCATACGGTGCAATAAATTGGCCGAGTTTTTTCATATTAAAATCCAGCGGATTCTGGAATCCATCCCATCTAAGGGGGAGGAGGAGGAATCCACACAGCATCATACAGATTCCCACTCACAACCCCCTGAATATATTCTTGAGGCCTTTCCTCCCGTGTCCCAGGAAGTTTTCATCTTCCTGCTGGCCACGATAAAGAGCGGCTCTCCCACTGATCCGGCACCACTAAACATTTTGAAACAGGTTACCCCAATAATAGCCCCTAACTTGATAAACCTGATCAACGCCTCGCTGTCCTCTGGAATAGTCCCCCCCAAATGGAAAGGGGCGAGAGTTAAAGCTCTACTTAAAAAGCCCAGTCTGGATCCGGTAGAATTGGGCAACTATCGCCCCATATCCCTTCTGCCTGCCATAAGCAAGGTAACAGAGAAGCATGTAAACCTAACTCTTTCTGGGTTTCTTGAAAGCCACAGCTTGCTTCATTCCTCCATTCCGCCCGCGCCAATGTACTGAAACCGCTCTACTGGCAGTGATAGAGGAAAGCAGGAAAATCCTGGATTCAGGAGGCTCTGCGGCCATTCTACTCCTGGACCTGAGGGCCGCATTTGATACGGTGAATCACCCGATTCTGATCCGGCGGCTCAGGAATATAGGAGTGGATGGAACGGCGCTTCTATGGCTATCCTCATTTCTGGAGGGGAGAACCTTTCAGGTTTTCGATGAAAACATTGTATCTAAATCCACCCTTTTGCCGAGTGGTGTGCCACAGGGCTCTTCCCTAAGCCCGACTCTCTTCAATGTTTATATGTCCCCTCTGGCAACCATAATAGCCCCTCATGGAATCCGGATGATTACCTACGCCGATGACACCCAATTGGTGGTCGGGCTTAATCAATCAGATTTAAAAACCCATGCCCTGTACTCATGCTTAAATGATATTGCCAGCTGGATGGATGCCTCCCAGCTGAAGCTTAACGGAGGAAAAACTGAGATTATGATTCTGGGCAACACTCTCAGTTTCAACCCTAGTATGATGTGGCCCCCCAGCATGGGCCCAGCCCCAGTCCCGAAAGCAGAGATTAAGAGCCTCGGTGTATGGATGGAGCAAGACCTAAGCCTTAGGACCCAGGCCAGAAAAACGGCAGCCCCCTGTTATGGTCTACTCAGAATGGCCCGAAAAGTCCTGCCCCTCCTTCCTTTCGAGACCAGGAAAGTACTGGTCCAATCATTAATACTCTCGAGACTGGACTATGGAAACGCTCTGTATCTGGGTGCCCCCATCTCTGCGGTCACAAAACTCCAATCAGTACAAAATAGTGCAGCAAGACTCCTGATGGGTACTACCAATAGACTCTCAGCAAAACCGGCCCTTCGCTCCCTTCACTGGCTCCTGGTTCAGGAACGGATCAGGTTCAAGGCTCTGTGTTTGGTACATAAGTCAATGCAGGGACTTGGTCCACCTATTATTTTCAGCATGATTCGTCCATATAAAGCCAACCGGAATCTCCGATCAGATGATCTGTACCTGGCAGAGATCCCCAGGATCAAGAAATCTAGGAGTGGCGGTAGACTCTTTTCTTATAATGCCTCCAAACTCTGGAACTTCCTGCCTCTCCACCTCCGCACAATCCATGACCATCTGGCTTTCCGGAAGCAATTAAAGACCATGCTCTTCCCCTAGCCCGCTGCCCTCCCCGTGTCAGTTATTAGTGCTGGGATGCTTCCGGGTAGCCATGCGCTCTATAAATGTATTTTCCTTCCTTCCTTCCTTCCAATGACAAATGCAACAAAATGCCAGTCGGGCGGCACACTATGCTAAGCACAGATTTTTAGTTTAGGTGTTCTTAAGACATGCCCTTAATTACATCAGCCACACTCCTTTGAGAGATCCCCCCCCAGTTAAAGGCCTGAATACAAGAAAAACAATCTGACAGGCTTAAAAACACAAGATGAGAATTTATAACAACAGAAAAAACCTAATCTAAGCACTGCAAAGTGAAGTGATCCTTAGTAGCAGAACATTGTTTCACAAAGAAGAGCACTGTAGTAAGATGTAGATGGCAGGAAGGATGAGTGCCTTTGAAATGCTTTATCCGTGGTGACTCTAAGTTCATCAAGTATGGAAATTAGTGCCTTTTCAGTGATATAAAGGGTGGAAATCTGAGTGCACCAGATCAAGAACATGATTTTCTTCAATAACGGTACGCAACTGGCTGTTGATCTCCTTTCCTTATAGTTTTATGGGAAGGGGAAGAAGAGGGAAGAGCCTAACATCGTTGAAGACCAAAGGGTCGAGTGAAGGGTTCTTCAGCCTTGGTACTTCAACTAGAGGCAGAGAGCTATTGTATAACTCCTTGAGACTGTGGCTGAGAGCCGAAGCATCAGCATAAAATATGTGGGCCGGACAGGGATCCAGAGGTGATTCCGACTTGATGGAGCAGACTAGCTTTTACCGAGGGACTAGTTAACATTTAAAAGTAGGGACCTTACAACATCAACCTCTTAAAAGAAGCTAACTTACAAATATCACATCTATCCATTCACAAGGTGCTCGTCACAGAGGCATAATAGCATTTAACGACCACTATTTAAAATAATGCATTAGTAAACAATATATAAGGCCAATCGAACTGTGCCGACAACTATCCGATATGATTCACTAGCAAACCATATTAGTTAGAACCAAGTAAAATAGCTTCAAGAAAATCTGACTCCGGCCAATAAGAATCTCAGAACCGTAAATGCTGCCTAGTCCTTAAAGCGTTACAAGACCATTGGGAAAAAATAAGCTATAAAAATGCATAAGGCAGATCAAAACTCAATATAACCAATTGACAACTCAACCCTAGTACCTAAATTGAGTTAGACCTTGGCTGATAGTGGTATTTTTAATACCGGCCCAATTTTTAATGTAGTTGATGTCTTCATGTAAGACTGAAGTGAAGAAGGTTGTTTGGAAATAAGTATGAGTGCGCTCTCCACTTGCTTTATTCCATGTAAGTGATTTAGTTTGTGTTAATATGTCACATGTTTTACTTAATCTTGCGATACCTCTAAGATTTAGCTATTTCCGGATGCTTTTTCCACCATTTAGCACATTACTCCTGTATCAGTAGCGGCTTGTGGTGGGAGTGCTGCGGGGCGGTGGGCGGGGCGGGGGAGGAGCAGGGTGGGGGGTAGTAAACTACGGCATACGGCCGAACAGAGGTAAGTAAACAAATAAATAAATAAAACTATTTTCATTGCGCGCGCTGCATTGCCAAATGCGATGCAGCGCGCGCAACGAAATTCGTTTTATTTATTTATTTGTTTACTTACCTCTGTTCGGCCGTATGCCGTAGTTTACTACCCTCACCCTGCTCCTCACCGCCCCGCAGCACTCCCACCACGAGCCGCTACTGTCCTGTATACTGCCTTATCTTAAACAGCTAATGATCATTTACAAAGCCAATAGTCCTGGCTGGTTTTAGGTGTATGTCAGTTGTTGAGTTATATATCTGGATTCAATAAAACAAAGCTCATAGAGACAGCAAAGTACAGATTGCGTGGCACACTATATAAATCACAGACATTTAGTTGATGTGATTAAACTACGCCCATAGTTGTATAGGACCCTTTTATAGATCCCCCCCCCCCCTCCTTGTTTTCATCCCACTTAAATCCCTGGGACATCCCTAACTATGTGTACTCAAGTTTCGAAGAAGCGGGAACGCTAATGCCGCAACTGTTTTCCAGATTGAACAGCCTGCTCCTTTTGGACTCTGTAAAGTCATCTGTTCACATTTCCCAACGCTACACAATGTCCTGGGATACTGTACCTGGACAGCCCTTCAACAGTGGCAGCGGTGACCTTTCCTCCGCCTTGGATGTGGTACAGTTTGGAACTGAGGCTAGATTCCTGAGCGCGAGACCCTTCGCCTGCTCAGTGCGGAGCCGCATTCACGTGGAGCCCGGCGGACAGGGGCGCGCGCCATGTACTACACCGACAGTGAGACGGACGCGTCCGACGGGGAGTACTCACTCTCCGGGTACAGCAGCGACGGAGACTCCGCATACGAGGAGCCAGTGCACAGAAGGCAATCTTTTCATTTTATTAGTTGAGAGATTTCTGAGAAAAAAAGTGTTTGTTTGGAAGAGCAAACGGAACACGTGTTGGCTTTTCTCGGTGTTAACAAAAATCCTTTTGAAATAATGTGTCTAGTGAAGATTGCATCAGGAGCTGCATTAAAAGCCTTTCATTGAAAAGCTGTTAAAACGCAGTGCGTATTACGGGGGTGCACAATCGGTCCATGGTTGCTGCACAGCATTGAGACTACCAAAAGCTGACTGTGACGGGGTCATGCAAAGTAAAGGTACCCGAGTGAAAGTTTGCTAAAATATGTGTACAGACTATGATTTGTTCCTTTGTTTTGCACGTCTAAAATAGGAATGGGTTTTTCATTTTTATTACAGTTTAAAATATTGCCTGCATATAATACCTGAAGTTTTTGCATGGCATAGTGACATTTAAACCTTCAAAATAAGGGCAATATTTAGATCCTTGAAAAAAATGGAATGATGCTACTCGTACTTCCCGATACCACATGCCATATACGTGTGGTCATTGAACACAAACAATTAGAACATTGATATATTGCTGAGCAGATGTATAATAAAGGATTATATCGTGCAGCGCTTGCTCCTGTAGTGTTCCCCTTTCATAGCGCTATAAATTTCAGGTGTTGGGATTAACCAACTCAGGGGTACTACTGTTATCAAACTTGGAAGAATTATCGGCTGAGTCAGCCCTGCTAGACTTCAAATCTATGACGCCCAGGTTGCAAACAATTGCGACTAGCAATTAACTCTGGAACTATCTGGCACATGCATCAAGGTAGGCTTTTGCGATTCCTTCATTGCGATTATTAAGGAATCGCAATTAAGGAATCGCAAAAGCCTATGCATGTAGGAATCGCTATAAAAATAGCGATTCCTAAACATTCCTTAATTGCGAGTCGCAATTAAGGAATGCCGTCCCATTCATTCCTATGGGCCTACAGGCTCATAGGAATGAATTGGAGATTGCATGAGCAATTTGCGAGTACCAGTAGGTACTCGCAAATTGCTCATGCAATTTCAAGGGTGCAAGGGTGTCAAAATGACACCCTGTTGCACCCCTGAAATTGTGATGTGCACCCATGTTGCGCACACACATGCCCCAAGGGCATGTGTGTGTGTAACCTAAAACTTTAAAAAATGCATTTTAGTGCATTTTTCAAAGTTTTTGCAAATTACAGACAAGTTTGATTTGTCTGTAATTTGCTGTCCCAAATAGCGAAATCGCTATTTGAAAGTGCTTCTAGCATTGCATTTAAGGAATCGCAAATTGTGATTCCTTAAATGCAATCGCAATTTAGGTATTCACAAATAATTGCGAATTCTTAAATTGCGCATAGGAAACACTTTCATGCATCTCCAAAGGCCAATTTGCGATCGCAAACGGCCGATTTTTGCAAATCGCACCGTTTGCGATCGCAAAAACCTTTGATGCATGTGCCCCTATATGATTAGTAAACACGCAATAATTAACGAATGCCCACAGCCTGTGCATAAACTTCAATCTACAGGACCATACGTGACGTAACACTTTAAAGAGAAGCACTGAATAAGGTTTCCAGATGACCTAACGTCACAATGGATGCAGTGCTCAAGATGTTTATTTCCGTTTAACAGTTCTGTGCATCATGGGAGTTGTAGTTGTGCTTCAATTTAGTAGTTCTAATTGAAGCAAAGACACCGGAATAAAGGTTAATTTTGTTCTAGCATTTTGCATTTGGAATACTTCTCTGCACGTATAAAAAAACCTGCTCTTTAATCTGATTCAGTATTCATCCTTGTTGTATTTATCACGCTGTCGTGTACAACGTCCCTACTGATGGCATTGTTACATGGATTGTTTATTTCAACACAGACATAGAGAATCCCCAGCCTGACGTTGAACTTGCATCTTTTTAACATCAACTTGTTGTGACAATTCCAGTGTGTATACAGTCACTTTGTCTTTTGCGTCCCAGTCTAATATAAAACCAGAAAGTGCAGCCTGAGCAGTCATTTCCTATTTCCTTGTAATCATTTCCTATTGTTGAAACACTACGATAGTGCTGCAAATGATCTCTCTGTAGGCTTTTAGAGAACCATTTTTAATTTACATTCCTTGTCCTTACTACCATTTGTAAACATGGTACAACATATCCAGACCTACATTGCTAACAGTCACCAACAATAGGCCATTTAGATACTTTGTTTGATAATGTCACCTGGGGTTTGACATCTAGTGTGACATCATTCACCAGATGGCTCATTTAAGGCTGCTTTTTACTACCTGAACAACCTTGTAGCTGGACCCTGTTATGCCAACCAATCAGCATTGTATCAAGGTTCACTTCCATTTTGGGACTTCCAAATAACACCTAGGAAGTTAGGCCTGGGCGGAGTTCGCGGAGGTCTGCTACGCGGAACTCAGTGAAGTGACCAAAAAACTCTACTGCGCTATGCGCAGTACTGCAAGTGGCGGAGTGCATTTGGTCATGCGGTCCGCGTTGGTTTTCAGCGCCGGGTGTTTGTTCTGCGCTGCAAAAGCGCAAACTGCACCATGCGCAGCGCAAGAGGGTGCTGCTTCTTTTCTTGCCGCCCAAGTAGATTTTCTACCCGAGTGGCAGCTTTCTCAACGCAAACGGAAGGTTTCTCAACGTGAGCGGTCGCGACCATCTGTGACCGCCCGCCTTGAGAAATCTGACCGCCCGCATTAAGAAATCTCGCCGGGAGGTGGATTTTCCTCGCTCGCCAAGTTGACGTTGGTGAGCGAAGGAAAAATTCCCCTGCGCTATGCGGAGTAGAGTTTTTCGGAACTCTGCGCATCGCGGAACAGTGAGTGCGAAAAACTCCACAAACTCCATGAAGAAGTGGAGTTCACCTCCCAGGCCTACTAGTAGGAAGCCTCACAGGCTTGTACAGTGCATAGTCACGTAACCACATTCTATCCTTATATTTTAAGCTAATGAATTGAGTGTCTGAATTTGATGCTGATTTCTTTAAAATATGAATCAATGGAATGTATTGGTTTGAACCACATGTAGACCATTCAAGGTCTTCAGAGAAGCAGCATTTGTATTGCTTAGCAATATTGCAGTTTCACTTTTACCCTGGCAGCCTGTCTTTTTGATTTGTTAAATATGGGGCCATTTTAAATATTTTGTGCAAGTGATACAATAAATTAGAACTGGAAGAACCCAAATTTGTGGGTTTCTCTTGGGGGCTGCCAGAGAATGCATCCATAGTCACAGATTAATTTGAACATTCCAGAATCCCAAATGAATCTGAGTGTTCTCTCCTGTGCTCATGTGGTGAGATATACTGCAGTATTTTAGCATCATTACAATGTTTACTTACTCTGCCTTCTGCAGCCATTTTGAGGTAGTGAAATAGTACTGTCTGATAAGCAGTAACAGCATGCAGTCATTTTATTATGTCTATAGCACTTTATGGATATTTACAAGACTATTTTTTGCTACCATATAACATACATTCTTTTTTAATATAGATTTATTAACATTAATAAAAAATAAGTTAAAATAAATTGAACAAGAATGGGACTGATGTGCTATTGGTACTGTTGTAAAGCAGACTGAGAGACTTATTTAGAGTTGGGTGGATGGAATACTCCTTCACAAAGATGGGCGATATCCTGTCTGTATTACAAGCGTCATAGCCTATAATGCATTTGTAAAACCACTATGTAATGTCTGACGTCTTTATTCTGCTCGTTAGCATCCAGCACCCAGAGACTTTTGGTACCAGTGCTCTGAATACGTGAAAAAATAAAATGAATTATTATGTGAGATTCCTCTCTTTTGTTAAATAAACATGCTTCACTTGTTTAATAACTGCCTCTAAACGCTGGTAACTAAATTAGTGTTAATATGATTAAGGTATGAATCTTTCAATTACTGTTTGTTGAATGTATGACTTTTTCAAAACATAAATGACTGAAAAATGACTGAGCAAGAGATTAAAAAAAAACAGGAGTTCATATTTACAAACTCGTGCCCATGAAATATGGGCTGGCTCCTCACTAATCAGACTTTAGGCCTAGCTATAACAATGATAGAACCACACTAATCGCGTTGGAAAATCTATTTCAACTGATCCATCCTGTATACCCCGCCAGCACCGCTCAGACCTACCTACTCTAGCGCCAAGACGCCCTCGGGCATTTGTGCGCTCTACAAATGCACTAATCAAATCAAATCAAATTTCAAATATTGAAAGAAGGTACCTGAGTGTACCTCCTATTGAATTCCTAATTGCCCTAGTAAGAAAATCGATTATTAGTTTGGGAAATAAGAACATTTATCAACTTAAAGACACCCTGTTTATTCATCAACACAAGCCTCAGTGATCTCTGCTCAGTCCCACACAAGCAGCGGGCAATTTCCTATAGAAATGCATGTTACGTTCAAACAATACCTACAGTTTTTAAATTAAGCAAACAACTAACTAATTGAGAAAAATAGAAAAATAATGAACAAAAAGGCACCAGAAAAATGAATGTTTAAACTTATAAGGTAAAAAACACTACTTCTACTTTTCCTTGAAGAGCACTTCCTATCTAAGGTTGCCAGCTGAAGTTTGCAGTCCTTAAGCCTTTCTTCCAGCATGGCCTACTTCTTCAGATGTAGGGGTCGATTTACTAAAACATACTCAGCTCAACAACCAACGGTACTGCACTGAATTGCATCAGGGGAAAGAGAAGCACAGGGCTATATTTGCTAAATATGGCTGGCTGCTATTTTCTTCCCCTGCGTTTGTGCACATACAGACTGCCTAGTGCCACACACACACACGTTTGCACCATGGTGCCAAGGTATGTGTGAAATTGAAAGGAGGAGGCATGCACCAGAAGTAAGGTTGGTGAGTTTTATTTTTGTATAAACTGCCACCAGCACATCACGCCACACTTCTCACTTCGCGCTGACACCAACTGCCCCTTGTAGAATCTCCAAACCCCGACATTCCACCTGTCACCTGGACATAGCCAGGAGCCACGCCAACCCAACAGAGAGGTTGTGGCCTTACGGCCAGAGCTGCCGACTTTGGAGCTGGGGAACCAGGTTCGAGCCTCAGCGTTTGCTCAGCTTCCTGTGATTCTGGGCAAATCACTTAATCTCCCCGTGCCTACCAAAAAATGAATGTGTCCTTGGGTAACGTAACTGGTGCTCATGTAAAGCACTCCAATACCTTCGGGTCGAGTTTGCGTTATATAAATCTGCAACAAAAAAAACCAGACATCTTCCTTAAAAGT
Source organism: Calotriton arnoldi (assembly GCA_963921515.1). Taxonomy (NCBI): domain Eukaryota; kingdom Metazoa; phylum Chordata; class Amphibia; order Caudata; family Salamandridae; genus Calotriton; species Calotriton arnoldi. The sequence continues at coordinate 751,914 of CAWUFW010006970.1, forward strand.
ATTTTCTTCAAGTACAAATCTTGTTCCTCAACAATTTTTAAAACATTTCATACATTGCATGCATGCTGTACAGTGCAGCACAGATTCAATGTGTGAACTGTTTGGAGAAGTAAATATATTTCTCCAACTTTGCACTTGCCTAAAGGAGGCTTTATTTTTTATGTAAAGTCCAAACTGACAATTTTAGGAGATCATTCTTGTGTCGTTAAAAGACATGGGTGATTGTACTGGAATGCCCAAGTACCATCCACGTAATGCCCCCTTGACACCAAGAGTTTCAAAGCAGCACAAAGAACTATTTGCACTGAAAAATGTACAGTTTTTTAGAGTCAAATAATTTATGCACTGGATAGTTAACACCCCTTCAAGAATTTGCACCACTTTGTGTGACTTTGTGATGGCACAAAGTCTTGATAAACCCGCCCGTAGTCTTCCCATGTCCAGGGAGGTAATGAGGAAGTGGTAGAGAGGTGTTAGTCTAGCCAGTGAATGAACAATTTTTCCTACCAAACTCCATCTACTTTATTGCCGCGTGTCTTCCTCCTTCTTTTGCAGCACTTCCTCTGTGCTTTATTGTGAAATTTTCCAGGAGCACTAAATCCAAAATGAGTAACCTCTTCTTCTATCAGAAGGTGCTCTGGCTCTCCCTAAATGACCTCACAATTTAGATGATGTCTTCTCCCTATGTCAGGGTCAAAAATAGTTTTTGGTCTTCCAGGGGCTGGAGCCAGAGAGTCTAGGAGGGTCCTGTAAATGATTTAGAGCAGATCTTATCAGCCACATTTGTCACTTCCAAGTCAAAAGACGTGTTACGTTTTCCCATTGTTCTTTCAGCTGCTCCTGTATCCCTCGCACAGGGTTAATCTTTTTTAAGTAGCCAGTAGTTGTCAAAACTCCTGTCTTCTTGGTTCCAGAGGCCATGTTATTGCCCTCTGGAGGGATGGGAAGTTAACCCCAGTAGAAGTGTGTCGTAGGCCTCTGAAAGTGAGATGAGTACAAAACTGGTTCTCCACCAGTTGTAGCTCAGGCAGCATAGAGTACATTTGTATGAAAGATTTTTAAAACTAAACAAATATAACTTGAATTAACTTGCTTCCATTTTCCCACATAAAGTTAGAAACTAACAATTTTAATTTCTCATAAGCATGTACATGGAGAATCTAGCTAACCTACACAGTGGAAAAGCATTTGGACATTTATACAATGTGAAGGCACCCTATTTGAAGCAAGTAGTGTGCTGTTTTTTTTACATATATTAAGAAACCATGCCTGTTGCCTTACATTACAAATCTTAGGGGTGACTTATAGGGGTGAAAATAGCTTTTCCTGCATAACAAAGGAACTTTGCCTTGTCTTGCATCACTGCAGTGCTCTAAAACTGCAGCCCAGCCACAGCACAGTGTGCTCCTGGAAGCCATCTATTTTTATTCAATGCCTCAGTGGAATAAATACACTTTGCTACCCACATATAACTTCCACATAACTGGTGCAGTTGTTTTGTCATCTAACATGCCTTACTGGAATAGGCCTACTGGGGGAAATCATTTCCTCAAATATACTATTTTAGGGCTAGAGCATATAGAGTGTGGTGCTGAATACCAGTGTTAATGGACAATTAATCACTATAAGTGTAGAAATAGGGACTGGAAAAGGGTGTAAAATCTGGGGTGGCCTCAAAGAAATGTAATTCTTCTACAGCCCTCAAAATAATTAACCATTGCCTGCAACTTTAACCTCCTTCCTGATGGTGTGATGGTGGCAGAAAATTTAGACGTTGAGTATATTTCAAGAACTCACCTCACTCTGGCCTGCCCTTGTCTAGTGGAGTTAAATATTTTATGTAAATGACCACAGATTTACCAACATATAAAATCTAAAGCATGGTTTGAAAGGATTAATGCCTGAATGTTCTACAATTGAACCCACTGAAGAAGAAAGTGATCCTCCTAACATTAATTGCACTCTCACCTGAAAATCAATTGTAGAGTCCTCTACGCTTGTGGTAGAGAAATCCACAATAGTAAAAGCATTTAAACCCACTAGAAATCTCTTTGTGAATTCCTGGCAGGAATTACCAAATGTACCTTTGTGTAGCCATGTAATGGTAATCATAGATAATAATGAATACCTATCATTTTACTATTGACTAATTCATTCTTGAGCAATGTAACAGCACTACTAGATTCACATTTATCTCCAAATGATAGTGATTTGCACTTTGTTGCTCTAGAAAATTTCTATTTCGTGCATCTTTGGTCTACATTTTTATAATAGCCATGGGAAAGAATAGGTAGTTGCAAGTCTATGAGATGTATTTTGATTTTACAGCATGTCTTACTAAATTTCTCAAGTTCCAAATACATGAATCAAGGATGTGGGTGCTTTAAGAACCAAGCTCTCAGGCTGTGGAATGACACGCCTACCTGCACCTCTGCTCTGAGCATCCCATTTCGCTTCAAGAGAGCTCTCAAAACTCATCCATTCTCTCAGATCTCATTTTGTATTTCGACTCATCTGAACATAGTGTAATACCTACCAAATTTCCACTATCTTAAACCAGCACTTGGGAACATCCTTGTTGAATTGTGCTTCACATTGTGGGAAACAAAGCAATATGAGTGAGACAGTGCTGCTGTAGGTTTAGCTTTTCTTAGAAACATAATCTGCAGTTTTAATATATGGTCTTTTTGTTACGTTATTACATTTTTAAAGTAATGGCTTCATTTTTTTCGTATGTCCTTCAGTAAAGGTTGAAAGCCTCAACTGGAAGACAAAGCTTTTTACCAATAATTCTTCTGGCTAATATGGAGTGTTGGACTTGGCCCTTTTTGCAGGGTCATCCCTGAACCTTTTGCCTTCCTCCTAGCCTTTCTTCTGACCTGGTGTTGGTGGTTTTAGGACTCTGGGCACTTTAGCACTGCTGTCCAGTGTAAAGTGTGTGTGCTCTCTGTGGTAAACATGGTAAGATTGGTCTACACCTGTTTGGCATATTTAATTTACCTGTCAGTCCCTTGTACAGTGGTATCTCATATACCCAGGGCCAGTAAATTAAATGCTACTGGTGGGCTTGCAGCGCTGATTGCGCCACCCACCAAAGTAGCCTTTCAAACCTGTCTCAGGCCTCTGCCATTGCAGGGCCTATGCGCGCAGTGTTACTGCCTCTGTGACGTGGCACCTAAAGTGCGTGCCACATCTGTGACCCCCCTTTTACTGCATGTCAGTCACCCCTAAGGTAGGCCCTAGCTAGCCCTAGGGGCAGGGTGCATTGTAGGTAAAAGGTAGGACATGCACCTTAAGTGTGTGACATGTCCTGGTAGTGACAAACAGCCATTTTGGTTTCTCACTGCTGTGAGGCTGCCCTCCCATAGGAATGCATTGGGGATTCCCTGATAAGTGTTTCAGTGGTAATTCCTGATATGAGAGGAGCAGCGAGGTCAAGTTTGGTATGTTTGGAATAGTAATAATAAATGCTGCGCAATAGTGTGCGCAGATTTATTATCACTATTTTGGAAATGCCACTTTTAGAAGTTGGCATTTCTGTGTGCTATGTGTCTGCCTGCCTGATGTGTATTGCATGTCTGGCTTTGGAGTGACAGGGGCTGGTGAGTTGTGTGGCTCCAGGGAGGGCAGGGTGAGTCAGCACTAGGCTGAATGGAAGAATTGCATTTGGAGTAGTGGGAGGAGTAGTCCCCTGACCCTGAATAGGTCTGTGCCTGTCTGGGTGAATGCTGGCTCCACCCCCCTGTGGAGTGTCTGATGACCGAGCCCCCACCTGACAAAGGGGAAGAGGATCCCGGTAAACAAAGTGCTCCACTACCCCCCAGAACCAGTTGTGACTGGTTTCCAAAGCCTGTGCCAGGGCAGAACAAAGAAGAAGTGCTGTATAAGTACTGGGGCTGTGACCCCATGTTTGTGTGCTTCCTTGTGACTCTGGGACTTGCTGCTGCCTGGCCCCAGGATGAACCGCCACGAGGGACTGCCTCCCTGCTGGAGGGTCCTGTGAGCTGGCCTGCCTGGGCCCAGCCTTTGCCCTGGACCTTTGGAATTCAAGCGCCTCGTGAGCGCTGCACCGTCTTTTCTGCTGCCCCAGGGCGAGGGGAGCATTGGTGCCCTGCAGCGCTAGACTGTGCATCCTCCCGAGGGAATCCCGGTGTGGGGATCCCCCCCCACATGGCGTCGGAGCAAAGCGGGAGCCCACCCCACATTTGTGGTCCTTTGGGAGCGGGAGCCCACCCCGCATTTGTGTATTTGATGGCGGGAGCCTACCCCGCACTGTTGAGCCGAGAAGTGAAGCCACTGCCGAGATCGGCGGCCCGGAAGACAGGCAGAAGCCTGTGCCTGGTTGTGGGCGGGGCTAATTTACGGCCAACCAATACAAGCAGGCCGGGAAGAGGAAGCTGCCGAGGCAGCCAATTGCAGCACGGCCGGAGGGGAAGTCAGGCAACACGGTGCCTGATGTAAGGCGGGGCTCCCATACCGGTGAGGGAAGCCCCACGTGCTCAGAAGAGTCGGGAGCCTGGCAGGCTCCATCTCCGCCCCCGTCTCGTGGAAGAGAGAGAGAGGCGGGTCCCGAGAGGCCCAGGAGAGGGGCCGGCCGAGGCACATTGTTGGTGCCTTTCCCCAGGCCTAGAGGAGACCGGAGGAATCGACAAGCAGCCCCGGTGAGTGGGGCTGAACTGGGCAGCACAGTTGGTGCCGAGTGAAGTGCACCGGGAGGAGCCCAGTGAACGGAGCTCCCTTGTGCTGATTTCTTTTTGGAGGCAATTTGGTAGATAGAAGTCTCGGAGTGGGGCTTCCAAGGCACAGTTGGTGCCAGTGCTAATTTCGTTTGGCCTCATTGTGGTGCCGTGAGCGGCACCAGAAGGGTCCAAGTGAAGGGGGCTCACCAGGCACAGTTGGTGCCAGTGCTTGCTAATTTTGCACAGCTGCCCCGCCTGTTGGAGGGCAGCTGCAATGAAGGGGCATCGTTTTGATAATGAGGAAGGGGTGAGTTGCACCCCCCTGCCCCAGTGCGCTACGCACATTGCTATTGCTGCTTTGGCAGCCAAAGGGCCAGTGGAAGGCCCCAGTGAGAGCCCTGACATTTGGGACAAAGGGCCTTGGGCCCCAGAGGAAGGCCAGTTGGTCTGGGGTCATAATTGGGTCATTTTGTGTTCTGGTGGGAGCGCAAAGAAGATGAATGCACCGTATAAGGTTACTGTGGTGCATTACTAATATGATGCCTATTGCATAATGTGTTTATGCCTATGATGTTTATGCATAATGTGTTTTATGCCTAATGTGATGCAGACATAATGTGTTTATGTTGCTAATGCTAAGGCTGAGTACAGTATTTTGCCAGGAGTTACTGGTCGTGTTTTATATTTGCTACTTGTGCTTTGTGATGGTTCTGACAGTGGCCCGATTGGCCCTGTCATGCATATAATCCCCTGTAAATTACTACCTGGTGCCAGTTGGCACAGTGTACATGTTTGGTTATGATCTAATGTGTTTTGGATAATACAAAGGCTATTTTTTTTATATAACCTTGTGTGGAGTTTCTTTTGTAGTGTGTTGCTGCAGTGTGTGTGTATTGCGCAAACGCTTTATACATTGCCTCTGGGATAAGCCTGACTGCTCGTGCCAAGCTACCAAGGGGGTGAGCAGGGGTTATCTTCAGCATGTAACTCCCTTGCCCTGACTAGAGTGGTGGTTTCTGCCTGGCTTAGATGCAAGCCCTAGCCAACCAGAAATCCCATTTCTAACATGGAGTAAATTAGAACAAATAAGGATTTCATTTGTTACTATTCAGAGTATACAAGGTGTGCCACTCCACAGTGGTGTTTTAACATATTCTTAGTGCATAAAAACTTCTTAGTCCATAAAAACCTGGCACACATACATCAAAGGAACATATCAGTTGTGTTTGCTTGGGGCAAATGTGTTTCAGGTACATCCATGGGCCTGCTCACATCGTGTACATGGATTGTGTAGCAGTGTGCGTGCATGAACGATACAATCTGCTGCTAGGGTTGAAGGATGAGTGGATTGGCAGAACAGCTATTTCACCTTCCCTGCTCCCTAATTGATAGGAATGAACGGTGTTGACTGTAGTAGCTCAGTGTAGTGTGTGATTGAATAGAGCAGTTATCATTCCCTGGGGGGCCTGGTTAATATATGTGAAAGTGGGTAAGTCAAGTTCATCTTGGCTCTGCTTTGGAGTCCCTCTAAAATAGATTAAATCCAATTGGAACCTCGGGTCAGAGGACTGTAAGAAATTGTTCCACTATTCAGTATCCATTTTGGAGTTCTGAAGAAAGTTGCCTACACTTCTTGAAGGGCTTTAGACCCTTGACTGCTAGGGTATCTGCACAGTCCTCTGCCGGACACCTTATCCAAAACTTGCACAAATCTTGTAAAACGTGGAAGGTGCACGTCACTTGAAATGAATCACTTGTGCTTATGATGTACACACATCACACCGACCTACTGGGTACATGTTTATTATGCCATAAATATAGATCAATAAGGCAGTCAATGTGTTATGCAGGAGCACATCATCTATTTAGGACGTGGAGTACAACTTGTTTGCCATTCAAAAAATGTATTAAATAGAGAAAAGTTGAAAATAGGTGATCCTGACGATTTCTGTACTACATATAGGTTAACTAGGTTTCTGGAAAACAAATATTAACTGTCTTCCGAAGTTTTTTGAATATGCCTTTAGTTGCGAATCATTTATTCTAATCGAAATCAGAATGTTTTGAAATTAAAGGCAAGTTAAAAAACGATGTGCTTCAAAAACTCCGGAAGATTGTACTTCCCCCAAACCAAGTTAACCTATGCGTAGTCCAGAAATGAACACATTTAAGTAAAGTTAATTTAAGGTCTGTTGATAGCAAAATGCCTGTTCTAGTCCCAAGCATAGCAGTGACGTTTCGCCAATTACACATCGATATGGCCGCTGCCAAAAATGTCACTTGTGAAACACCTTGTGTTTGAATTCACATCCACTCTTACACAATGTAATCCAATGTTCATGGTTCTTTTTTGTATTTTTGACATCTTTAACAAATGTACTATTTATCTTTTTTTTAGGGAAGATGTCAGAACTGCCAATGTGATTGCTTCTGAAGCTGTGACTTGTCTAGTTATTGACAGAGAGTAAGTACATTATTTTCTCACTTTTTACATGAAAATAAAAATGCGAAGTTTGCCAATATGTCTATTTGATTGTGTCATGGCCAATTCAATGCAACGCTGCTCAAGAGCATCTCTATAAAAAGCACATTATTACCTTAAGCATATGAGATTTCAATGTCAACATGCACTGGCAAATATATGTGTCTGGTTTTAAAGTGTCAATGAATGTAAATATAGGCACTCACAAATGCTGTCTACATGCTTGCAGGCAGAAATACTGTTAATCACATTAAGCCAGCCTATTGGCTTTGGCAGTGATGGTTATTCATTTGATGTCCCATTGTGCTTACTTTAGAACTTGTCACTAGAATCCTTGAGTGTTATCTGTGATGCACTACCAGGAATTCAATTTGAGTTACTTTGGAGCGTCTTCCTGGGGCTAGTTGGTGGCCTGTTGATCTAAATCTACAACTTATTTAAGTTCTTAGGGGCATATTATCAAGAATGGCGATAAAATTATCGCCGCTTTAGCGGCAGAAAACTGACGCTAAAGCGGCGATAATGGGCTTGATAATCTGCCCTAGAGAATTCCAATAGAAGCCCATGTTCACACCAGAACATGAGCTTCTATTGGATTCTCAAGGGCATATTATCAAGCCCATTATCGCCGCTTTAGCGGCAGTTTTCTGCTGCTAAAGCGGCGATAATATTTAACGCCGTACTTGATAATATGCCCCTTCGAGTTTTATCTAGTGTGTGCTCTTCATCAGTCATTGAACCCAACTCTATAAACTGTAAAATGCATATAGGAGATAAAGAATTGAAAGTAGCAGTGGGATGACTGCATATACTTTTCAAATGTAAAATAATCCCTCATGGATTCCAATGAAAATAGCCAATAGCATGAGGTGAGAGAGTAACATTCCTCTGGGCGGACCAAAAAGCCCACTCTATGAATATTTCCAAGAGTTAGGGACAATAGGTCATACAGACAGCTGTGTGGTCAAGGTAGACCTAAACAAAATCAGTAATGGTGCTTTCCCTGCAGTCTTTTTTATGTTCAGAGACCTTCAGTTGTGAGCATCTCTGAAGTTGAACTGTCTGTGTCACATCTCTGAACATGAGTACTCTATCATGATGAATGACGTATCAGCTATTCTAATTCTGGACCCAGTCACAAAGTAAATTTAAAATCCTAATGTGTCCAATTCACAAAACATTTCCTATGCCTTGCTCTTGTAGTGCATCTGGTTTACTCCTGAATTGGAGGAGTACACCATCGGTAAGTCAGAACTACTCTTTGCATAATCTGGAAAATAAGGAGTATGATAGGTGTAATTGTTAGTAGGAAAAGCTATGACAGATGTTTTTGAGAAAGCTATGGATTTGTGATTTCCATTAACCCATAGCTTTTCATCCTCCAAAACTCAAATTGATATGGATTTCAGTCTGTTATTTCGTACACTTTGAAGTACATGCTTCACCCGGAAACTAAGCTAAGACCAATTGCATTTTTTTTATTTGCTGAATTCTACCTGCTCCCTTTTCTCTACATGAAAATAAAGATGCCTTCCTTTTAAATATAATATCTCTGGCTGAACATTGAGTATGATAAGTAAGAGAGTAATATCATTCTATAGCTGGCCTTTGAATCAGCTACCACTTCCGAGAATGTTTGATCTAGCACATCTTGGAGAATCTTGTGTACAAAGAGAGTAGCTTGTTTCAGGATATTTGAAGTTGGAGTCCTGGGGACCTCTGACCCTACTAGTTGAGAGCAGCTCTGCCCAATAACCACTGACATGCCGTCTGTATGAGAGAAGGCCCTACAATGTGATGCATCAGTCCCCATTTTATAGAGTTAGAGATGGTTCCAGATATTTTTTAGTTCTAAAGGCACCGTCTCTGACTGTTCACACTTGTTTCGGTAGCACACACACTGTTTTATTGCAAACCAATGGAAAATAATTTCAAGTAGTTGAATCCTTTCACATCTCCTCCATACGCAACAGTTGCAACAGGGACAATTGTCCATTCAAAATGAACTTTAAACATTTTCAAGCAGAGCAGTTATTTATAAAGTCTTTGTTCGAATTCAATGTCAATGTTTAGCCATTAAATGTAAACTCTTGCTTATGGAATGGTAGAGCATGGTTACACTGAATTATATGGATGCCCACTCATTCATATTGTGTTCAAAACTATTGTTAAATAGGTATGCATCTCTAACAGTGAAATGTTTCTAGTTTGAAATAGGATAGATGAAGTTATAGTTGAAGTTTGCTTATCTTTTTCTTGTCTTAGCATTTGTCTTCATGATCCATCATCCATGTCCAAGGGAGAGGTATCAATAGTCAAAGTAATTTAATTAGCACAGCATGTTCTTCCTTGCTTGCCAAATAAAGAGGTCTTTCAAAGTCAATAACAAATACATTTATGATCCTTAAAAAGCCAGAAATGGAAAGCTATTTAAATTCAACTATTTTTATTCCCTTATGAAAGATTATAGTACCAGAAATCTTGATTTTCTTCTTTGAAACTGTATCTCTTAAACACTATTTGTTCATGTGCACATTATATTTAATTTATTGTGTGAGGCATTCATTAAGCATCCTTAGATAATCATATTTGATTAAGTGCAAGGTTGTTTCCACAGTCCTTGTTTCCTCAATTGATGTGACTTCACTCTGTTGGCTTGTTCTGTATGCATCAATTGATATTAGACTTTCTAAGCCAAAGCTTTCTTGAACCGAGTGGGAAAAATCTTTTGGCAAAATAGTACAGGACAAAATCTTAAATTAGATTAAACATATAGAGTATAATGGTACAGATGTTTTATCAAGAAGATGATGCCAATAGCTTGTAAGTGCGGCGATGTTTTATGAATGTGATTTGCATTTGAAGCATCTACAGTATGCTTAGTTTAGCCAGCAAAACCTATATAAGAACGAACCTGTGCACACGTCTTAAAGATTTAAAGCAGAGTGAGTACTCTGTCTATTAGGGTCCAACAATACTTATGCAGAACATGTATACATTTTATGCCACACAATAAACGTTCAACATTTGCATTTTGTTCTTCTTTTATTCTTGAGAGATTGCCCAGCCAACACGTGTTTCGTCTGGGTGTAAAACCCTAGACTTCCTCAGGGCTTTAGGCAAGTAATGACAATCTGCTATCTCTCTGCCGGTTGTACTTCCGTCCCGGCTGGCAAGGAGGTGGAGTAAGGTGAAAAAAACTGGATAAGGGTTCCAAAGTGTGAAAACGAAAATCTCTTACAAAAAGTGAGTCACTGAGATGTAGTCAATCTGGTGGTTCGGGCACAAATAAGGTCCACCTCAAAAAGTCGGAATATTGTCAATGTAGTCTGGGACCGGAAGCTGCGATCGTGCTCGTGGACTAGCGTACTCGCTTGGTCAGCCTTGCCAGTCCTCCGACTACATTGATAATATTCCGACTATTTGAGGTGGACCTTATTTGTGTCCGAACCACCATATTGACTACATCTCAGTGACTCACTTTTTGTAAGAGATTTTCGTTTTCACACTTTGGAACCCTTATCCGGTTTTCTTCACCTTACTCCACTTCCTTGCCAGCCGGGATGGAAGTACAACCGGCAGAGAGAGAGCAGATCGTCATTACTTGCCTAAAGCCATGAGGAAGTCTAGGGTTTTACACCCAGACGAAACACGTGTTGGCTGGGCAATCTCTCAAGAATAAAAGAAGAACAAAATGCAAATGTTGAACGTTTATTGTGTGGCATAAAATGTATACATGTTCTGCATAAGTATTGTTGGACCCTGATAGACAGAGTACTCACTCTGCTTTAAATCTTTAAGACGTGTGCACAGGTTCGTTCTTATAGTTACAAGACCTCTGGTCTTTATCTAGGGGTTCAGGGTTAACCCCTACCTGTACGCACCGTCCCACTACATATGTGATCCAACGCAATATTAGCTAACAACATTCATACACCATATACTCACTTGGGCCCATACATTCACACTACACTAATACTTACGCTGGGTGTCAGATGTACTCTTTTATCAAAATCCCTGCTACCAATTACCTTCTGATTGAAGAGTAATAACTTACCAATGGATCCTTTGCTAATTGGGAAGTTTAAAATGAGTGACATTCACTATAATACATAATCCTGAAATAATCACTGAGTCAGGAAGTTTTAAAATGTTTATCTAAAGATTTTTGCAGAATAAAATACAGAAAAACACGGTATTTGATCAGAATACCCAAGAGGAAGCATAGGAACGAATTTTCTAATAAATGACAATGTTTAAGGAAATAAGAGAGGATAGAAACAGCAGCGCAACTAAAGGTTGCAGTATAGTTACCTAAATACGAGAACCAAGCCCCTTAGCCAAGGAGTTGGAAAAGATAGAACCCTGGAAGGATGAAGAGCAAAGACCTCCTTCAGGATCAGGACAGGACTGGTGACCTCTCTATAACGACGCCTGCGCCGTTCCCCTCTCTGGCACTCGATTTCTCCTCGATTCTCCCGTCTAATGGACTCCGCCGCCCCCTCCTCAGGACCTCTTCCGGAGAAGGATTCAGTCAGCAACCGCTCAGCATGGCAGCCTGGAGCTCTTCTGTATGTTCTCTCTTCTGTGGAATCTAGCTCTGACTTCAGTATCTTCTGTTCTGTCTAATTACTAATGCTATATTCTATTATACCCTTCTACGCCCATGTACCTCCCCTTAATGTTGCTAAAATATGGGACCACTACTTCTGATTGGGCAGGGACAGGGGGTGGATTCTCGTACCATGTCAATTTTGGCCTAAATTGTGAAGCCTATTGTATTTAACTTCCCGCCCCTTCAAATTAATACATTCACTTTATTTCCCACCCGTCTCACGACAAATGTTATACATTTTACAGGAGAAAAGTAACAATTTCTGTCCGCCGGAAACTTTGGGTACATCATCTTCGGCCAATAGGTCGTGGCCTTGGGAGACGTCCAAGTTGACTTCACTTGGCAGGCAGACAGGACACATGCGCAGAACCCTCTGTTTCTCGAGTTTCAAGACACCAACCCAGGCCCAAGTTTACGAATTACTAAAAGTGCAAGAGGAAAATATTAAAATCACAAATAAAACGTTTCACTGTATACCCACTTTCCCTAACTCTATTCCCATTTAATCATAATACTACCCTGCATTAGTAGCGTTAAGAAAACGACAATTTAATAATGACATGAGAGCAAGCTTAAGCATATGAGAACATTGAGCGGCCATTTTAATACACACTGCGCAGAAGCAGAAGTTTTCCCACCAAGCAAAGAAAGACGTCACACCATGTGATCAGGTTGCGACATGCGCAGAGAAGTTCCCGCGCTTTAGCGGCCATTTTGAGTTATGGACAAGCGTTATTCATTAGTAGAACACATATGCAAGCATCTATCCCTTTTGTATTCGTGAATGCAAGTATTAGTATTGACAGTATTAGTATTGACAGTACAAGTTCTAGCCATTTGTGAGAGTAAACAGTCTGGCATGACTGGTCTGCCATCTGCACTTATCCATACTTCATCATCTCCCCTTTGGGAGCAACCCACTTTGATCCATAAATTCTTCTCACTTTCCTCAACCTCATCTTGCAATTAATTAATACTATGAGGAGGATTGCATACAAGCAAGTTTCACTTTTGAAACCTTGCTCCATCAATCCCCTCTCGGATGGCGTTTCTGAGCCATCAAAAATACTACCCTCAATCAGATGCCAACTTCTAGCAAATCGTTTCATTCTACATTTTTACTTTTTCTATTCTTACAGTCTCCTTTTAATTTCTTGTATAAATCACTTCTCCATTCTTCTAGTTCGATCTCGTCTAGTTTTCTCTTGTTTCCTTTTCCTGTCACTTCATATGTTCCATTCTTTCTACAGCATTTGCACCATATTGTTATTGCTAAAATTATTATTGCTATCCCTGCTAAGGGTACTAATATTTGACCTATAAGTCCTTTTCCTACATTAGCAAACCAGGTTCCAATTGACGAGATACTATTTGTCAATCTTTCCCATACACTGTCAACTTCCAGTGGTTTAAGTTCCTTCTCAAGTTTAGTTATATTCTGAATATACGTTCCAATTTCTGCACTCTTATCTGGAATATAAGTGCAATAATGTTTCGTCTTCAATAATTTACAGACTCCTCCCTCTTTTGCCAATAGAATGTCAAGAGCAAGTCTATTTTGCATCACCATAGATCTAATCGCAACCATCTCCGTATTAATCATTAGAAAACCTCCAGCAGTATCCGTTGATAAACGATCTACCACTGTAGACAATTTACATATTTTCCTTGAGTTCAGAATTATTCCCACTGCAGGTATCAATACACCAAATATATCACCTACAATTTCTGAAAAACTACCTCTTTTACTACGTATTAATTCATTATTGTTTTCATTGCTTCCAGTGTTTCTTTTTACGTGGTATATCTTTGGAAAAACTATTCCAAAATAACAACTTCCATACCACCGTGCAGGAAGCCTAAAGTAAGCCTTATTCCCACATACATAATAAATTCCAGGAACAACTGAATCTGTTCCTCCTTTAAGTCCCCAACCTCCAAGAATTAAAAAATTGTGTTCACATTCACTGGTACCGATGAAAACATTGTTATAATCAGTTCTTAATCTATGTAGACAAATTTTCCCTTTCTTTTCGAAATCCAGAGCCATAGCAGCTTGAGCCTTGCCAGGTGTGTAACTCCCTTCTTTCTCTGCCCAAGGTGGTAAATGAGCCTTATGTTCTGTAGCTTTCTTTTGGAAATCTTGTCTTCTATCTTCTACTGAATTCAAAAATATTTTCTCTTCTTCTAATAAAGAACATGTTAGATTGTGTCTATGTGCATGTTATGTCTATTGATTTCATTGTTAAGAAAAACTCTCCCATAAACTGTGCGTCTTGACTACTAAGCACTGGGTTCATACTCTTGCGAATCGGAACCTCAGAAAATATCACATCTAAGTTTGAATAATAATACTGCAGTCTACCTGTTTTATAAAATAAACTTGTTAATACACTACATGAGATGCCATATGTCAGTGGTAAATGATGGTATGTTAATCCTTCCGCTACTGATTCAGGTAACTTCATACAGAGATAACAATTACTAACTTCCATTGTATCTACATATTGAAACAATAACTTTGTGAAAACATTTAAACTAGTGTCGTTGTCAGCTACTTCATGATGAATTTCTGCCTCATCTTCTGCCATTAGTTCTACTCTATTACCCTTCATGTTTGCTGTCCTCCCTTTAGTTTCGTTATTAATCTTCTTATCTATTATCATAAGGTAAGGAACTGCTACAATCAGTACTAGCCATACTATAAGCACCTATACTAGACTACAGATGCAGATTGCACAGCATCTCCTACAACAATTTCGTTTTGGTCTCCCAGTAACTCTATCATCAGGCATTTTTCGACAAGGAAGATTGCTCTTCTTATCTCTTCTTCTTTTCTTTAAAGGATTCTTTTGTTTAGTCAGGGTGGTCTTGTTTCTTCTTCGTATGTAAGTTCTGCACTTGTTCCTTCGCCACCACTGTCACTTGACTCTGAGCTTTCAAAATCTTCGAGAATAATATAAGTCCAGTCAGGACCCTTGAATTTGTTATTCACAAGTCTCAGTCTTTTACTTTTTCTTTTTCCTGACTTTTTCTCTTGTTCAGTTTGACTTGTCACTTCAGGTACTTGTTCTGGATCTTCACTTCTGGTTGATATGTGGTATTTTACTTTTTTGATGACACTTGACCAATGATCTCCTTTTCTTGTCTTCTTGATTGGTACTGTTTCTCTGTTTACGTCTTCAGAAATCTCGTTATTTTCACTGCTCAATACTGCTTTGTTTTCTTTGATTACTGCTTCTTTTGTTTGTTCTTTTTCAGGTCTGATTGGTTTCTCTTCAGTAGCTCCACAATGACTTACTTGATCTTGTTCCCTTTTTATTTCTTTATGTTCATTTGTATTAACCCCTTTTTCTTTAGTGAATTCTTCTTGATCTATCTGCTTCTGATCAGGGCTTATTGCACTGTGAACTTCTGCAGCCTGACCTGCTTCTTCTAGACCTGTCTGTCCCTCTTCAAAGTTTATCAAATCTTCACTGTTTTTAGTCCAATTTTCTTTCCCTATCTGATTTAGTTCAGGATCTTTTACTGTCTTGTCTTCTTGATCCCAAACTATTTCTTCTTCACCTATCTGATCTTCTTTAATTTCTTCCAATTTTGTTTGATTTCTCGTTCTGTGGTATACTTCAGGCACTTCTACCACTGGTATCCAATCCTGACTTGTGCTCGGTTGTTCTCCGTCAGCTTCTCTCGAACCTCTAGCTTGAGATTCCTCAGCTGGGCAACCTTCAGCTTCTTCAGTGACTGGCGTTGTCTGTAGATTCTCTTCTTCAGGTTCTGGTACTCTCTTTGTGTGGCTTACGTGAATCCAATTAGGAAATCTTGCACACTTCACTGCTGTATTGGTGGTCAATATGACTTGACAAGGTCTGCTCCACCTGGGTGATAGACACGTTTCTCTGGTGTGATTCTTCACTACCACCCAATCACCAGGATTCAGATCATGTTCTAATTCAGGCTGCCTGGAAACTGCGTCTTCTCCAACCTGATGAGAGACAGAACGCACGAGGTCAGCCAATCCTTTGCAATAATCCAAAACCATATCATCAGATATATTTACTAATTTGTTTGTGGGAACATGTGTTTGTCTCATTGCTCTTCCCATCATAATTTCATGTGGGCTCAATCCTGTCGTTCTGTCAGGTATGCTTCTTATTCCCATCAAGACAAGTGGCAATGCGTCGGGCCACTCTAATGATGTTGATGCACACATTTTTCCCAATCTTGATTTTATAGTGCCATTCAATTGTTCAACCACTCCAGAAGCCTCTGGGCGATATGCACAGTGTAATTTTTGTTTGATTTGGAATGCTTCACAAATTATCTGGATCACTTCGCTGTTAAAATGTTTTCCTCTATCTGATTCCAAAGATACTGGGAAACCAAATCTAGGTATGAGCTCTCGTAGTAACAGTTTTGCAACTGTAATGCTGTCATTTCTCCTAGATGGATAAGCCTCCACCCACTTTGAAAACAGACACACTATGACTAGTACGTATTTCAGCCCTCTACATGGTGGTAACTGTATGAAGTCAAACTGGAGTCTTATAAATGGGCCTTCTGCCTTTCCAATCTTTCCAAACCCAATTTTCGTTTTCGTGCCTGGATTGTGCATTTGGCAAGTTAGACATCTCTGGCAAAGACTCTCTGCAACAGCTCTGAATCTGGGATTGTACCAATTTTGTCTGAACAGCCTAATCATTGCATCTCTCTCTATGTGTGTGTCTCCATGATGCATTCTAGCCATTTGTGAGAGTCTGGCATGAATGGTCTGCCATCTGCACTTATCCATACTTATCATCTCCCCTTTGGGAGCAACCCACTTTGATCCATAAATTCTTCTTACTTTCCTCAACCTCATCTTGCAATTTCTTTACCTCATTCCAAGTTTCTGGTGGCATATACAGCATAAGTTGGCAGCTGATTCCCATTCTTTCCACCCTCTTATTTACTGACGTTCTGGTTTTGGCACAATGTTGAGCCACCAGATCAGCATATCTGTTGCCAACTACCACCCAGTCATCTCCTGACTGGTGTGCGGCACATTTCACCACAGCCAATTCTTTTGGTGATTGTATTGCTTCTAGCAATTCCCTTACAAATTGTCCATTTTTAATGGGGGATCCTGAAGAAGTCATGAAATCCCTCTGCATCCACAGTTGGCCAAAATCGTGCACAACCCCGTAACCATATTGACTATCAGTAAATATAGTTACTCTCTGATTTCTCCCAATTTTGCAAGCTTTTATCAAAGCAATCAATTCAGCTACTTGTGCAGATTTTACTCCTGGTAAATAGGATGCTTCAACTATTCCAGTTAATTCACATACTGCATAGGCAGCTGTTAGTTTACCATCTTCATGTCTTTGTATGAACCATCGACAAATAGCTCCCTGTCTGGCTTTTTAAGAGGCTGTTCCTCAATGTCTGGGCGTGGTTTTGTACATAATTCTGTAATCTGTACACAATCATGTTCATCTTCTTCGTCATCTTTATTTGTTTCATGATATGGGTCTGGCAATAGATTTGCTGGATTTATTATCGTACACCTTACCATGGTCACATTTTCAGCACCCATTATTATTCTCTCATATTTAGTCAGTCGACTAGGAGTAAGATTCTGAGTTCTGGTTCTTGTCAACAGAATCACGACTGCATGTGGAACATACACTTTTACAGGGGGTCCCATCACTATTGACTCGCTTTGTTCAATGCTCAAACAAGTTGCTGCTACTGCTTTTAAGCATCCTGGCAACGCGGCTGCTACTGGGTCCAATGTAGCAGAAAAATATGCTATAGGACGTCTGTCTAGTCCATGTCTCTGAGTTAGGACAGAAAGTGCACAATTTTCTCTCTCTTGACAGAATAATGCGAATTTTCTTTTGTAATCAGGCATGCCTAAGGCAGGTGCTGAACACAGTGCATTTCTCAATTTTACAAAAGCTTCTACACTTTCATCCTCCCACTCAACAGGGTCCTTTGCTTTCTTTTTCGTCATGTTAATTAAAGGCTTAGCCAACATGGAAAAATTTGGTATCCATTGTCGACACTATCCTACTATTCCTAGGAACAGTCGTACTTGTCTTTGAGTTACAGGCATTTGCATTCTTTTTATTAATTCTACTCTTTCAGAGGTTATTCTTCTTTTTCCCCTCTCAATTTGATGTCCCAGATATTTTACTGCTGTCCTGCAAAACTGTAACTTTTCAGGTGAGACTTTATGCCCTTCCTCAGCCAAAAGATTTAACAATGCTATGGAATCAACAACACAGTCTTCTCTGGTGGTCGACGCTACTAATAAGTCGTCGATATATTGAACTAAAACTGAGCTTCCTGGCATCACTAATTTTTCAAGGCACTTTTTCAATATCTGGTTGAAAATGGAAGGACTTTCTGTGTACCCCTGAGGAACACGATTCCACACATATACTTTATTCTCAAATTTGAATGAGAAAAGATACTGGCTGTCTGGATGTAGTGGTATTGAGAAGAATGCTTGACATAAGTCAATTACTGTGAACCATCCTGCATTCCAAGGAATCTGGTATAGGATTACTGCAGGATTTGGTACTATAGGACAACATGGTTCTACAATCTTATTTATCTTCCTCAGATCCTGAACAATCCTATATTTTCCACTAGGTTTCTTAAGTCCCATGATCGGTGAATTGCATGGGCTACTCATTACTTCTTTTAGAATGTTTTGTTTTACCATTCGATTTATTTCTTCAATGACTCCTGCTTTTACTTCTGCACTCATTTTGTATTGTTTAGTATTTGGGAAAATCGCACCTTCTTTTACAGTAATTTGAACTGGATCTATTTTTGCCATAAGTCCTGCTTCTTTTCCAGTGAAATCCCATACTATTTGGTTTACTGTACCTTTTAATTCTTCTGGTAACTCATCTTTTGTTATCAACGAAAACATTTCATCTATTTCTGTACCTTGTTTTGCAACCATACTTTTATATACATGGTCTTCATCTGGTGTTTGAACAGCCACACCATCCGGTGTGCAGAAAATTGTACAATTCATCTTGCACAGCAAATCCCTACCTAATAAGTTCACGGGGCTAGAATCGCACACTACAAATTGGTGCATTTCTCTGAAGTTTCCAATTTTAACTTCCATTGGTTCGGTAAGAGGTGTTCTAATTCTTTGATTAGCTACCCCCACTACTTGGATATCTTCACCAGAGAGAGGAAGGTCTGGGATGTCTGCTGATCTTACAGTAGACCTGGTAGCACCAGTGTCCAAAAGGAAAGTAATATCATTACCTTTCACATTTCATTCAACATATGGACCAGACTGATCTACCTGTAAGGATGCGCCAAGTACGCACTCCTTCTTACCCTCTCCCAGGCACCGTCACGAGTAGTTTTCACTGAAATGTTCCTGCAAAAGAAATTGTGATGTCATATAATCATTCTTACCACTTCCTCCTGGGTATCCGATGTCTGTACCATGTTTTGCTCTGCTTACATTACCCTGGACAGGTGGAGGTGGCAACTGACTGGGGATTTACACTCTGCTGTGAGTCATTCTGAGTTTGTTGATTTAAGTTTTGATTTGGGCCATTATTATTTCGAATCTTTTTACACTCGTCCTTCCAATGCCCCAATTTTCCGCATCCATGACAAGGAAATTTCTTTTTAGCTTCTTCTCTACTCATTCGTCCTCTAAATTTTCCACCATTCCCAGTATCACCACTCGTTCCAGAATCTTTTCCTTGATTCTCACTCGGATTTTCCAAATTAATTCCCTGCTTCTCTGCCATTTTCACCTGAGCCCACATCACCTTTTCCTGCAATTTCTTGTGTCTATCCTCAATATCGTCTCCACAATATTTTGCATATTTCAAAATTTCATCTATGGGCTTTCCCTGCCAACACAGCATGTGTTGTTTAATCATCTGGCAAATCTCTGGCTTTAGACCGTAAACAAACCGATACACAAACTGACTCATATTCTTGTCTCCAATGTCCTCAAATCCACTATACTGTTTAAACACCTGTAATAAACGCTCATAGTAAGAATGTACTGTTTCATTGGCTTCTTGGGTAGTTCGATCTATTTTTACCCAATTTGTTTCTTTCGGGGGTATCTTTCCTTCAGGTATGTTATCACCTGCTGATACTTTTTCATCACATCACTTGACGGGGCACCTGTCTTTGGATCTCTGGGATACTCATCACTAGGCCAATCCACTGTGATCTTACAATCTGTCCATAAATCGGCAGGTACCACTATGTCAAACAGACCATCCAAATCCTTCAACAATACCTTTGACACCTTCACAAACCTTTCAACCTGCTTGTACCATTCAATTGGCTTTTCCCTCAGCTTTGGAAAATCATTCGTAAATGATAAAATATCCTGTCTGCTCCATGGGACATGTACATATCCTCCTCCCGCAACTTCTTGCATTGGATACATTTGATCTGCTTTACCTGCTTCCTTCATCACATATTCAGATGCTGTTCTACTTGTTCGTGCTTCTTCCTTTTTCTTGGCCCACCTAGATCTCCATTTATCTAGATCTCCCCATTTTTGTAAAACTAACATTAATTCTCTTATTTGTAGTCTTCTTCCAGATGCATTCATATTTTCTAAATCTTTGTCTGAAAATTCTGCTCTATAGGGTTTCTGTAGTACTTTTGATCTCCCTATTTCAATTCCCATCTGTAGTGCTAGATTGGACAATTTTTCATGAAATACTCTCACATTTCTAGTGATACTTCTGCACAGAAACAATAATTCTTCTTCATCATAGGTATTCAAGCGTTCTACTCCTACATTTCCTGCTATTATTTCTTCTAATTCAACTTTTAATTTATGGATATCCAGTACTTTTGGAGGTGCGCACTGTTTAACTGACCCTTGTACCCATCTTTCTAGGTCTTCAGGTGTTACTATGGTAGCACTTTTTGTTCCTGATGAAGTTACTAAACTTACATCTTTTGAACCTCCAGGTACATCTCTTCTTGGCGTATTATTTACAGAACTTCGAATAGGTAAATCCATGAGTGATATTGTGGATTCACAGTCACTAAATTGATCCTCAATTATAACTGGAGCTTCAGGTTTTGAGTTACTTACAGGAGTATTCACAGGAGTTGGTACAGGTATTAATAGAGGACAATTTCCTTGAGTACCATATAATGGAACTACTGGACCAATTGTTACGGGAATAGTCAATGAATCAGGATGTACTTTTATCTGAGTTATTTTCCGTACTAATTCTGCTCTAGTCTTTTCTAAAGCTTCCTTTTCTTTGTCATGAAGTATTCTAGTCTGAGTAAATTCATGCATTACCTTTGGTACCATTGGAGGTTGTGGTGGTGCACTAGGAGGGCATCCACTTGTCCCTTCCTGATATGGAGGTGGATTTCTTAACATTTCTTCCATAAATTCGTCTTCTGAATCCTCATTTCTTATTAAATGTTTTGTCTTTTCTGTACACTTGCCTCCTGATTTTTCTCCTTCTGTAAATAATGGATACAGTCCCTCTGTAATCATTGCCCTTCTCCATTGTTTCATCTGACCCTCTCTTGACTCACGTAAGTATCTGGGGTAAAATCCTGGGTAACTCTTATTACTTCTAGATCTATCCCGTTCAAATGCCTCGGTTTCCCATTCTTCTAGGGCTTCATACTGGGTTAATCTAGGTCTGGGTTCTAAATCATTCATCCTCAATCTCAAGTTTTGAAGAATTCGCCCATTGAAAGTGCCATTTTCAGGAAATGCTAATACTCCATCATTTTTGGTATATTCTATCCAATTCTCCATCCATACACAAGTATGATAGCCTCTCTCCATCATCATGAATGATGCTGGCGTTTTAGCTGGTGGAATAATAATTCCTTCTCTAGTTTTGATTGGTTTGTCTTTTTTAAAATAATTCTTAATCTTTTGTAAGAATGAAATTTTTCTCTTTTCTCCGTACATTCTATCTAATCTTCTGTGTATAAAATTATATTCTGCAAAACCTAGGAATCTCCTATCTGGACGATTTCCTATTAAAGTCGGATCGCGTTTTAACATGCAATCCTTATCCACTAAGAATTTAGCTTCTAAAATCTCGACCAATCAAATGTCTGCTAACTTTTATTTCTAAGCCAATCCTTGCGCGGCCTTTTGGTGACGTTTCTCTGTCAACCCCTCCTTTACTATCGGCTCTATTTTCTGTTCTCACTGGTTTAACCAATCCCAGCGCGATACCTGTGACGTCAGTACTACTCCTGACTACTGACCCCTCCTTTACAAGGGTTTTTCCACACCCGCTGCTTCAACCTACCACAACGCGGCGCTTTGTGACGTCAGCTCCCTCTCCGGTAACTGACCCTCCCTTTACAAAATTTTACGCAAACTTATTTTCTCTATAAATCTTAATTAAATGTCAGTAACAATATAAAACATTCGCTATCGTGCCAGTTTCCACTAATTTAGAAAAAGATAGTTTCTTCCACACTTTAGTAAAACCTTTCCGTTTACTAATACATACACTACGAGTAAAACACTTCCGTCTACTCTTCACACAAGCTCCAGAAGTACCTGTTACTTCTTCAATGTTACCCTTACTAGGTGATATAACATCAAACTTTTATCAGCGTACCCTTTTTGCTATTACTCACACGCATAGAGTCCCTAACAAAATACTTGAAGTCCTGCTTAACTTCTCAGTACTATTTCTGCCTGACAGATAACCTCACTGTAGTATGGCTTCCACTTGCCACCCACTATTCTTTCCCCCGGGGATTTCTAGACAACATAAAACAAAACTCAAAAATAAGCGGATGTTAGTTCATAAAATACAAATAAAATTCTCATTACCCAATTAACAAAGAGTAACAACAACCATCCTCTGCTTACCAGAAAACTGATCCAGCGCAATATTAGCCAACAACATTCATACACCATATACTCACTTGGGCCCATACATTCACACTACACTAATACTTACGCTGGGTGTCAGACGTACTCTTTTATCAAAATCCCTGCTACCAATTACCTTCTGATTGAAGAGTAATAACTTACCAATGGATCCTTTGCTAATTGGGAAGTTTAAAATGAGTGACATTCACTATAATACATAATCCTGAAATAATCACTGAGTCAGGAAGTTTTAAAATGTTTATCTAAAGATTTTTGCAGAATAAAATACAGAAAAACACGGTATTTGATCAGAATACCCAAGAGGAAGCATAGGAACGAATTTTCTAATAAATGACAATGTTTAAGGAAATAAGAGAGGATAGAAACAGCAGCGCAACTAAAGGTTGCAGTATAGTTACCTAAATACGAGAACCAAGCCCCTTAGCCAAGGAGTTGGAAAAGATAGGACCCTGGAAGGATGAAGAGCAAAGACCTCCTTCAGGATCAGGACATGACTGGTGACCTCTCTATAACAACGCCTGCGCCGTTCCCCTCTCTGGCACTCGATTTCTCCTCGATTCTCCCGTCTAATGGACTCCGCCGCCCCCTCCTCAGGACCTCTTCCGGATAAGGATTCAGTCAGCAACCGCTCAGCATGGCAGCCTGGAGCTCTTCTGTATGTTCTCTCTTCTGTGGAATCTAGCTCTGACTTCAGTATCTTCTGTTCTGTCTAATTACTAATGCTATATTCTATTATACCCTTCTACGCCCATGTACCTCCCCTTAATGTTGCTAAAATATGGGACCACTACTTCTGATTGGGCAGGGACAGGGGGTGGATTCTCGTACCATGTCAATTTTGGCCTAAATTGTGAAGCCTATTGTATTTAACTTCCCACCCGTCAAATTAATACATTCACTTTATTTCCCACCCGTCTCACGACAAATGTTATACATTTTACAGGAGAAAAGTAACAATTTCTGTCCGCCGGAAACTTTGGGTACATCATCTTCGGTCAATAGGTCGTGGCCTTGGGAGACGTCCAAGTTGACTTCACTTGGCAGGCAGACAGGACACATGCGCAGAACCCTCTGTTTCTCGAGTTTCAAGACACCAACCCAGGCCCAAGTTTACGAATTACTAAAAGTGCAAGAGGAAAATATTAAAATCACAAATAAAACGTTTCACTGTATACCCACTTTCCCTAACTCTATTCCCATTTAATCATAATACTACCCTGCATTAGTAGCGTTAAGAAAACGACAATTTAATAATGACATGAGAGCAAGCTTAAGCATATGAGAACATTGAGCGGCCATTTTAATACACACTGCGCAGAAGCAGAAGTTTTCCCACCAAGCAAAGAAAGACGTCACACCATGTGATCAGGTTGCGACATGCGCAGAGAAGTTCCCGCGCTTTAGCGGCCATTTTGAGTTATGGACAAGCGTTATTCATTAGTAGAACACATAGGCAAGCATCTATCCCTTTTGTATTCGTGAATGCAAGTATTAGTATTGACAGTACAAGTTTAATAAATTAATACTATGAGGAGGATTGCATACAAGCAAGTTTCACTTTTGAAACCTTGCTCCATCATATGAAACAGTGACGAGCGTTTCACTCTGGGGAGGCGCCACTTTCCTACATACCCACTTAAACCCTGCTTTTGTTTTTAGCAAAACCTATATGGTAACATTAGTACCGATTAATTGTAGCTAATCATTTGACATTGTGATGCTTTCGATGGAGGAGGTAGATTACATTATTCTGGAAGAGGCGAATAGGAGAAAGTTGGTAGTCATGTTACACTACTCCTCTCACCTTTGAGATCATCTAATCAGATATTAGCCTAAATAGCCTAAAAAAATCAATGCCCAGCTACAACAAGATATCTATTTCCATAAGGCTTGCAAATTAAAATGTGCAGCTAAAGAAGCAGTGCTGTAATTAAATGATCTGACGTCAACTATCAGGATGAGGTCATTTGTAATTATAAGTACAGTACTTGTATTAAAATGTAACCTCATTGAAAAACTTCATCACACAGAGGCACATCAATCTGAGTGACAGTGGAATTAATACTTTCAAAGTGTCCTGTTGTGCACTGTTTAATTTATGAGTAATTAAAGCTTGACTCAGGCCCTGACCAACATAAACAGATGGTTAAATTAGTGTTGTCAGATAAGTAGCTTACTTTGACAACAAATTAACAAGCGAGGTAACATGGTGCAATGATCACCCATTACACTCGATAGCCCACGGGGACAGGGAAATACTCAGGCGAGCAGCCTGATGTTAAAGTGAATTATGCTTGTTGCCTGGGAAGCAGCAACTCTTTTCTCTGCTGCCTGCAAGCTAGATGTTAGTCACGTGACGGGCAAATGTGTGATCTTGTATGTTTCTTTAATCTACATGAAAAAACAGTCCTGTGAGAAGCTCTTCGCCATGCCCATTGCAACTCTAATGGCTCTCTTTAACATGCCTTAAGCAAACATGTACACATTCCCAGGATTAAAACATGTGCAACTCAACGAGTGTCTATGGTCTGATTCATAGAAACAGTTCTAGACTACAGGCCTGTGCTATTGCCTAGACATGTGGATTGTTTAGAATTATTTAGATATTTACAGATATTTCCTTTAGATCCCTGCATATTAGCATACATATGGTTGTGTTTGTGTATGAATGCATGCTCATCAGAGAAAACAATTTTTTACCAGTTTCGATCGGATGTCGGGGCTGAGCGAGGATGCATGCATTTGAATACGTTATTCTGTTCTGGGGTTATGAAAACAATACACTTATTCATGTGCTCACATATTTATATAAAATATATAGAGGGCTTTCGACTTTCAAAATCTTATCCATGAGAATTGACTTCAGCAAAGTCAATATAAACAATATTTAGGAGTAAATGTGGCACCTGCATCTTGAAACCTTTTTCTTTTCTTAGTCCTATGCCATCTTCAAATTTTCACTTTTGGCGCTAAGCGTTTGCGTTCAAATTTGGTGTGAAAATTCATTCAAAATATTGAGGTATATCCACAGAGCCACATACTTGTGGAAGATGACAACCTTTGCAATGGTTACAGCACTGCCCTAACTTTGCCATTTTTAGAAGCAGGACTGCAGACTCCAGAGGTATTGCCCAGGCATGGCCGGCACAGGTAACATCGGTGGAGCGGTGAGGGGGACGTTGACAGACGACGGGATATAGAAAGTAAAATAAAAAAAGAAATAAAACCACTTAACTTGTGCTCGCCGCATCGCCGAGTTGGCGATGCAACGAGCGCAAGGTAGGTGGTTACTATTTATTTTTTTATTTTACTTTCCCTATCCCGTCGCCTGTCTACTTCCATCACCGACTGCCCCGCCCCGCATCACCGCTGCTACCTGTGCTGGCTGCGCCGTATTGGCTGTAGTCCCACAAAAAATCTAGAAATGATGATGCTATAAGATTTGGGACAGAGACTTTTGGCTTGAGTCTTTCTCCTTTGACACTCATCATCAAGGAGCCCTGCTCTCATTGTTGATTTATGATTATTTTTATTTTATTTTTAATTTGGGTTTTTATAAAGCGCAATGGCTACCCAAAATGAGCTTCCCAGAACTGACAGGTCATAAGAATGGAGGTCTGTTTAGGCAAATAAATGAGTTTTAAGTTCCTTTTTGAAATCTAAGAGGTTAGTAATAGTCCTTAGGCTGATCGGTAGGGCGTTCCAAAGTTCTGGAGCAAGATAGGCAAACGAACGACCCCCGCCTGTGGCTCTATAAATGTCACAGTATCATGAGAAACATTTTTGGAATGAAACAACATATTTTGGAGAAATACCGCTAAAATGCTTTGCCTAATTGAGATCTAATACAAAATTCCTAGCTCTATGATCAGTATAAAAGGTACACAAGTGAGGAAACAGAATAAGGGGGTAAGTGGAATAGACTGGCAAGGGGTTTAGTGAATAGTACATTAAGGTAAGCCAATTTATATTTTCTATTACCCGTAACAAAGCGGGCACAGGACATGTACCCATCTGGTGTCCTCTGGCCTATGACATCCCCCCAATTAAGGGGTCCATAGCATTAAATTCTCACATTTTACAACACTTGGTCACATTTATTAATGACTTCTGTGAGCACAATTAGGAAAGTCTGAGACATTTCTCTTGCAAAGAATCGTCCAACGACATTTTACCTCCAGCAGCAGTGCATGGTAAAGGCAAACAAAACCTGCAAATAGAGAGTGCAGTTTCTATTGTCAATGCATTCTGAATCCCTTCTTGTAGGTTGTAGTATAAGAAGTGTCCAATGTTAGTGCAGGCTATTAGCAGTGATGTGCAAGACCACAGTGACATCAACCCTGCCAACTGAGTGAGTTTTGTTTCCCTCCCTTCTCATCCCTGTAAACCGTGAACCTGATGCAGCAGTGTCGGTGAGCAAGAGAAATACCCATCTTTGCCCTGGCTCACACTTCATTAGCAGTGTCCAAAATGGAAGCGAAAGGAGGGTGTTCATGCAGGCCCTGATTCATTCCCACCTTCTCTAGTGTAGAAGAAGATGAACAAAGATGAGCTGCGTTTTTTGTCTCAGGAGAAAGTAAAGGATGGAAGCACTGCCCTCCTCTGTAACTCTGGGTGGTGGGCTCTTTAAAATTCTTATTGACTAGCTGCTGGAATTTGCGCAATTCACTGTGGCATTGATATGAGGGGAAAACTCCAATTTGCTCTTCATTCTCTAATGTGTTAAAAAAAGTAATAATGCATCCAGTTTATCAACCCCTTCCAACAGTACATTAAGATACCCACCTATCTGGAAGCAGCAGTGGGGAAGGGGTGGGGGGTGGAGGGGATGGGTTAAAAAAAAATTACTTACCTCCCGGCCGGCTGGCTGGCTAGCCGCTGCCTCTCCTACATCCTCTTCCTGGCTTCTTGGGGGAAACAGGAAGCAGGAAGCACCAGGGTTCCCAGGCTCCTTGCAGCCAATCACACTGCAATGCAGAGTTGTGATTGGTCTGAGCGCTGTCAGCCAGGGGCTGGAGGGGGGGCTGTAATGCAGCCTGCATGGAGAACACGGTATGTGAGCATGACTGTTTTGGGCGGCCCGAGAGGGCCGGCCAATCACTCATGCTCACATAGGGAGTGAAAACCACTCCTCCCCTTGCTCGGATAGCAGCCATCCCCACAAAGACGCCGCAACGGGGAGAACTAAAATGATAATAACCTCGAGTTATTATCATTTTATTTTTCCTCTTTTTACACTGCAAAAAGCAGTGGGTCAACGCTCCACCACCTTAGCAAAGGAGCCGCCACTGATGATACCCTCAACAGCTAATGCAACATGTTTTCCGGCTAGATATCTAAGTCACAACAGCCCTGATCACAGAGCATTATTATACACCAGACTTGTTCAATTTAGTCATTAATTTTTGGGGCGTTATGAGACAAAAAAGGCATTGGGAGGGCAAGCTGTCTAGCTTATACCTGAAAGAACACTTATCTTTGCTCTAATATTTGATAATTTGCATAGCAATTACATATTGAGAAGGGAAGGTACACCCACATGACAACATTCCCCAAACATACTGTTTAATTTCAGGGCCCATCTGTTGTCTTGTATTTGCCTGCAGCCTGCTGAACTTTTCTTTTTTAATTGGCGCTTTTCTTGTCTTCTCTAAAGAGAGAACAACAGAATCTGAGCAGATAGCGTAGGCAATAGCCAGACAAAAGAGATACACAGTGAGACAGGTGCAAAAAAATTATTGATCATTAGGAAAACACATCCAAAATAGAATAAAACACATACGCGACCATGCCAAACAAGGGAGCACACAAATGAAGAGTCCCTACTTCTCCACAATAGCATTGCTCTTTTGTTACACTGGTCCAATGCATGACCAATTGAAAAAGAAACTATAGGCATCGGAATTACATCGACAACATTACCAATATCACCCATTTCCCTACAAAGGAAAACAAAATAGATTAAATCGATGGTGACAAACTGCAAAAAGCATCCTTGACATACGATTTCCATAGGCATGAAAAACCTCAAAGCCTCAGGAGAAGGAAGAGAGCCATGGCAAGATGTTTCATGGGAAGGGCAACAGATGGCTTCCCTCAGCCATGCGTTCTTGGGCCCTGGATCCAAATCACCACAGCCACCTCACTGGACATAGTCACACTCACTGCAATTTACACATGGATTGATGACAGGCTAGTAGTAAGTTTAGCAGGCATAATACAGCTTAAACTAACAGGAACAGACAGTGTGCTGAAGGGAAACAGCAATTACAACGCGGTCTAAACCATGCAGGCCATTACAATGCAAGCATTACAACGCATGCGTCTTTATCACGCATGCCTTTACCACACATATTTTTACCATGCCCTGCCTTTACCACAGAATATGTAAGTATAAAGAGATATATATATAGTGTGTCTGTGTGTATACATATATAAATTTAGGGCAAGGGGTTTTTTAGGCTTTAGGGTGGGTGGGTGGGATTTTGGGTGGAAAGGGACTTTTTAGGGTTTAAGGCGGGTATGGTTTTTTGGGTGGCAGGGAATTTTTAGGGTTTAGGGTGGGTATTGGGTTTTGGGTGGCAAGGGAATTTTTAGGGTTTATGGTGGGTATGGGATTTTGGGTGGCAAGGGAATTTTTAGGGTGTATGGTGGGTATGGGATTTTGGCTGGCAAGGGAATTTTTAGGGTTTAGGGTTGGTATGGGTTTTTGGGCGGCAAGGGAATTTTTAGGGTTTAAGGTGGGTATGGGATTATGGGTGGCAAGGGAATTTTTAGGGTGTAGGTTGGGTAAGGTTTAAGGGTTTGAGGGTTATTAAGTTAAAAAACGTATTTATAATTATATATATATTAATATACATATATATATATATATATATATATATATATAAAATATGTATGTATTTTACATATATATATTTAAATATATATACACACACACATACATACACATATGTATGTGTGTATAAAACTACATATAAATATACAAATATTTATTTACAAATGCATATGCCTTTATCACACAGGCCTTTACAGTAAAAATGTTAATATTTTGCAGATAGCTATAAAGCCTTCCTATATATATATATATATATATATATATATATATATATATATATATATATATATATATATATATATATATTTATATATATATATAAACCCCAACCGTCTCCAATAACGTACGCTCTCAGGACAATAAGCAGGTCACCAATATATGATCCAAGAGTTTATTACACAACGCGTTTCAACTGTAAACACAGCCTTGCTCACGTGTAATGTGCACAGCAAACACGGGTAACTAATAAAGTTTCAAAGAGTTAACAAAATAAACAAAGGTCTGACCAAAAAAGTTAAGAAAAAAGTTAACAAAATAAACAAAGGACTGCACCAAATGGCACAACCATGGCAGCCATGATGTACTGGTGAATACATAATTCATTACTTTGCAGTAAGATTATCCAATGTAAGTCTGAAGCTGGAAATGCAAACATGTAAGGTGCATACATGTGAACTACATGGTCCCAAAGTTGATTGTCACAGAGAAAAACATGCAGAAACAAATGTTCAGTTCGGATCGAGTAAAAGCTACATATACGATCTAGCAGTAATCCTGTCAAAAATAACAACAAAACGGAAAAAATCAGAAAAAATCAATATCAGAATGTCCTCCCGTCCACAAGAAATAATCGGACGTACGTAAGAGAACAACAAAAAAATGTGAAAGCCTGCTTACAGTGTATAGCAACAGCCCTCACTAAACCTCCTAATGAGGGGAGAAACCAGTGTATCACAGCCCGTATTCACGGAAAGAGTCACTGCGATTGACAAGTGCCAAGTACCAGATGCTAAGAGACTCGAATGCTACTGATGTTCCGATTATACGAACATCAGTGCTATTAATTCCTGCCAGACCGGACAATTCAAATATGCATTGTCTCGCTCATCCAGGAATCCAAAGTAGCAACATGTATATACCTATATGGATAAACTGCATTTGAGGGACTAGTGCCCACATGGGAATGGCAAACACCATGGATTATAAAACATTATAACTCAAAACACATACCAGTTACCCATAGGTGAGGAATCTATACTAAAGATGTGGTGGATGTGAGAGGGAAAAGGGTAGGCTGCCCGTGCAAGTGAATACAAATGAGTGGGCCCCTTCCTTTCCTCCTGCAAAAGAAACAAGAAAGAAAAAGAGAAATATTAAAACCATGAAACAGAGTTTGATCCCACAAAATTACATACAATTGAAAAACATTAAAAACAATTCCTGATGCACACCCGGACCACGGGAGAAACAGATTGGAGAAACATGCTAAAATGTCTGGGGACACATAGAAATGAAGAACAGCAACAACAAACAATACTGTATGCAAACAATGATACACTAGGACTCCTCCTTTAAGTGTATTGCAAGTTCCTCATCCATGTTCAGTCCTCCTGAGCTCTTAGTCTGAAAATCAATAATGTATCTTGATTCCCTTTGTCTAAGTATGAGCACTCTGTCACCGCCTCTAGGATTATTGGGGATTTGTTCAAGAATCAGAAAGCTTAGATCGGCTACATTAGAGAAATGTTTGTCGTAGAAGTGGCGTGCCACAGGGTATTTGGGGTCGTTGTTAGAGATGGCCCTGAGATGTTCCAATACCCTTTTCTTAGCTGTGCAAGTTGTACTGCCTATGTACCATAACTTACAGGTACATTCAATGGCATAGATGACAAAATTCGAGCTGCATGTAAGGAATTGAGTAATCTTCTTAGTGACACCCCTGTAGTCTAAGACTCCCCTAAACTTACTGTGTCTACACGCCTTACAGTGGCCACAAGGGAAAAACCCTCTAAGGCCTGGCTGGCCATAACAGGGTAGTTGGTAATGTCACTTTTAACTACCAAATCTCGAATATTTCTATCCCGTTGGTATGTTATATTGGGTCTTTCAGTTATGGTGTCACCTATAACACAGTCAGTTTTCAGAATATCCCAGTTTCTAGCTAGTATGCGTTTGACCTTGTGGGAGTCAGAACCGTATGTCAGGATCATGCGAGTGTTGTCTCTTTCATCCTCATTACGTACCCCAGGTTTGTCAATCAAGGTAAGCGTTCTGTCAACCCCTTCTGCTCTATCCCTTGCTTTATTCAAGACCCAGTTGGGATACCCTCTGGCTTTGAACCTACTGATGATGATCTTACTCTCCTCGGTATAGGTCTCAGCGTTGTTGCAGTTCCTTTTGGCCCTCAGCAGCTCCCCGTAGGGAATACTCCATTTGAGTGTCTCTGGGTGACTGCTGAGGGCATCGAGGACACTGTTACCCGCCGTGGCCTTCCGAAAAAGAGAAGTGCAAATCACCTCTTGTTTGATCTCTAAGCAGACATCCAGATATTCTGCTTTAGTTGCATCAATACTGCCACTGAGAAGGATGTTATAACTGTTGGTGTTAAGTTCCTCAATGAACTTCCCAGCCTCGCTCTCTGAGCCCTTCCAGATGATGAATAAATCATCGATGTAACAGAGCCACATGATGACATTTTGGAGGTCCTCTTTAAGAGTGGCACTTACAAAGATCTCTTCCTCCCAGTAACCCATAAATAAATTGGCGAAACTGGGAGCAAAGCATGATCCCATTGCCGTGCCTGTGACCTGCCTGGAGAGGGCGCCGTTAAATGAGAAAATATTATTTTTTAGACAGAAATCTGTCATCTCTAAAATCATGCGACTGTGTTCGCGAAATCTCACTGGCCTACGTTTCAAAAAGTGTTCACACGCTTCCAGACCTTGTTGGTGATCAATAATGGTATACAAAGAGTGCACATCTAGTACGATAAGGTAATAGTCTGGATTTCATGTAAGGCTTTCTATTCTACGGAGAAAATCCTTAGTATCCCCTATGGAGACGGTTGGGATATTATTTGCCGGTACGCTCTGCCGGCGTGTACGCCACTCTTCACGGGTCTCCTGCGCTCCGGAAAGAGCAACTGTGTTTATATATATATATATATATATATATATATATATATATATATATATATATACACATATATATATATATATATATATATATATATATATATATATATATATATATATATATATATATATATACAAATGAAGATCCTACGATGGTAAGGTAAGACAAACGAGCCACTTCGGTATTTGGGATGCAAATTTCATTTAATGGCACAAAAAAGACGCGTTTTGACCTCTCACGGGGTCTTGGACACATGACCATGAATTGAGTTCCGGACTTACAAATAGTGAAAGCGTCAGACACGACGCGATGTGAAAAAACAGCAATGAAAGAAAGACTGTACAAAAAATATAATAAATAGATAAAGAATAACATAATATGCAAACACACCGTATATGCACAATAAACCCCCCATCAACTGTTATTATTCACAGAATTAATGTATGGGTGTACAAAAAATGAAAAAGGGGAAAAGAACCCTTTGCACTTTAAAAATACAGACATAATAACACAAGTGCATAGTATATAACATGGTAATTTGTCAACTTCAAAACCTGCGTTCCAAGCTGGGTTGAAGGCAAAAAGCCCGTACATTTTGCGGACAGCTCATCGTATTTCATATATAATAATATATCAACGAATCTATATAAACGTCAGTAGATAAAATATAGGGTATAGTACCCATTAGGTCATTAATTAATTTGGCTGTACTATATCAACCAATCGTGGATTAATTTGGCTGTTAGAGTAAAGGTGGAGTATGGGTCTGACATCCGGCCCTTCATTCAGATACAGTGCAACATTTTGTTATAGTAACAGAGTTCCAAGCTGATTCACAAACATACGTTAGAGCTGGCCAAACAGCCTATTACCATAATTAATGCTGAAAAGGAAAGGTGACTGTTACACAGAACGTCCCCAAATCTCCGGTGCTCTTAACTTTCTAAGGTGGCTACTCTTCGGTTGGATCTGCTGCATCAGACTTGCTCTGTCAAAATACAACAAGGAAATTTAAGAGAGGGCAAATAAAATCTTGACAGTTATAGTACACTGTATAATGATACATCACCACCAAATAATCTAAAGACCTTCATAACTGATTCACTGTTTATCTAGGATACCTTTGGTCATCATAAAAAGTGTTTTGAAGGTATGCAACGTAGTCCAGCGGGCATTGCTCATGGGAAATGGGTAACACAGTCAAACAGAAGGGATGAATTAAAAAAAAATTAAGGAAAAAGGGATAGTTAAAAAAGCTGAAAAGTTCAAAGCTCCAGAAACTCATAGAGTCGGGCCTAGGGAGGGTATCTAGTAGTTTACAAATGTGAATGCAATTCTTCGTCATTATTCATGCCCATGGGAAACATACTACCAGCCTGTAGTATAAATCGTGACTCCAACCTGCGCAATGCTGGGAGGCGGTTACCTTCTCCTGGGTGTTTGAGTACTGTGTCTAGGCCAAAATATTTGCCTAGGGTCCAGTCCCCATTGTGTACTTCATGGAAATGTTTGGCTGTGCTATAGCTGAAATCTCAGTTAGTTATAGCCCTCCAATGTTCCAGGATACGTTTCTTGACTCGGAAGGTAGTGGACCCAATGTACCATTTGTCACAGGGATAATTTACTACATACACCACATAATCAGTCCCACAATTGATAGATCTAGGGATCCTCCATTTCTTTCTCACTCTCCGTAATGTGACTTCTCTGACATTGTCACTGTGGCTACAAGCCTTGCACTTATTGCATTTGTGAAATCCCCCACCCTGGTCCAACCAATTGGTCTTACGGGATGTGAGGTGGCTGTTGACCAAGAGATCCTTAAGCAACAAATTCTTTTGGTACGTGACCGAGGGTGCCCCACCCAGTTCTTTCCCCAGGAGGGGATCTTGAGTGAGAATACCCCACCTTTTCTTCAGGATCTGTTTAAGATCTACTGATTGGGCATAGTATGTGGTGATAAATCTTATAGGGCTTCCACTGTCTTCTACCCCTCGTTTCACTTTCGGAGGTTGAAAGAGAGCCTCATCATGTTTGATATTATCTGCCTTAGGTACCCCTTTACGTAGCGTTTTCTCAGAGTACCCTCTATCTTTGAACCTCCTTAGCAGCTCTCTCTTGGTTTTCTCATAGGTGGCTTCAGAGCTACAGTTCCGTTTTGCTCTGAGGAGTACACCATAGGGGATGCTCCATCTAAAGTTAGGTGGATGGCAGCTGGCAGCATGGAGGATATAATTTCCTGCCATCTGCTTTCTAAAAAGGGTGGTAGATAGACTGCCCCCTTTCACTGCTAGTCTCAGGTCTAGAAAATCAATAGTGTATTTGCTGTGTTGCATGGTAAATTTTAAATTCATGGTGTTACTATTAAGTTTGGCCACAAATGTTTTGAGATCACACTAATTCCCCTCCCAAACAAAGAACACATCATCTATGTACCTCAGCCATAAGCTGACTTTTTCTGTGCAAAGCTATATACATGTATATATATTGTTATACAATCACCCGAAAGCTTGGCAGAGCACTCGGCGAGAAGCCGCCCCTCAGGGATTAACCTTTCTGTCTCCTTCGCACTGCGGAGCATCGTACAATCACCTAACACGTTTCGATGTATCAAACATCTTATTCATAGGCTTGCCAAGACGTATAACAGAATAGGCTCTCTTTTATTTTCATTACTTGCTTCATTTGCATACTTGATTAGTTCACTTTGGTCTAGTACAACCTTCTTTTCAAAGCATGTTGGGACATGTAGTCCTATTGAGAGTCCTTCAGTATTCCCTTTGTAGGTTTCTGGTATTTCTTTTAGTAAGGCTTCCTTTTATCTCCTTTGTAGGATCCGCAATGTTTCTGGAGCACACATTACTTGGGCTTCTTGGGCTTTCCACGCTGTCCGTATATATATATATATATATATATATATATATATATATATATATATATATATATATATATATATATATATATATACAAACAAATATGTCTATAGCTTTATACTTACCTGCTAAACACTTACTTTTTCGTTATAAAGGCATTCGTGGTAAAGGCATATGCATGATAAAGAAGTTTGTTGCAAAGGCATGCATGGTGCAGCAACCAGAGGCGATGCTAGCAGTTAATTAGGCCTGCACATTGTTTAACTGTGCATTACCTTTACACAATGTGCCCCCAACAAACAAATATGCCCATTCTGGTCGTTGACATTTAAATGCTAGCATCATATGGATTACCTTCATATTTGTTTACACTGAATGCACATGGCCTCACACTACCTTATAAATTGGGCTGATTTTCTTTTCAATGACACACTGAAAATCCTTCAAGACTGCCCACTCCAGCTACATTCAGTTCCTTTATGACTCATGCCAGTCATGTAAACGTACCTATCAGGAAGCAACACTCTATGCCACTCCACTCAATGATACTCTACTTCACTCTTCGCCATTCAACTCTATGACACTCCACACCATCCTCTATGCCATTTACTTTTAGCTATGCAGAACAGCAGCTACATTGGTGTACAACATGGCTAAACACATTGGCAAAGCCAACAGCTCTTGCATAGGTGAGACCTATTGGCTTTGCCAATGCTTCTTCCTTTAACATTTCCCCATATGGAATTGTACTGATATCACAAGTCTGCATTTTGGAAAGCCAGCACCTCTGTGAAATGCCACACTTTTTTCTCTTTTTTGCACAGGATGATAATTATTCCGCATGAAGGAACTAATTCGCTATACCACACAGAGATTCGAGTGTTCTGTTTCTGTTAGAGGCCCCAAAAAAGGATTTACCGAAGCACATGCCGGGACCAAATATCTGACCATTTCCAGCACATGAAAGGGTTGCTGAAGAATTTATGAATGGCCACAATCATACCTACTACCCACCGTTTGCATACAACGTGCTCGTGCATATTAATCCATGATTGTGTGATACTTCATCAAATGAATTTACATCAACAAATACAATGTTTGTTGCAGTCATTAATCCAGCCATTTGCAGTCATTCCACAGTCTTACAAGAGCAAATAGCCTTTTGAATGTGGTCTGTAGTTTTTCCTGCCCTCCATCAAATATTTTTAGGTCTCAGCCAGACAGTGCACGCACTGTCTCTTCGAGACATCTTGTTTACTGTTAGTGGGCTTGGAGGCTGCACATTACTTACCATTGGATGGCTTCAATGCCAATCTCAATTGCTTGCTTCCTGCTGGTCAGCTCTACATTGGCCACGTCCCTCTTCTTTCATGTGACCCGCTCCAGGAGCATTGCCCTTTTACTCGTGTCCTAACACTTCTCGCGATTTTGTGAGCTATTTTTTTCTTTTTGTTGAGCCACTCTACAGCAGCGATGACAGCCATCAACAGGGAGGGGGGGTGGGTGCGCGTGCTCATATAAAATTTGAAAATATAAAAATAAACGGGTGCCCGCGCAAATAAATTTAAAATATATTAAAAGTAAATTTACCTTATAACAGGAACTCCTGATCCGGACCTCTTGCGACTGCAGCCCGGCCACGAGAAAACTCCTTTAGCCAATCCTGGCGTTGCTCTCATGCTGTGAGAGTAGCACTCTGATTGGAGGGAATGGCCTGACTCGGTGCGCCACTGCACTCTGGAGGCCTGCACTACCTCTAACCCAGTTGGGTTAGAGGTTTTAAAGTGTGCATGTTTTGCTGGCCGTCTCAAGACGGCCGGCCAAAGGGACATGCGCATTTTGAAAAGTGCCCATACATCCCACCCTCCTCCCTGCTGCTGTCATTCAGCAGTGGCCCCGCCCCTGTCCTGATTGTCGGTTTGGGACAGGAGGATAAAAAATAAAATGGTAATGAATTACCATTTTATTTTTTATTACGGGGCTCAGGGGCATTTAAGTGGGGAGACGCTCCTTCGCTCCAATGGAGGAGCCACCCCTGCTGTAAAGGGTGCATTTTTCGTAGCTGGCTCTGTTGTCTGTGTATGATTGTTCCCCCTACCTCCCATTGTCATGCCCCCACCCAGCAAAATAGGTGAGCCAGGAGGCCAGATGCCTTTGTCCGGTCCTCTGACTTTTGTTGCAGCATTTTATAGTGCAAACTCAACCCAAAGGTGTTGGAGTGC
This sequence comes from Calotriton arnoldi, assembly GCA_963921515.1. Classification (NCBI taxonomy): domain Eukaryota; kingdom Metazoa; phylum Chordata; class Amphibia; order Caudata; family Salamandridae; genus Calotriton; species Calotriton arnoldi. The sequence goes on from CAWUFW010006970.1 coordinate 789,655, forward strand.
TTTACATAAGGACACATTCATTTTCTGTAGGCACAGGAAGAGTAAGTAATTTCCGCAGAGTCACTGGATGTTGAGCCAGCACCGAGTCTTGAACCTGGTTCCCCAGCTCCAAAGTTGGTAGCTTTTGCCGTTATGACTTATCCTCTTCCCTGGCTTGCTTGCAGATATTAGATTGCAGATCTTGCTTCCTTGTTTGAAATCCCTGAAAGCAAAGCTTCCTAGTGCAAATGCTTATTTTTGCACTGGAAAGTTCTGCCTTTGGGGACTTCAGACAGAGAAGCAAGGTGACATATTTCTCCATAAAACAATTGACATTTGACATCTGTCTAAAAGTTTTATGGAGAAATATATCAACTAATAAATTCATGACATGTTCAATTTAGTTCTATAACCTTAAGGTCTTTCTGTGGAACCAGATAAAAAATATAACAAAAGCAACAATCAAGCTCTTGTGACACAAATGTCACAAATACCTGTTTTAGTCCTTTGATACTGGGCAAAGAGTCTCTGCTGCCTGGGAGACAAAGAAAGAGTAAATTATTTGATAACTTCACTTTGTGTAGGCACGGGAAGATTAAGTGATTTGCCCAGAGTCACAGGATGTTGAGCCGGGTCGGAGACTCGAATTACGTTCCCCAGCTACAAAGTCAGCATCTTTGACCGTTACACAATATCCTCTCCCCTAGCTTGCTAGCAGATATCTGATGGGTGTGTAGGCACAGGAAGATTAAGCGATTTGCTCTGAGTCACAGGATGTTGAGCCAGCACTGATGCTCGAACCAGGTTCCCCAGCTCCAAAGTCGGCAACTTTGGCCGTTACTCCACATCTTCTCCCTTGGCTTGCTTACAGAAATCAGATGGCAGATAAACATGTTCACATAGCTGATGGTATTTATTTTGTCACTGGGAAGCTTGCATTTGAATCCAACCTCTCCTGTGCCATCCCTCTTTCTTCTTCTCCCACCTGCCACCCATAATTCCACTCCATGCCACACAATGCTCCTACACTTAATTCAGCCCATTCCATACAGTATAATTACATTCCACATAATTGAACTCCACATAATTCAACAGAACACCACACAATTAAGTGCCACGCAATTCCACAACACACAAATCCAGACCGCAAAATTCCACTACATGCAATACACTTCAACATCTCACAATTCCACACCACACAATTCAACTCCACACTATTCCGCTCCACATCATTCCACTCCATGCCACATAATTACAATCAAACAAATTCAACTCCACTTATTGCCACTCTGCTCTATGTTACATAATACCACTTCAGGCAACATAATTCCACTCCACTTCATACCACATAATTACTCCATGCAACACAATTCAACTCCAGATAATTCCCCTACACATAATTCCACTCCAACCTACACAATTACACTTGACACCACATAATTACACTCCACATATATCCATTCAGCTCCAAAACAAATATTTCTACTCCACGTAATTCCACTCTACACCATGCCACAAAATTGAATACAGCACCACACAATTCCACATCACACAATTCAATGCCACACAATTTGACACTCCTCATAATACCACTCCACACCATATAATTAAACTGCAAGTAATTATCCTCCATTCCATACCACATAACTACACACCACATAAATTCACTCCATGCCACATAGCAACACTCCAAAAAAATACACTCCACACCATGCCACATAATTCAACTCAACATAATTCCACTCAATGCCACACAATTCCACGCCACAGAATTCAACTTCACACAATTCCACTCCACATCACATAATTCCACACCAAACAATTTCACTCCACAGCACATAATTCCACTACACACCACGTACATCGAATCCACAACACAGAATTCCACATCATGCTACTTAATTCAACACCACACCAAATAATTCCACACCATGCCACTCCACGACACACAATCCCACTAAGCGTAATTACACTCCATGACACACAATCCCACTCCACATAATTACACTTCACTGAATACCACATAATTACTATACACATAATTCCACCGCACACCATGCCACATAATGCCACTACCCATAACTCCACTCAATGCCTCACAATTCAAAGCCACACAATACCATAACAATTTCACTCCAACCCACAAAATTCCACTCCATACCACATAATCGCAATCCACACAATATAATTCAACATCATGCCACATAATTCCACTCCACTCCATACCACTACATGCTACACAATGACACTCCATTTAACTCCACACCATGCAACATAATTACACTCCGCACTATGCTATATATTTACATTATACATATTTCAGCTCCACACCACATACATCCACTCCACTCCATAACACATGGCTAAAAGTCATTGACAAGGCCAATAGCTCTCAGATTGCCGAGACCTATTGTCTTTGCCAATGCTTGTTGAATTAGCTGACGGTATAACATGTACACATTGATTGTGAATTTCGATTCTTTTTTCAATCAAGTACTGTTCAATATATAGAGCGATTATTTTTATGTGCATTTCATGCTTTGGTGCAATCATCCGCGAAGGTTATGCATATCTTTTCAAACTGAGTATGCAATATGATATTCCTGTGGTCAGGTTCTTTTCAGTAGCATCTCGGGAAACCAAGGTGCAAATCCAAAGGTCTTGGACAATAAACAATGTTTAACAAAAATCCGAATTTTACAATATAATCCAGATCATATTAGCACTTTTGTTTTAGTTGAAGCTGCTGGTAGCCTTTCCAAACATTCTGGTACTTTTTTTGTTTCATGTTCTCAGTGAGTAATTCAAACTCATAGTGCGGGTGAATGCACTATGACCACTTACTTCAACAGTATTTGACTGAGAGCACAAAATACTACAAGTACCACAGTACTTAGGGAGGTGAATAACTGTAACAAATAAAAGATGAATACTAAAATGTGCACAAGTGTGCTTCCAAATTGAAAAATATTCTCATATTTGTGTTTGTCGGTGCATCATGGGTCTAAAGTCACCTGGCCTTTTTTTTTTTTTTGACAACTTTGCATGTACTTTGCTTGGTCTTTATCTTTCGACCCTTTGACAAATTTCTGTGCGTCAGAGTCACTTGCCATAGATATTTTTCATGATTGCTGGATGGTCTCAGCCGTAGTCTTTCAGCTTGCTTGATTGCACTCACAGAGTCTGAGAAAGACTGAGAAAGAATAGCGAAGAGCAGTCAGAGCTTAAATAAGCATTGGCAAAGTCATTTGGTCTGCCCTTTAAATGAGTTGACTAATTTTTGGGCTCTGCCAATGCTTTTTTCTGATGCCTTTCGGTATCATCAAAAGAAAAAAAATGCTTGATTACCAACGTGAAAAGGCATAGACATGGAAAAAACAGCACCATGAGGGATACATACGCTTGTACACAAGAAAGCGAGAGCAAGAAAGCACGTGCACTCACGCAGAGTGCTGGAGAAAACAAAAGAAACAAGCATTGGCATAGCCAATAGTTCTCGCCTTTGGGACCTAATAAGTGTTTAGTTAGTGGCGATTAAGTGCTTTGGGATGGTTGAAGCGTGCAGGTGAAAGGGGGAGAATAGTGTGCAAATTGAGAGCTTAACAGGAAAAGGGTGGGGATGAGATCTGGCTTCAGGGCTACAGCTGCCGCTTTTGGAACCGGGTTGGAGTCCCGACGTTGGTTTAACACCCTGTGATCCTGGGCAAGTCACTTAATCTCCCCGCTCCTAAAGCAAAGTTAACGTGCCCTTGTATAATATAAGTGTTGATCTTGAAAAGCGCTCCAAATCCTTCCGGTTGAGTTCAGGCTATATAAAAACTGAGAGAAAGTAGTAAACATCACCAGAAAGCGGACTGAAAACACAGAATAGTTTGACATACAGATGTCACTTGCCTTGAAACGCTGGCTCTGTAATTAGGTACTCATACCTGTATGTGACTTAGAATGAATGGGAAAGGAAAGAGAGCAAAAGAAATTGAAGAGAGAAAAGAGAAGAGAGCGAGGCAGGCATGGAGCAAGAGAGGGAAGAAAAGGGGAGAGGACAGAGAATGGTTGAGCGAGGAAGAAAGGAGACAGACGGGGGAATGAGAAAAAAAGAGAGAGGGGAAGGTGAGAATAAAAGAGAGAGTGAGACATAGCAACAATTGATTGAAAAACGAGAAGAGGCCGAAAAGGAAGAAAGAGAGAAGAGTGTGCAGAGGAAGACGGGAGCGAGATAAGAAGAGAAAAGGTTTAAGAGAGGTAGAGGAGAAAATAAGAGAAAAGAGATTAAGAGAGAGGGAGGAAGAAACGGAGAGAAGAAGGCATGGAGCGAGAGGGGGGAATTAGAGAGCGACTACAAAGAGAGTGAGACAGAGCGAGAGACCTGAGAGAGAGAGAGAGAGAGAGCGAGAGAGACTAGAGAGAGACAAGGGAGAGACTAGAGAGAGAGTGAGAGAGGGCTGCAGGGAGAGAGACCAGAGAGAGAGAGAGAGAGAGAGAGGGCGAGCGAGAGAGTGTGAGAGAATACAGCAACAGAAAGAGAGAGAGAGCGCATGGGGCTTTGGTTAACAGAGGGGCTGAAAAACATTTCAAAACGTTCATCATCATCATCATTTATGGCGGGATTCAAGTGCTCTCCAGCGCAGACCTCTATTGTGGCTCAGTAAGCCTTAGAGTGGGCCACTTGGAGGGGATTAGTTCAGTGCGCCTCGTTAAAGCTGGGATAGAGTAGTGCATATATACCTGCATGGTAATAAAGCAGATGGCTTGTATTCCGGCGGTGTCCTTTGTTGTAATCTGAAAAATCTTTTCCATTCGCTTTTTAAACAGATTATAGCTTTCAAGCTGATAAGCACGTAATTACTTTCTGCCCCTTGTCCACTTTTTGCATTTGTAAGGCGCCCTCCTTTGTTGGGAGGGTCTTCTGTGCTAAAGAGTACACGATTTATTTAAACATGTGGAGCAGCCGCTATGTGGAGGTGGGCCAGCCTGTTCACGGTGTGGGAGGAAACGCTCTTCTCACTGAGCCCTGCCGGTTCCATTTTATAGTGAAAAAGCAATTCTAAACAAGTACTTGACAGTGGGAGGGGGGTGATTGGGGGGCAGGAGAAAAACCAGCTGCTGAGCGCGTTCAGAAAGGCAATACATTGCTTTACCAGCCTCAATACTCTCCAATTAAATGACAAGCACACAGAAGTCACTGCTCAGATAACAAGCAAAAGCGAAAGCACGTGACCCAGGAGGAATGCAGCTGAAAGCCTGCGCGCCGCTGCTCGCTCCCGAGAGCAGAAGGCCATGGGAATGAACATTTTAAGAAGAGGTGGGACATGCTCCCGCCTTTGGCCAATTGCGTGCTTTCATTTTTGAAAGACACACGCAAAGGCCAATAGAATGTGTGGAAAATAAAAAGCCACACGCACGAGTTTAGCGAAAGTCTGGAGTGATTCCAAGAGGCCCTCTCCTAGAGCAGCGCATGCGCGCTGCGCTAGGCTCGACCTAAAAAGTAGTTCCCAGAATTTAAGCAGTGGAGGGATATACGTTATCCAATCAAAAGCATGGGAAAGAAGCTATCCTTCATGGGAGTGACAAAAACAAGAAGAGGAGGGAAACACATTGAAAAAGAAAGCAAGCAAATACGATTGATGAGAAAGCCAACTAATGGTAAGCAGTGGGCTGACCCAAAGACCACTCTGTAAGTATTGGTATTGTCCACAAAAAGTCTTCGACAATAGACAATTTAAAGCTGTCTGTAGGCGAGAATGAAAAAGTGAGCATCCAAGTAGGAGATACTGCAAACAGTGGAAATCAAATGTGTTATAGTCAGGGCCATTGGAATTCTGCAATTGTCGGTTTGCAGCGATTTTCGCATAAATATAGATTTGCTGGATTCGCCACATAATCTGCCTAATCTGCAGATTTTAACAAAATAAAATGCTGTTTTTAGCTCAAGCGGTTCAAAAGTTACTAAAAATGCAGCTACACATGTTGACATGCAGTGGAGGGCCCTTTGCAAAACTGGACTGGTCACCTTTCTGTTTATTACTATATTTGGGTGTTAAACTGGTACTAATGAGGTGCCACCAAATCCCATATAGTGTTACCAAGTTTAAAAATGACAAAATGATGGCATAATACTATTACAGACTGCCCAACATTTTGCCTCATAATTTGCTTTTTATTCTTGCATAATTTACTCAATCCTGCTGCATAATGTATCCCTCTCCTGCCGCATCATTCCAGTGGTACTGGTTATAGTGTTGCAGTAGCAAGTAGCAAGTTAGCAGACTTTGAAAATAACTTTGAGAAAACAGAAAGAGATTCTAAACAGTGTGGAAGGTAAACTTGCAAAGTATTGTGATGAAAAATGTTTATTATTTTGACATTCCCGTTCATATTGCTGTCATATAAATGATAGTTTGTCAAATTAGAAAAAAAAATTATACCCTTGAGAATAGCGTTTGGTTAGACAATATTTTATAGAGGAATGAATTGTTCAGTTTTGACGGAGCTTCAGATGTGATAAATCATGGTGTAATTATGTTTAACCTGCAGTAAAGTCAGCAACAGAAGATAGGAAAACAGATCATCCATATCAATGACAGAGCCTTCATAATTTTCTATGTGGTGTTAACGACTAATTATACACCATTTTATAGATTAGCTGTGCCTTGAATAAGAAAAAACGAATAAAAAAATATTATGATTGGAGTGATGCAGCACTGAAAGTACATACTCACTCCCTACCAGTCGCGGCTCCTGGAGGGAGTGCTGCGGGGCGGTGGGGCGGGGAAGGGCAGGGTGGGGGGTAGTAAACTACGGCATACGGCCGAACAGAGTTAAGTAACTAAATAAATAAATAAAACGAATTACATTGCGCGCGCTGCATCACCATTTGGCGATGCAGCACGCGCAATGTAATTAGTTGTATTTATTTATTTAGTTACTTAACTGTTCGGCCGTATGCTGTAGTTTACTAACCCCCACCCTGCCCCTCCCCCGCCCCGCAGCACTCCCTCCAGGAGCCGCGACTGCTCCCTAGGTATGCGAGCGTAAACACTGATTTGTAAGCTGAGCAGAAGTACTGCGCAGAAGTGGGTTTTCTCCACATTTTCCGGGATGGAAAGAAAAATCTATTTCTTTGGTTTCATGCTTGTATTTTCATTGATTGCTTTCAATTAAGTTTCTTGGTCATGGTATTGGTTACCGCAAAAGTGATAATAGCTTGTTGAGTGTTTGCCATTTAGAGCATGGAATTAATAACATGCATGTTTGTTTTAAAATCTATATCTCTTCCAATTGTGTTTGTTGCAATCCCCAGAACTAAATAATTTAGAAATGTAAGAAATAAGTTCAATGTCAGTTATGTTATGTTACCATGATCAGTAACTAATTAATTTTAATATCTAATTCAATTAATGTAAGAATCAGTTAAATGATACAAGACAATTGTATTTGGCTGTACATCACATACACAAATGCAATGCTGACTTCACTGGATTTTACATTATGGACTAAGGACGTGCAGTGGGGTCAATATGTTGGATTTAATAGGCAAAGCATAAATATGTATTTTTTTAATTTTACTATAGCATAATAAATATGCTTATGCTTGTATTCTATATTAATAGGATATAAAGAAAATTATAGTGATAGTTTCAAATGGTTGTTTGATTCTCAAAACTCCGATTGGTGTCCCACACCAAGTAAAATTAAGCTTGCTCAATAGAAAGACACTTATTTTAAAGATGCTAACAATTTTAGAACACGTTATTTCTAGGCAGCTGATAAGTTATCATTTTTATCGCCTTTTTGTACACAAACAGGAGACCGCTAGTGCTTAAGGGAGATTGGTAATCTATCTCAAATATGTACTATGCAACTCTTTTGCAATGTTCCAAAGCAAGTTAGATTGTTCACTGGTAGTTGAAAGGTAAAAATAAGGCTAACATTCCATCCGTTCATAGCTAGAATAAGCATCCTGAGAGTGGTTGAATCTGAAAGGCATGGCTTCCCCAAACGCTTCGAAATGATTATGAGTTCCACTTGAAAGTCTGTTTCTTTTTTACGGAGATATTTGCTCCTGAGCCTACTTGGTTCAAACATAAGGAACCCCCTCAGAGGCTCAGACTGCACTGTAGTACCCCCTTGCTTCCTAATAGTAATCTACAATTGGTGTAGTGCCTACTTTATAGCGAGGCATTTTCTGCAATAAGTTCAGATTTGTAGACTTGGAAGCAATCATTAGATAATAAAATGATGAAAGTTATGTTGTAAGGGTCTAGACCAGACAGTCAAATCAAGTATTATAGTTTAAAGAAACGATGAATTAGCAGACACAAAGATTCATTAGGTTTGGGAAATGCCAGTTGCGCACTGTAACCAAAGCATTTCTTCTCCTCTGGAGTAGAGTCAAAGCATGCTCAGATACATATATTTACTAGAGCTTTGGAGTTCCAGAATTTCCTTTTGTTGATTGTTTTGTTCCTTTCAATTGCTACTGAAATCTGTGAGCTACCAACCCACAATTTGGCTAGGTTTTGTCTGTGCACACCCTTTGTTGCGTCCTGCTGTACTTGCAGCCTAGTTCAATGATACTTGCCCTATAGTGTGGTAGAAGCGAGGTTAAGCCGCTTATACTGCAGAGACTGAAAAGTGCACAGGACCATAAAACTCTCAAACTAGCGAACACTTTTCACAGCCTCTTAAGTGCTCCCCTGCATTTTCTTTAGCACATACTGGATGTGTAATCACTACCATTGACATTGTCTTCCTTTATGATAAAAAGATTAAAAAGCATGAGTGCTATCTCTCTAGACTAGCAGTGCTCTCCGTTCTTTTCTGTTACAAGAGCTACTTATGTTCAATGAAATTCGCCCCGAGCTACTAATAGAAGTGATGTAATAGTGACCGTCCTGTCCAAGATTGTCAGCAGTGATCACATCAGTGGATCCGGTAGGATTGCCAGCAGTAAAGTAAAAAAAAAAATTATCAACTTTGAATGCCTCTATATTGGTAATACATAACAGTCATAGCTGCAATTCCACTGGTACCCCAAGGTAATAATATGACTAATACGTTTCTCCAACGCCTCTTGATTTATCACTCAAATAATAGCTTTACATACATTTGGAAATTCAACCATTTTTTTCAAAACATCTGCTTACAAGTTCAGAAAATACATACTTTTTGTTTCAAATAACGGCTTTTTAATTTTGCTACACATATATTAATTCAACCTAAGAAAAGCTTCTATATTAGCAGACTGGGCTGAATACAACAGAGCTACTTACATGTATCTGGAGAGCTACCAGTAGTTCACAAGCTACTCGTTGGAGACACCTGCTCTAGAGCTTAGGAAAATCAGCATAGTAATGTTTATTCATTTGATCTTTTTGTGATAGGATTTAAATATATTGGGAGAAAATGATCAGACTAAACCTATTCAATTATCAATGTATTTCGTCCGGGTTAATTGGCCTCTATCTGTTGCCAGGCCAACCTGAAATGTCAGTTACATTCATTGCAACTGTAGTCACAGTGGGATGCAGAGTCCCCCACGATTTTCAGCACTTTCTTTTGACATTCTTGGTAAAATGAAGACACTGTTAATGGGTTCTTCGAGTTTATTTTCATCAAAGACGATTTGCACATTTAAAATTTGAATTTTGTTGAAAATCCCCAAAAAACTTTGAGTTGTCACATCAAGAATTAGCAGGAGATGTTCTACTGGATTTAGAATTGCAGATAATGGAACATCCTTTTTAGCAATATTGGTGAATCTTGTTTAGAAAGAAACCGTGCGCCTTTTTAAAGAGCCAATTAACTTTTATACAAATATATATGTTTTCCTGTGTTTGGACTTTGGGATTTTTAAAAACATGGGTGTGCGTGTCAAAACTTATTCAATCAAATTTTGGGGACAGAGACAACCCAATTGACTTTTAGGTGATTTAAATATACCTAGTATTTGCAGTTTGAGGACTATGTGAAAATTCTTATTTTTTCTCCTATTGTGTTCGGTGCCACTTCATTTTGTGTATCCTTTGAAATAGAATCTTTCTCTCACTTCACCTGATAAACTGAATACATCATTAAGCAATTCAGAAGTTCGGCTTCTGGGCTGCTAAGTCTGACAAGAAAAACAGTTAGCGCTGAAAACTTTTTAATTTCATTTCCATGTAAATTCATTGTTTCAGGCGATAGAAATATGGAAATAAAATTATATTTTGAACTAGGGTGCATTTTCCTCATTGAATATAGTTCAATACAGATCCAACAAAAACTCAAAATTGAACCAGGGCCATTTATGTTGCAAACATTAAGTAGATCTGAAAGTTAATAATATGGACTTTCCAGTAAATTCCAATTTAGACAATAACCGGATTTATGAAGATGAATACAATTCTCAAACTCTTTGGATGCATCAGGAAATTTAAAAGTCACAATTATTTAACACTGAAGCAGAACCTCAATACTTCATAAAAAGTATATTATGCCTGCATTCAACCATGCTAATATTCTCTTCTTCACAGGTTATTCCCTTTACACCCCTCCCCACCTGCACAGCCCAGTAACTTACTCTAAAGTTATCTGCTGTCTTCTCCAAAATGACAATTACCTTTTGAGTTGAAATGAAATTTAGAAGTAACTTCTGGAAATATTCTACTTTGTCATGCCTTAGCACATAATACTTAAATGGTCTTCTTTAAGGCATATGGGCCATGTGGCCTGCAGCAAAAATGGATCCCTCTTCTTATGCTATTGACACCAATGACACCATCAGAGCACACTTGTTAAAAATGCACACCTTCTCCTTTACAACGCCAGTTTGCTCAGCCTGAATCTTTTTAGATGTACTTGTATTCCTCTAGTTTAATTTTATTCAAGGTGTCAACACTGTGGTTCCTGTAAACATTCACAGCCCAAAAGCCTCTACAGAAACTCTTGGTGAGCTTTTGTGTGATAAAAGAGCCTGATGTGTCCTGCAGTAGAAGGGATGGTATATGTTTAGTCCTTGCTTTTTTCAAAATTGGTAGCATTATAGCAATCTCCAAATAAGATTTCTCAGTAATTATTGTTTTGATGCAGGATTGATGTAAGAAATTGGGTTATTAGTTGGGAGGGGTGGAAGCCCCACTCAAGCAACAACCACAATTCTTGTCAGAGTGAACCACAAAAAGTCATTAAATTAACCTGTGTTTAACCGTCTGGTAGCTTGACACAAAAGCAGTCAGACTTAACATAGAGGCAATGTTAAAGTATTTATGCAGCACACAAACAGTAATAAAGTGAAAACACAACACAAGAAAAATCCCAAACAAATGTAGAAAATTAGAGTACATTTTAATAAATAAATTGATACCAGAACAACAAAACTCCACTGCAAATGGAGATATTATATTTTAAATATTTTGGTGAAAATTGTGCCAAGAAGTAGAAAGCACCACTCATGGTTATCTGGTCGCGCTAAACCAAAAGTCACAAGTTCAGGCTGGCTGTGATGATGCGTGGCCCGCACACAAGGACCAGGTTAGTCCCACTGAATAGATACTTTCTCAAGTCTGGCAGAAAGAGTTCCTTTCACAGAGACTGCGAGGAGGAGGCTTTTGGCATGAAGAGTAGTTTGAGAATCAGGGATGATCGTCGCTGAAGCGTCAATGGAGCTTCACATTGGCAGTCGCCACAGGATTTCGATGCTGTAGTGCAAAGTTCAGGTCTTGCATTGCTGGTCACTGCAGACGATCACTGTTGGTAAGAAGAGCAGTTCTCGTTGGAACTTCATGCTGGTGCGCATCACTGGCAGTCGATCTTCAGCTGTAAGAGTCACTTTGCAGTCATGAGGAGCCCAGACTTCAGGTTTTCCAACTTTACCTGTGGAGGCATCCTCACTGATGCAAGCCCAGGGTATAAGTTTAGGGACACATCTTGAGGGTCAGGACTCACTTCAACAGATGGCAGCAGCAGGGCTCAAGCTGGTCCAGTTGGTGCTGGTCAGCTAGGCAATTGCAGGGAGGCATCTGGAAAGCTTGTGTCCCTGTAGCTCCCATAGGATGTCAGCCAACTGACCCTTGGAGTCAATTTGTATAGCCTGGGATCAAGGAAAGCAGGACCAATCTTACTTCTTCAGACAGCAAGGTAGCCCTTCAAACAGCAGGACAGCCTTCAAACAGCAGGGCAGTCCTTCTGGAGGCAGTACTTCTTCTGAATCTTCCACAGGTCCATGAGTGTTTTGATAAGTGGTTCCGATGGTCCTTTTTTTATACCTGGTGCTGGCCTGTATGTGGGGAAATTCCCTGATCTACCCCCAAAACAGGTTCTGGTCAGTTCTTCCCTTCCCCTGGTCCTGGCTGCAAACTATCTAGATGGACAAAGGCAAGGACGGCCTGGTGTCAGGTTCCTTTGCTTGTGATGTGGATGAGGTCTTTTGAAATGTCATCAGGGCAGACTACTTTTCCTCCTCATCCATTCTGCCAGGAAGACCCTCTCCAGCTAGACCCAGGTCCCATTGTTCACTGTTTGGGCCCAAAACACATTCTTGATGGGAGAACCATTAAAAAGCCCAAGATGCTCGAAACTCTTAAAAGGCATCAGAAACTTGGGCAGAAAAATGCTCACTTTTGGCTGGGTCCAAACTGGGGAGGCGTAGTGGGCAAAAGAACGATGGATTTAACCCAGATCTTTTGAGTGGGGGAGAATGTTTGCATTGTCAGCATTCCGTCCATCATTTGTTTGCTGTAACACTTTTCGCCCTAAGTGGGATGGGTATGCCCAGACGTGGGTCCCTTGCTCACTGTGCCACTGGATTCAAGCTAGCCTGGCTGAAGAAGGGTGACATACCCTGAAACCGTTCCCAGGATGCTTGTTTCCGGTCCAGGGAGGACCTGGCTTGGCAGTTCGGTCTGTACTGTTCCCATGGGGCACAGGGTCAAGACTGATTTGCATATGGCTGGGTCCAAACTGGGGTGGCGTAGTGGGCAAAAGAACGATGGATTTAACCCAGATCTTTTGACTGGGGGATAATGTTTGCATTGTCAGCATTCCGTCCATCATTTGTTTGCTGTAACACTTTCTAAAAGTGGCATTTTCAAAATTATAATCGAAAATCAGATTTTACCTTCAAAGAGGATTTTACTTTATAATTTATGGGAGTGTTAACATCATTTTTGTATCTGCTCCCCATCTGAAGTTATCACTTATTAATTGAAATAAGGTAACACGGTGTTAGCCTATGGGAAAGATAGCCTTACAATAGTGATAAACAACTTTGGGAGTTTTTCACTACCAGGACATGTAAAACTTAAATCTACATGTCCTACTTTTTAAATACTATGCACCCTGAACTATGAGCCTTTACGACCTAAAATAGGAGTGACTTATAAGGATTAAAAAGGAAGGTTTAGGCTTGGCAAATGTTTTATTTTGCCAGGTCGAAATGGCAATTTAAAACTGCAGTGACAGGCCTGAGGAAGGTTTTAAAAAGGCTACTTTAGTGGGTGACACAGTGAGTGTTGCTGCCCACTCGTAGCATTTAATTTATAGGCCAAGGTACATGTACTACCATATACTAGGCACTTGCAAACAAATTAAATGTACTAATCAGGTAAAAACAATTTTACCATGTTTAAGGGAGATAGCACACTCACTGTAGCACAGGTTATCAGGGAAAAAGTGCACAGAGTCCTAAAAGCCATCAAAAGCGGGTTCAGCAAAAGAAGGTAGAGGAAGGCAAAAATCTCGAGTGACCCTGCAGAAAGGGCCAGGTCCAACATGACCCCCCTTCAGCCAAAGACTAGGGTAGACTAACCAATACCTTGATGGACTTCCTTGCTCAGGTGAAACAACGTAAGCAATGACCATCTTCTTGTCAGTTCTATGCCCTTCTGAACCTAGATAGGTCCCTTTCTCAACACTTTCCTTAGTCACTGGGCTGACCAGTGGGGAACCCTTCTCCTTACCAATGGACCCTATCTGTGAGACTGTGTTTGCTCACAGATGCATCCCAGTAAGCAGACAGTACCACCATGGCCAACAAGGGGATGTGGCCCATTCCGCTTAGTGGATCAGACACTGTCCCCAATCCAAGGAAAACTCTGCCCATAAGGACAACAACCAACAGAGGCCACTAACAGCTGTCAGTGGAAAGAGCTAGACCCCAGGACATCCACTTCCAGGTGGAGGATCCAAGTGGGGGCATTGGGCAGGCCTCACTTCCAGCCTACGGGCTGGCATGGAGTTCCCTACCTGCCTCTGAGTTTTCCCCTACGTTTGAGGTTTCTCAAAGGGGTGGGAAACAGCCTTGGGTGTTAGGCACCCTACTTTCACTCTCCTTCTCACCTGTCCAGGTGTGGTAGTCTGAAACTGGAAGATCACCCCGGGGTCTGTACCCTGACGCTGAACAGGTATCTGAAATGCCTGGAATTCTAGGGGGAACTAGCACCCCCCTCAAGAGTGATATACTCTCTCTGTGTAATGCAGGGGTCTGCCTGGTGCAGGTCTCCTGTCCTCTGTCTCTGTGACAGTGCAGGCAGCACCTCCAGGTCAGAAGTGGCTTCACCGTGGTCAATGTTGGGGTGCTCTTCCGTCAAAGCTGGCATTCCCTGATCCATTGGTCCTCCCACTAGGGACTGTCTCATCCTCCTGCCCCTTCAGCTGGGCCACTGTACTGTACATTTGGAAGTAGTACCCCCAGAAACCTGATCTTTCAGGACTCACTGCGCAACTGCCTGTCCCAGCTACTCGATCACCGATGGTAACTAATTTCTCTGAATGCAGTCAATGGGCATCTGGCATCTGATTAGGGCACTCCTCTGGTCACCTCCCCACCCCATTCCAGGAACACCAGTGCCATATGGTGGACAAGGTCTGGCCCCTGAGTCTGGGTTGCCTTACACAACTGTCTGATGTACTGGACTGGGGAAACCAACCTTTCCACCATCATGGTCTGGCTGGTACTAGAATCCCTATGCATTGACAGGGTTCCCATTTACTGTTATATGGTTAAGTGATGACTCCTACCCTCGGGGATCACAAGCTTACCCTCTGAGTCTATCTCCCAACTAAGGGAGACTAGGTCTACTACCCTCCGAGGCCACACTGGCACCCCTGTAGAATTCCCACCAGTGTGTGGTTTCATAGGACAGACAGAATCCCTGTGCTGGTATCCTAGCTGAGAACAGTCAAAGTACAGGGGTTGGAAATGATGAGGCCCTGGGCCACTGCCCACCAGAACCTCCACCCTGTTTCTCAGAAAAGGTATGTAGTTCTCAGGGGTGATGTTATATTTCCTGACAAGGGCTTCCTGTCACCCTTTCCTAGGTCCAACAGGGAAACCTCTCCCTGCAGTGGGTATGCCCCTCCAGAGACTGGCTGCCCATCCTCCTCAGGTACCCTATGCATCTCCAGGGCCACTTCATATGCCTCAAACAACTTGTCTATGTCCTCCCCCACCACATATCTAGGAACTAGGTCCTTGGAAATGTGGTCTCTCTTGTCTCCAGTGGAGACACTGAGTTGTTGCTGTCACCATTTCTGCTGGACCCTGGGAGTTGTTTAGCCTTTAGGTCCAGCTCTCTCAGACTCACTTCATGTGCCAGTTGCATTTTTTTCTCCTCCCAGGCTCTTTCAGCCTTTTTCTCCTCTGCAATTCTCTCCTCCAAGGCCAATCTCCTTTCCTCCAAGACCCTTTTTGGAGCTACCTCCTCCTTGGCAGCCTCCAATTTCAGCTGCAGATTGAGCACTCCCCTAACTCTCCTGTCCTTCATTTCCTCAGGGGACAAGTCGATGTAAGGCACACTGCTTCTGGCAGGATACCTTGTTCCTGTAGGCAGGTTTTCCTCCTCCTTCTGCTGCAGGTCTCCTTATTCATCCTCACCCACGTCTTCCACATGCACCTCCTTCTCCTCAGGGTCATTGTCCTCCTGGTCTCTGGTTACAGCTTGCATCCAGTGGACTCCTCATAGGCTCTGATGGTTATTTGAAAGTCCGCTTTTGTTGTCCCCTTCTCCAAGGTTAGCCCCCTCTCCCTGCAGAGATTCCTCAGGTCTGCCATCTTGAGGTTGTCAATTTTGCTAAGTTCCAACAACTTATTATGCACAGAGGCCACTTGAAAGCCCTTAGCTAATTGGTTAAGGAAGAGGCTCCAAGTGGAGATTGAAGGCTCTGGCAAAGGTCACTGCTTGGTGAATGTAATCTCACTTGTTGGTACAGATATCTTCTCAGGACCATCCTGCATCTCAGAACATCTGCCTCATGGCAGAGAGGTAGAGGAGGTGACTTCCAGAAAAAGAACCCTTGAAGTGTAGTATTCTTCTCCAAAGATATTTGTATGTTGGAGGCTAGACAGACAGTCTGTTTTTAATTACCAGCTATAAGTATCTAGTTAGGTTTGGACCACGCCATATGGAGCATTGTGCATGTGGTACAAGGCCGTGAATTTAATCTCTTGCTTGGTCAAGTGCCAGGAGAAGGACATTAGAGCAGGTGACATATGGTGTATTACCTTATTGCGAAGAATGGACAACTGGCACAATTTGAAGCTTGAACATAGTTTTGCCCTTTACATTCAATTGCAGTATTCAATCCTAGAGATTTTCACTGCAAGAAAAAGGTGAAGCAGATAAAGGATTCCCTGGAGATGGTGCAGGTGTTAGAAGCCATTTTACTTGACACTCTTCAATTGGGGAATCAGTGCTAAACTTGCCTTTAGTATAGCACCAGTGTGCATATTGTAGGAAGAGGGTGATGTAGGCATAGGAGTGTGACAAGTCACATGTTAGTGAGGTGTCATGTGTGAATGACCCCTTGTACTGCACATTTCAATGAGAGGATTTCTGGCTTTAGTGTATTGCTAATTCTAGATTCTTCTGCCTCTTGATCAGCTGTGAATTCACAGTATCCTGTTCCATATGATGGCATCAGGTTGGGTGAGCTTATGGCACTGATGTTTGCATAATGAATGTCAATATTGACTCTGAAGTGGCAGGGTGACACAATGTCATTGCATATCAGTATTTTTGCATATCTGTATTGTTGGTTTGGGGTCACTTTGGATGATAAAGTTGCCATGCCTGCAAGTTTGTATGATAACAAGAGGAGTTATTTGGCCAAGTTCTCTGCTTTGCTTAAGATAGCTTGGAAGTGTGTTCTTTTGTTCATCGATTGTGTTAGACCTGGGCGTAGTTCGCAGAGTTTTGCTACACTGAACTCGGCGAAGTGACAAAAAAACTCAGCGAAGTTCCGCAAGTGGTGGAGTGCAGTGCAAACTGCTGTTCGCGCTGGTTTTTCTGCCACTCGGGTAAAAATTCTACCCGAGCTGCTGCTCGCGCTCGCGAAATTACCGTTTGGAAGCGCGAGCAGGGACAAAACTCGGCAAACTCCGCGAACGGAGCAGAGTTCACCGCCCAGGCCTGGACTTTAAACCAGTGGTAGTAAATGAGCTATTCCATTCAGAGAATAGGAATATTCTCTGTTTTCCCTGTGTTTTTATGTGTCTGGGCTTCAATTAGTTTGTGTTAAGTCTACTACGAGTCTGCGGTTGTCTGGCGCAGCTTACCATGCAGGAATGGGAAGACATGGGCATGGCCTCTGGAGGATTCTGGCTTGCTGCTCAGGTGTGTTGGTGGTGCAACACATCACATTTCTGGATCTGTGTGATGGCCTGCCAGCATTTTCTTGTTCCTGTTAGAGGAACAGGAGACTAGGGGCCAGATGTACGACCGTTTTTTGCGGTCGCAAACAGGAAATCGGCCCGTTTGCGACTGCAAAAAAGGGTCCTGGCATGTACAAACGCTATTTTGCAAGTCAGTGATTCGCAAAATAGCGCTTGCGACTCTTGCTATTAGGAAGGGGCGTCCCTTCCTAATAGCGAGTCACAATGGAATGTACCATTGTTTTGCAGCCGCATTTGCGGGCCACAAAACACTCGCAGTTTACCCCCTACTTCAAGTAGGTGGTAAGCCACTCGGAAACGGGAAGGGGTCCCCAGGGGACCCCTTCCCCTTTATGAATGGGGACCACTGCCTGCCCTTAAAAAATTGAACAGAAATGTTTCATTTTTCTTTTTTAAATGCAGCCCATTTTCCTGTAAGGAAAACGGGCTGCATTTAAAAAAAACTGTTTTATTTAAAAAAGCAGTCACAGACATGGTGGTCTGATGACCCCAGCAGGCCACCATCCCTGGGAGTGCTAGCCATTCCTAATGGGGTCGCAAATTGCACTTGCCTCATGAATATTAATGAGACCTGCAATTTGCGACCCCATTAGGAATCGCAAACAGTGTCTGAGACACTGTTGTACATTCCAATTTGCGAGTCACAAATTGTGAGTCCCAAAACGATGCATTTTGTGACTCGCAAATTGGTAGGGGCGTACATCTGGCCCTAGGAATGTAACACCATGCAAAGGTGCCTTATAAATTCAAGAGGATGTCATGTCTGAGAGTGGGGCCTGTACATATATTTCCCAATCTATCATAGCTGACTTTCCACATATTCCTATGCCTTAGCCCAATCTATCATGGTCATTTTATTTTTTCATTCAGGTCGTCATGATGACAAAGTATTAAAGCACAGTGACCCAGCAGTCATTGTGTCTCAACGCTTCCAGGTAATTTTTCCAGCGAGTTTATCGTTCCCTCACAGAGAATGTTTACCCATTTCTGTTTCTTCTTTTCTCCATAGGTTGTTGTAATCCATTTCAGTGTTTAGCATACCAAACCTCTACCCTGGGTCTTAACTTTAATCCCAAAGGTGGACCAGCTACTCTTATTCTTCCTCATGTTCTACTGTCATCAACACCTTCTGACTGAGGCTTTTTTATGCCCCTGTCATTTTGCTCCAAACTGTTGATATATTTGTGAAGCCCTCTATAGCTTTGTGTGAGCACCACTGCTTGGCATAGTGTCTTCTAAAAGAGATCATCCAGTCTTCAAAGCCAAAAGTTACATTTTCAAAGCAGCCCTTCCATCCTTCAATAGAGAGACTGTGACTCTAGCAGCATTTGAATCAGGCCTCTTCAATTAAGGAGACCGTGGAACTCAGAAATGCAGTGTAACAACAAATTGTGGAGTTAGAGCTCTTCATAATTAAAATGTGGCTTTGAGCCAGGAATGGTCTCCCAAATATCCTTAGAGTTACCCCCAATTCTGGCTTGTCAATATATTTGACAGAGATCTCAATAAGTTAAAGGACTTTCTGTTTTCCCTGAAGGCACAGCCCCCCTTTTGTCTGGCTAAGATTTCTGAGTGTCCAATTATTTACATCGCATCAAATTGGAGATCAGTGGAAGACTGCTTTTCGTTCTACATTGGGTCATTATTAGCATTGGGTCATATACTTTGGATTAAACAATGCTCCATCAATCTTCCAAAGTTTATGAATGGATTATTTTCTGGCCTGCTAAACATCAGTTTAATTGTCTGTTTAGATAGTGGTTTACTCTATTTAAAAACTTTGAAAGAGCAAAATCAATATGTGATCAAGTTATTACAATGATTAGGAAGCAACCCCCTAACATGTAAAATGGAAAATGTCAGTTTGAAATTAATAAATTGGAGTATTAATGATTCATCTTGAATCCTGAAGATATGTTTGTGGATCCAGTAAAGTTTGAGGCAGTTTTGCATTGACCCTCTCCCACCTCCAGCAATGAAACTCAATGTTTTTGGGATTTGCCATGCTTTATTGGCAATTCATTAAGAACTTTTCTTATTACTTGTGTAAAATTTCTTGAATCCTGAAGATGAAAACTGTGAAGAAAGGATGTGTGTGGGATAATGATGATGATGAAAGCTCCCTTCAAACACTAAAAAGTCTTCACTTCTGCACCAGTTCTTAGATGTGCAGATCATAGAAAATGATTCCTAGTGGTAATTGATGCATCAGAAGATGCTGTTGGAGCCATCTTTCTCCAACTCCAGGATAATGATGGATTTGAGGATCCACTCTTTTATGCATTCTTTCGTCATCTTAACAGTACATCTAATCTACAGTACAGTACAGTACAGAAGAGTTTTATTCTATAATCAAGCATGAACTATTTGCCATGAAGGAAGCATGTTTACAGAGGAGACATTCACTTCTCAGTACTGAGTATCTGGAACGATCTTGAATATCTTCAAGTATTGCAAAATGTAGGAACAGTCGCCTAGCTTGATGGGATTATTTGAAGTAGCAGATGCGTTAACTTTATGTAAGAGACTCTGCCTCCATTCCACAATATATTGTGGTTCTGAATTTTTTTTTAGCAGCCTCTTTTTTAGTAGAAGTTTGAAGAGTCACATAACAATTGGATCCAGAAACAATTTGGAAACTTCATGTGAAGTATTATCTTGAGGAAAAGGATGAGTTGTATTTTTGGAAGACAGCATTGGTTCTGAATTAAATTTTGACAAACTTAAATTGATGTCATGATTCTTTAAGTGGTGGTCAATGAGGAAAGAGAAACACATTAGAACTGAATTCTGAAGATAGAGAAGCACCTTGGAACTGTGACTTGAGATACTGATAATGTGTAACCATCTGTGCTCAGAAAAAAGCTTCACACACTAAACCGAATGGATTGCTTAGATCTTTACTTATTGCATCGAGGCTGTGGCATATGATATCTATCAACTTTATTGTGGAGTTGCTGACTTCTAGAGGTTTGCCAGCTATCATGGTAGATATGCTCTTCAAAATGGCACATTGTGCAGCCTTCAAGAAAATGTCATCATCTAAAGAAAGGGCGCAGTGTTTTATTAAATATATATTTCATCTAAATGGTTATAGCGTCTGTTATAATATCTGACAGAGAAACACAGCATGAGCCGTACCATGACAGGCTTTTTAGGTGCGCTTGTTTTATGTTCCTGTGCCACATTCAGTGAATTCATTTAACTCAATATTTCTCTGAGTTAGTGCTTCATTTTCAGACAGCACAACCCAGAAAGAGAAAGAGGCAAAACTTGCTCACTGTTTGCGAGTTGTACTAACAGAAAAAACTCAGAGACATAGCAGGTTAAATGAATTCACGTTATGCTCTGGAGACCCAAAAAAGAGGAAGCCAGCTCTGTGTGGCACCGGAAAAGCCCACTGTGATACCACTCTTTATCCCCAACATTTCAATGGCAAAATGCCAAACTCCATGAATTTCAAGATCTCTATCTTCTGGGTTTCATCAGTAGACTATTCTGTTAATTAAATGTACCAGCCAAACTGTGGGGAAATTTCTCTGACACTTTTGTAATGCACCTTTTACTAATTGGGTAGTTTTATTGCCTTTAACAATAACACCCATACTGGTATAAAGGTTTCCCAATTTTTGTCTTCAGGGGCCTCATTCTAGGTCCTGAAATAAGCCCAACTTCATCCTCAGTAGTGGTAACTTCTGAATTTTTGCAAAATCTAGTTGAGGTCAGACAAGATGTTAAGAGGATTTTACAAGAAACTAAAGTAGCATGAAGATACAGACTGATCACCATACACATCCTGAGCAAAGATATATGTCTGCTGATGTGGTTTTGTTATCCCTATGTTTTTTAATACCTGAAGGGAATCATCCTAAAGTGTGTCCTTGTTTTTGGGTCCTTTTTCAGAATCCAGGAGCTGTGAAACTGCAGCTACACTCTTCTTAGCATAGTCATCAAGTTTTTCATGTTTCTCAGGAAAAACCTTTTGTCCATCAATTTACACAATTTCCCCCTCCTGCGCCTCCAACTCTGGTGGAAGGGCCTCTTAAATTAGATGTCTTTGAGATTCCTGCTTTTTCCATGGCATGGTACTATCTTTCGTCTATTGGAAAGGTTATCCCATTTGTGGACAGTTTGGGGATTCAGCCACATATGTTCATGATTCAGGTCTAGTTCGGTATGTTTTTTGCCCCAGCCTGTAAAACCTTGTGGTATGGGGGAGGCATACTGTTAAGTATACTCCTAACTTGTTTGGGTACAGTGCGGGGCACTGGGAGGAAAGTCTGAGTACGGCTTCTGCATGACTTGAGCTGGGTGCTCGGATCTTTTGGCAGTGTGATGCATCTGATTTCCGGTTCTGTGTGATGGTTTAACAGTATTTTTTTATTCCAGTTTTAGGGAGAGGCAGCTTGGAACCTCACACCATGTAAAGAAGTCTGGTAAGATCATGAAGATACCCTTTTTAGGAGCAGAACTTGTGCAGGTTATTTCCCAATACACCACGACTGAGTGACCACATACTCCTATGACGTAGCCCGATCCATCATGGCAATTCTTTCCTTCCTGTTCATCATGAATGTTTCCTATTAAAGAAAGTATTTAAGCCCTGCAACCTAGCTGACAGGCATTGCGTTGCATCACTTCCGGGTAGTGTTTCCAGTGGGATATCGTTCCCTCACAATCCTTTTCTGTCCCGGTATATTTTGTTAATTTTTGTTTCATCTTTTATTCTTAGGTTGGTGGAATCCATTTTAAAGTCTGGGACTTCTCTGGGTCTTAAGTTAAAGGCCAATTGTAGACTGGCTATCCTTCTTGTGCTTTGTGTGCTACTGTCATCGTCAAATTCAGATTGGAATTTGATTTTTTTCTGCCTCCACCTTTTTCATCCAGGTTAGTGATTTCTTAGACACAAACTCTCTAGCAGGTAAAATGGCTTTCAAAATATATTTTCCTGACTTCAAGAACAAGAACTACAAGTTTTCGGAGTGACATTTGCGTACTATCATTGAGAGTTTGCGGATTTGCACTGCATTTGGACAGGAATGCCAAATGATTGAGTGCAATGGTGCCATTATTTTCTTTCAGGGTGGATTTGTTTTAAGATAAAGAGCTGTGCAAGACTTCGATTTTAGGATGGACTTTGAAATGTTGCAGAAATTGTAGATACTCATTTGTTTGTGCAAAAACAAGTCAGTTTTCTCGAGGAGTGTATCTTTTTTTTGTGGTTGAGCTCATCTAGGAGCTAAAAACTGCTAAGGAGTGTTTTGGCAGGCCAGGATAGTTTCAGATAATCTTGTATGAGAATCTATGGAAATATGAGAAAAGCTCTTATTAGGTGGGATAATAGATTAGCTTAAAAACATCCAAGATTGGTCCTGTCTTTAACCATTCCTTTTGTACATAACCTTGAAAGGTTGTGCTCCTAGAAATTCAGGTCACCAAGGAAGAGGAAGCACAACAAGATGATCAACAAATGTTGAACTAGGTTGAAAGAGTCTATCACAAACACTCTGGCAGTTTCATTAGGATTAGGTAGACTATTACACATGTGTAAGTAGACACTGACCAAGTGATATATTTGGCACATGAAGTTCTCATAGTTCATGCTAGCATGTACCTGAATGCAAATAAGGGTTCCACAGCTACTACACCGCTATTTCCAATTCTTCACTTGTGTATGTGAAGGCTGCAGTCGGATGGGGAAATCTTCCAGATGAAGCATCTATGAGGCGGTTAGCCTTGGTTACGTGATGGTAAATTGGTGAGGTAAAGAACAGCATTCGTTTGATTGATCCTAAAGACTCGCTTGACTGTTAACCTTGCGTTCAGGAGTGATCCACTGTGTCACTGGAGGTTTCTTTAAGGGGCGAGTTATTCCCCCTGATGGCAGGCAGCGGTCTTTCTTTCCTGTTGTTGGGAGTGGAGGCTGAGGAGAACCATTCAGGACGTGCGGTGTCTCCATACTTCATCCTGGAGGAGACTGGCCTGTTTCCATTAACATCAAATGTATCCTAAACTATGCAAACCGTTTGTAACCCCTGATTGTTCATGGAACTCTGATGAGATGCTAAACTACATTGGATGCAAGGATAGCATTGGCCTAGGCAATGTAAGCTAATGGGCAGTTCATAACATGCAGCTTCCATACTGTGCAGTACACTAATGCAGGGGGTCCCCCAGTGGTGTAACATTAGCCAGCGCAACCCCTGCGGTGCGGAGAATCCAGAGCTCCTGGGGGCCCCTCCTGCACTATGCAGGAGGCTGGCCCCTGGCCTGAGAGCTGCTGACTGGGTTAGGGGAGGGCCGGGGGCACCCCTCAAGCTTCATTACACCACTGGGGTCCCCATGAGTGTTCTTATGAAATCATGCTCCATATCCTTGATGGTTGAGTATCTATGTTTGATGTTCACATGTAATAGAGTGGAAGCTGGGTTAGTTTTCACTCAGAGCAATGCTCTTCCTGTAGTTAAAGGCGGGTCAAATATTCACAAACGTGTGTAGAAATCTTCAAAAGTATGTCCGTATTTGTACAAAAAACAAACCTAATTCCATAAGAAACCATGGGGGAAAAGTATATTGATGTTCTTTAATTTAATGGCAAAAATAATTAATCAAAGCAATTTAAATTATCAGAATACCTGCATTATTATTCGTATTGTATCATTTATTAATATTTCAAAACATTTTTCATAATCAAAATAGTATACATCATGTAAGAACATCTTAAAACAAAAATAAAACACACCTAAAAACAACAATAAATAACATTAAATATCCATAACATCAATCAAGGGGGTGTAAAATCACAAGGGGACATTCACAACCTGGCTTTGTGTCCCTATTAACACTTTACTTCTAATTATCCAAGCTGCCTACAAGAATTTAGAGACGGCCAGCACCACAATCGAGGCTGCGTCACTTTTGCTTATTCTATTAGAAAGCGAACACATTATAATATTTTCCCCGCGTACGTCTCACACTCAGGGCAATTTGAGTTCCTGTCACAAACATCCCTTTTCAGTACTCTCTTCTATGTTATTTTTCAGTCGCTCGGATTCTTTGTTCCTTCATACACCTCTCTCCCCCTCCGCTTTGATTGCTTGTGCTCTCTGAGCACACACCTGCTTGCCACATTCAGTCATATTGAGCAGCAGAGAGCCTTCACTGGGTGACTGACGGCGATGAACTGCACTGCTTTGAGGCTAAGACTCATTTCGCAGGTGCTCGCTGCTGAGCCCTGCCTGGGCAGCCATTACAATAAACCAGGACCTCAGTCATTGCCAGCAGTGTCGTTAGTCTATTTTAATAAGCGTGACTGCTGCCCCGTTTGATCGCCTCTGTCAATACTCCTTTCTTTCTGATGCTTCTGAAAAAATACTCTCTGCTTGGAAATTCAGACAGAGATAGGAAATCTGCAGAACAGTTTCAATTGCCCACAATCCACAGGGAATTAAGAAGTTTCCATTCCTGTAGAAAAATCACCACCACTAATTTGGACCGTTCCTGCCCATGGGTTCATGGGAATTGTAGTTTAGGTCCAGGTCCTTAGAGCATGAAAAGAAAAATCATAAAACAACCCCAGGCCTTGCCATAAAGTCTGCGGTCGTCTTGTTGCCAAAGTTATTCCCCATCTTTTCTGACAGGCAGTTAATCCCCATAGTAATATTATTATGCAACAATTTAATTATTGCTGCAAGGCTTTACCACTGGATACATCACTGAAAATGATGTGTTCATTTTCTACAGAACCTGATTTCTAGCTTCAATGAAAATAGATATTTACAAATTAACGATATAATTGGAATGGATATATATTTCAACATTACCAGAACAATTCTTTCTACCTGCACATTTCTTCCAGCTGCAGAGTTACATCTCATAAGAACAAGTGAAAAATAGAGAACTCGTGGGGGTCACAAGTGCAGGATATGAAAGGCATTCTTTCGTAGGCTCTGAGCGGCTTGGAATCATCCAATAGTAATTCATCCTGACGGCTCAGAAGGGGCCTCAGGGCATGTCACAGGGCCTGCCTCGGGCTGTCTCTTATTTATTAACTAGCCAATTTGCCCTTTTCTTTGAAAGCAAGGTTTTTGAGAACTCTAATAAATAGCCTATCCAGCAGAAATCAGTTCTAAAATCCTCCCTTCGCATTATAATTTGAATTATGTTAGCAAATAAAATGTACTTCTTCAAAATATGAATAATTTTATCGACAGCGTTTAAAATGTCCAGTCAGTGCAAATTTTACATGAACACCAATGCAATGCTTAGACTAAAAGAAGGTATGACTGTTGCTTTGAGATGTCACAGAGTGTTGCCATGTTTGTACCATGCAAAGAAAACAAATTGGGCAAATACTGTAGAGTGAGATTTTTTTAGAGGCCGTACTTTGTTAGCAGCTTCTTTATAGCCTTTATTAAAATGTAGTTCATTTCCATAATATGGACTCAATTCTAGACCATTTTCTGGTGAAAATTCCAGTTACCTATTTGCAAGTGGTTTCTATTACATGCTGATGCTGCATAAGAGTGCGTGGGCATTGCACCGTGTCCAGAAGACCAATACCCAGTTCCAAAATGGAGCTATCATTAAGTGATAATTTTCATTAGCAGTTGAAGTTATGCCCAAGCTCTAAATACTACTAATTGGATTTAGTAGAAGCCTTTCCAACTAATCACCTGAAACTGACGCCAGAGATGTTGAAATTGTATGCTGACAATGTCCTAACTTTGCAGTATACAATTAAAAGCAAAATTGATTTTTCAGAAACCGTGAAATATTTTATCTTAGCACAGAATCCGTTTCAGTTTTTCCCTGACTAGTTAAGAAATAAAAATGATTACGCCGAATGCACTAGAATTCTTTAAGGAAGGTGGAAGGATGAAGGCTTAAAAAGATGCTGTAGCAAGGTTCCCATGGATTATGGGCTGAGTTCAAATGACTGACGCTAAAGGGGCGGTTCGGAGTGAATGTAGACAAGACTGTGGCATGACTGAAGCGGAACTGCACAGTTCAAAGCAAGGGAATAAAAATATTTTAAGGAGCGAGCTAATACAGAATAGTTTTTTTATTAAATGTCGTGTGTGAAACTAATGGGTCACTTACATTTGGTATAAGGCCCACCAGCTGCGGCCAGTGCAGGTAGGAGCGGTGGGGCCAGGTGGGGGGGATTTCAACAGACGATGACGAGGGAAGATTAAATAAATAATTAATTTTCCCTCATCGCCGTCAGTCGAAATCCCCCACCGCCCCCCAACCGGCCCCACCGCTCTTACCTGCACGGGCCACGGCTGAGTCCCACTGGCGCGCCAGCGCATCAGAGGCCCCAGGTATGTATCATGGAGTATCCTTTTAGAGCCCAATGACTCATATGCACGACTGATGTTAAAGCTGTCAAGCTGTCCATCTGCTATTTCCAAAGCAAAGACTTTATTTCTGCAAATGAAAAAAGCAATTGTCCTCTTGAGTATGGATTTTTCTCCCCGGGTTTGGGGACTTGACAAGTTTTTTCCCCCTTGTTCGCTTTCCTCTGACACTGCCCCTTTGATGCGGTTAATTGTAAGTTTACCATCCCAAAAATCTTTTTATCCTGATTCTGTGAATCAAGAGCTGGAATGGAGAATTAAACATGCCTTTATTGTGCATTCTATGTTGTGCTAAGGTGACAAAAACCTTTGTGGATCGAGACCAGAGAGCACGCTCTGTCTCTACAGTGCCAAAAATATGTAGTCTCTCCTGAGGCAGGCGGCATGGAGGCATAACTGAGGTTGCTGAGAAGAGGAAAATTGATGCAAGAAGACTGCCAAATGCTTGTTCCCTCCTGGCAAATTGGCATCATCACACATTTTAAAAGTAGCACATATCAGCCTGTCCAATATTTTAGGTGTGAAACAGTAGGGTACATGATTTAACAAATGTTATTACATATCTTAGCAACATAAGTGTCAAAATTAATCTAATACAACTTTCATTAGATTGGGAACAAAATGTGAATTCATTAGAAACCTGAAGAGTTCGATTATGCTCATCTTATTTCTGTATCTTTTTACTTTTACTAGAATTATTTTACATTTTAGTGCACTCAGTTTAATCAAAAATACAGTTCTAAAGCAAACATATTGCATAAATTATGAATATGTAAGACACACATAAAGGATTGCAGTGGAAGCATAATATTCTTACATTAGGACAACTTGAGAAGAAATGTGGTTTAAAGTAGACTTGCCACAAAGAAAAAGCATGAAGTAAGTGACCAAGGATTTTGGTGACCAGACAGGGGCACATGGGCCTATTTGTGTATTATGTCTTGGGATTCAGCGGTGACTTGCCATATGGCAAATTCATATAGAGTTAACAATAGTTTAATATGTTGCAATTGTTGCCAAACCACCCTGGTTTACAAAATTGACTTGTCTGTAGTCCCCAATCCCTCACATTAAAAATGTAAATAACTATGATATACCTTACTAGGTGAGAGAGGGGCTTTGTATGTAGAGACGCTGGACTTGAATGACCTCTAAAATGTCAAGCATTAAATCAAGACTAGTTCAGAATAATACACCATCACAACCAAAGGTTCACAACACCACAACCAAAGGCATGAACATACCTGTTGCTGTATTAAGGCAATCCTTCTATTCCTTTGCCTATAGCACAGCAAGAAAAGGGGCACCATATTTTCCCAGGAATCGCCAAATATAATGCCATTTGCTTGGGAGTAGAGTGGTAAAATGCAATTTTGAACAGTGAGCAAAAAATATTCTAGCACTGTCCATGTACTTTCTATAGTAGGCCACATCAGATTTTAAACAAACAAGCCAATAGGTTTCACCTGTGCAAGATCTATTGGCTTTGTCAATGTTTTTTTACATGTTGCACAGCTGCCCAAGCTGCTGTGCATCATAGCTTTAAGTAAAAAACAATCACTATAACGTGGCCAGTGTTGAGCACGTCATAGTGCTTTTTTTCCCTTTGAGCCATGCTGCATAGCAGTCTGCAACACATATCTTGCAGTTTTCAGTCCTGATATGTTAGATGGTAAAAGAGCATATTTTCGAGTGTCAAAACCTTCTTTGGCTTTTGTCTTGTTTAAGACTGCAGTCTACTACATTTCGACTGATATTAAGGTAATAAATCAGTTTCATGAGAATGCTTGGATAATTTACCTATAAATGTTTGATAACTCTTGGAGTGCATACATTACATTGTCTTTTCCATTGTAGAGTTCACTAGAAGATTCACCATGGGTCAATGGCAAGCACATTCGTGATCTGCCCTCCCGCCAGCAGTACGTGTGCCAGTGGCGGCTCCTCGAGGGAGTGCTGTGGGGCGGTGGGGCGGGGAGAGGCAGGGTGGGGGGTAGTAAACTCCGGCAGACGGCCGAACAGAGTTAAGTAAATAAAGGAATAAATAAAACTAATTATATTGCGCGCGCTGCAACGCCAAATCGGCGTTGCAGCGCGCAATGTAATTCGTTTTATTTATTACTTTATTTACTTAACTATGTTCGGCCGTCTGTCGGAGTTTACTACCCCCCACCCTGCCCCTCCCCGCCCCACCGACCCACAGCACTCCCTCGAGGAGCAGCCACTGACGTGTGCCCTACCGAAAGAGGCATAACTGCAGCCCAGATCCTTCCACTCCATAGCTTCTGAGCTCCAGAGACTACAATGCCAACCCAGTGGGATTGCGTAAATCCGGGTGACAGTGGTGCCTTAGGCGAAACATTTGCAAAATATTTATTCCATCCCGACATCAGGCTTGTGCCATGAACACACACACTGTTATGATACAGTACTGTTACAAAATAACAACAACAGCAAAAATCAAAGCATCATTTGTAAAACATGAAAGCGATATTCTACATGAAAACAGCACTGATAACATGTAAAGAATCTTCCAAGTTCCCTTATAATGTTGAATTGACATTTTTAAGGGCAATTGTGCGAGAATGCTGGCTGCACACCCCGAACAGGCCAATGCAGTAAACAGTCAAATGGGCACCTTGTGTACACTGCATAATCAGTCAGTCAGTCAAAGAAGCTTTATTCGACTATGCAAGTCATAAAAGCATTACAGATAAAAAGTTAAAAAAACAGTACAAAAGGTAAAAATCTAAGTTAAAACGTTTGTGCAAAAAATGGCAAAGGAGGCAATCAGAGCTATCACTATATGATACATTACATGACATGAAAAGATTAAAAAACGTAAAATACAGTCTCATAAGCCTTTACAATCGTGTTGGGCCCCACAAGTCACGTTATGCCCACATGCACCTACACAATGTTAAAGGATTTTATTATGTTCATTTTCCAGCCATAATTTGTATGGAACGAATGTGCCACATCCAACTCAAGAATTTAGCCACCGGGATTGCGTACCTAGGTGTTGGGTCAGAGCAAAGGTTTCGCAGGGCTATGCTGTGTGCTCTTGCACATTAAAAGTGCACTGCCTGGAATCTTACTTTAGATGTTCAGAGGCCCAAAAGTGATTGCAAACTTCACATCATAAAGCAAGTCATCGAGACATGGATCAAATTGCAGCACGGGGTTTCAGGTGAAGGAACAGGAAAGGAAAGGAGTGCATGTTGAAAAGTAAATAAAAAAGAGTACCTGCAGGAGTCTTCGGCCACTGGAAGGACACTGGTCACTGGAAGTTGTACTTGGTCCATGCTCCACGGCAGGGACACACAGCAAAGTCTAACAAGCATTTGCAATGCAATCGATCTCGCCTTTGGGACCTTATATGCATTTAGCTATGCAGCACATTAGCCTGGGTGCTGAAACATCTACTGCTCTTTAACATGGAGGGAAAGTAAGCACCAAAATGCGTGACACACCAGGTATGGGAACACATGGAGAGAAATATTGCCTTTCAGCGGGAAATGGTATAGTCCAAAGCTCTGTTTTTAATATAAAATCAGGGCCTTCGGTGGTCATATCACTGAAAATAGAAGATTTTAAAAAAATATTATTGTCTACGGGTGCTCGTGGAAGACAATTTCTATGGACTGGAATCTAGAGAATGCTAAAGTGATTCTGGTATTTCACTGACCTCTGCTGGTCGTTTTCTATCAAGAAAGTTAAATCGAGGCAGTTGCCAGAAAAATTAAAAAAAGAAAGTCCCTCAGTAGAAAGCAATTCTGGTATTTTACTGACCTCTACTGGTCGTTTTTTATCAAGACAGTTAAATAGAGGCAGTTGAACAAGCAGAAAGCAATTCTTGTATTTTACTGACCTCTACTGGTTGTTTTCTATCAAGACAGTTAAATAGAGGCAGTTGAACAGAAAAAAAAGTCCCTAAGGGGAAGCATGCAAGTCCTAGGGCTGATCTCCAGAGCCCACAAAGTACATACACATACAAGTATATAGTGAAGTATATACAAGAGGCCTCGAATGCTCGACATAAAAAAGAAGCTGAGGTGAAGAAGAGGCTCTGGCCACTGAGAAGCAAGGAAACAAGAGTGATATTGGAGCCAACCAATGTTAAGAAAAGGTAAGAATGGGTGGGCTCTAAGCACATTTTAAGTTTTTTTTTTTTTTCGAGCGATTTTGCAAGCGCTGGTGCAGGCAAAACTTCAAAAACACAATCGGTAGATCTGAACATTGAATTAATTTCTTGACGAGTTCAGCCAGTAGTGCTTCTTAAAACTTGAATTCCTAATATTTAGTATAATGAAATGGGGGGTAAACGTTTAGGGTTATACCACAGACATTTTTGTCCATGATTAAGGTTATTTGTGAACAATGCTGATTCTCAAGAAATCTGGACAAGTTTAATTCTGGAAGAGATGGATATTTTAACATTTTTGCATAGATTTAATATCAAAAAGGAAAAACTATTGGTGTTGTATTTCAAGAAAAGCACCTTAGTGTGGGAAGTAGCTGAATGCACTGCACTTTCTTGTTTTGTTAAATAAGGGCTACCATAACTCTGCACGCATTGTAAAGTGTCCATTTGGCATAATAGTGGTAAATACATGGAAATGGCTGCCTCACCATCTTGGAAAAGGAGAAAGCGTATTGCCTAGCAAAAGAGCTGTTGCATTTGGTCCTAGAGTGATCTTTTTCTATGTACTCTGCTGATTGTGCTGTCTGACTTCATTCTTAGCGCAGCAGCCCTGTGCCCAGTTGGATGGGTGCTCATGGCTTGGAGCATGCACGAGAGGACAGCAGCAGACTGTGAAAACCACAGAGTTTGCAAGTGCTGAATAGTGGTGGGATGGGTAAAAGTACAGCTGAGTAGTCATGGTGGATGTGGTGAGGTTGGCAGCAGATGTATTGTCTAAATACTATGAACCATCACCCAGAATGCTGCTGTCCATCTGTCTCCTTCTCTTCGTCAGTCCCTTTTTATCAATGCTGTGCAACTCTTTCTTTTTAAATCTTGAACTTTAGAAATTAAATTACTCCTATTCACCTGGTAAAATATCCTATAAAAGGAATGCTATGCTGTTTTTAAGTTTTTACTCATAGGCTTCCCAGGTTGCACATTTTCTCTTAACTTTATTCTTATGGGTTCAAGAGAAAGTTCTCTATTTTCTCAAATTAGATGCTCTACAGTGGCAGCGCCATTTCTAGACACTGGTTTGTATGCAAGAGTTAGTCTGCTGCTGGTCTAATATATACCTGCTGTTGGAAAGTGGGTTATTAGTGGTAAATGTGCATCTACCACTGGCAATAAGGCCACTAACACAGTCTAGGGGTCAATATAGGTCTCAGTAAATTATTCCCATGCTCAACCCTGGGTAGCTTGGCAGCAAGCAGGCAGGTTTAACTTAGGCAACAGGTATGTAACGCATTTAAAAATACCAATTCAGTAAATATTTAAGACACAACACACAATAAAAATCCAACACCAATATATAAAAATAGGAAATATTTGTATCTTTAAAATGACTGTATTGCAAAAAAGTGTTTCCTTTGGGATGCACTTAAGACTCAATTGATATCTTGATCTACACACTCACATGATAGCCTCATTCATACACATTCAAATTCTCACCACTCTTGTGCGAGAACTATAACTATAAACCCAAGGTCAACAGTCTGGAAAAAGTTGTTTGTAAAAAATATATAGATCTATTTATTCATAATGGTATCATACAGTACATAAATCATTTGATGCCTAGTCTCTGACCTGTAACATTCCTAACATAAAATCTAGAATTCATTCATAGCATTGTATACATTTATAAAAACATCTAAGTTAAAAACAAGAGTACATCAAAAAGACAAGAAAATATGTCATTAAAAAGCACACATCCGTGATCTCACGATAGTTAGGACTGGAGTCCGAAACTGCAGTAATTATAGTTCTGAAATTCCAGCCTTTACACGGATTGTATTTCTGTAAAGTGCGTCGACGCGTTTCGATGGTAAATCTTATAACACCATCTTTCTCAAGACTGTAATTTGTGACTCTCAAATAAAATAATTTCGGCCGGAGCCTTTATCAACACCTGTGTGGTAAAACACATATATCAGCATCTGTATCTGCATTGTTGTTAAATTTTACATTGTCTATATATTAATTAATTAAAACTGCTCTGATACCCCTCGCGCTAGGCCTCAGTCGAAATGCTACCTTCTGACTTAGAAACTTTTCTGGCGCTGTTTCTGCCACCATCCCTCGATGCTCTTCACCAGTCCGGATTCGCCGGTTTGCTTTTCAGGGAGCCCCCGGTCAAACTCTGGAGGTTGGACCTCGGGCACTTTTCAGCCGGATGACCCAGCAGTTCAGGCCGGCTCGCGGTTGAAGGTTGCCGGCTTGGCTCTTGTGGTTGAGTCGGTCCCCTTATGGAGTTGTTTTCCACTTCTTCCTGAAGTTCCTCTTGAGGGTCCAAAGTGTCCAAAACAGAATCCAAGGGTCTGGAATCTCCAAGATGATCCTTGGAAGGTTGGGACCACAATTTCCATAATGCACCTGGACAAAACCCTTACAAATGCACTCGATGGACTCCAGGCAGGTGATTCTTGGTGGTGATTGCTCAGGTGAGCTCTATTAACCTGTAGCTTGCAGGGAGTCCACTCTCTATTCCTCTTGAAGCAAGGTACATCCACAGGGCTGTAGTTCCAGATAATGCAGCAGGCGCAGTCAGTCAGAATGCAGGGCCTGATGGTGCAAATCAAGTTTCCAGCTTGGCAAACCTTCTTCTTATCTTAGTTTCAAGCAGCAGTTCTGAGAGGCTGTGCACCTCTTATATATTTATTCAGTTTTCTCTGGGGTCAAGTAGGAGAGCACTCCTGTCCAATGAGGTGCAGGGCAACACCCCAGAGCATGACCACTTCCTCCAAAAGTGTGGCATAATCCTCTCCCAGAAAGCAGTATTCCTCCAAAATTCAGTATGGCTGAAATCTCAGCAGAGGAGCAAGAACTAGTTAACCAACCTCCAGTGTTGCTCATTTCCATAGCTCTCCTCCCCCTACCATCTGCAAATTCCTGCCTTAAGCCTGCCATCTGGTTGGGTTAGAGGGGCTGGTGGGTAGATGGGCCTGTCATTCCCTGCCTGTCCTATTCCCCATTTGAAGATTCATGCTCTGGCATTCCTGTGTAGCAGAGCTAGCTCCACCAGATAGCCTCATCCTGGGTGAGCCACTTATTAAAGCAGCCTGGTAATCCTGCTAACTCTGACCAATCAGGGAAGAGGGCGGGATCGCTGAATTTTGGCTTACAGACAGGAAAGTCTTATAACTTATTTTCTGTACAGTTTAGGTTAAATTCAGCAATGGCATATTGCTGGATTTATCAATGCCATTCTCCTAAGTCCTTGAATGATCTCTTAATTCAATTCCTAGAGATAGTTATGCATTCATGAACTATTGCCATGTTATCCTATAAGGCCAGGCATCTACAATGGGGAAACTGCAATGTTCATTTTCTCCATCATCAGGGCATATAAAACATCTTTTTATAAGGGCCCTATTACATGACTACCCCACCCCTGGGACACCTAGGGGAGACTTTAGGGGTCCTGAATATGCAAAAATAGTGTAGATCCTCACTCCACAGTGCTCCTGGGAGGCAATCTACTGCAATGGGGAAAGTGAAATGTGTAATGTCTCTATCCACAGGGCATATAAAACATATTTTATAATGGCCCTCCTTATAATGACATGACCCCCACCCCAGGGACACATAGGGGCGACCCTGGGGGTACCTAAAATGCCAGAATATAGTAGTTCATCACATTTTAAGTGCCCCTTTTAATCCCCCTGCCCTATTAACTACTAGGGACGTATAGGGTAGGTCCTGCAAATTGTAAATGTGCCCTAATACATAGTGTACCCTGATGTATGTGTGTGTTTTTGCTGTGTTTTCAACATTGCACTGGGCCTGGTTAGACAGAGCCCAGGGACAGAGTCAGTTACCACCAGTACCAGTTAGCAAAAAAATGGGGGTGCACGGGGCACACAGTATGACTTTGCAACACTTGCTTAATGTATTGATGTATTCTTCTTTTAGAGGGCCCATTTGTATTACTAAAATCCACGAGCTTGTGTGTATCAAATAGACTGCATAAATGTATATGAAGTTATGTTTGCGCATAACTTGTTTTTTTACGTCGTCTAGGATATATACAATCGTAAGCAACTAAATTAAATAAATTGAATCTCTGAAACCCATCTTTTTTGTCCATTCATGATGTGCTCTGGGTGACACAGCTGTTAGCAAGTTACGTGCACCATGTGCTCAATGTGTGCGCCATTTTGTTTCAGAATTTATGCAAATCCTGTGCACAGACTATTGAGACCTAAGGTCATTGACAAGCAATAGGCGAGGGGCAGTGTCAAGTGAACAGACGACAGTGTTAGTGTCAGCTGCAGGAGTAGTGAAGGAGAAAAGAGAATGCTGAATTGGAAGCCCAGGTGGCTCTAATGTGAGGGAGTGAGGAAAAGGGGAAAGAAGCGCCACAGATAAACTTCAGCTGGAAAGGCGACCAGTGAGAAAGTAAGAGCGAGTCTAAGCATTCGAATGACAGACAAATTACAGGATCATAGATAGATATATATGTTTCTGAGATTAGCTTTGATGTTGCATGTTTTGGGACTGAGAGAATCCTCTGCTACTGTTGCCCACTTTGTGACTGGTCAGTGTGGGAGGGAGTACTATGTTTGATTGTACTGCAGCTGCCTTTGCTGTAACGATTTGTGTTTGTGAGGGCAGTGTGCAATGCTGCTGCACATACTGTACCTGCTGAGTGTGAAAATCCCTTCCACTGCTCTTGCCTGTGCCTTTACACGTGTGTGTGTGTGTGTGTGTGTGTGTGCGTGTGCATGTGTGTGTGTGTGCATGTGTGCGCATGTGTTATCTTTGCTGCACCTATTGACTTGATCTTTAAAAAATTATAGATTTGGTAAATCCTTGTTTTCTTGTGCATCTGGATAGTCAATCTTTTGGCATTTGTTTATAAAATATGTGTCTGATTCTGCACATGGTGACTGCTACTTTACCTACAAGCTGTTACCAATTTTGTGTTCTTCTACTGACTTAAAGCGGTTGTATTTCTGGAAATCTGCCTCATTACACATCCTTGTAACAGCAGTGCACTGGAATGAAAAAGCACTCTCGGCATTGTTACAACAATAAGTACCTTCACAAATGTGCATGATTTACGGGTGGCAATCACCCTAAGGAGCTGGAATGCGACCTACTATGATATGTAATTCTGTGAATATCTATTTTCAAAACCACGTTTGCAAATTTCAGCCCTCTGGCTGTGGTTTCTAAAAGAAGAAGAAGAAGAACCTATTTTATTGTAAGATAATGAGTATCTCAGGTTTGAATTGCATCTCTAAATATATTACACAAATGAGAGCATATAAATTATGTGTCTATGTGAAGTACACATTAAATACAATGTACATTCCTACACAATCTCAATATGCACATGATATTCATCCAGGAATCAAAATATTGTTTTACCTCTACCACATGACTTGTTTTTTGTATGTACTGGTTCAGTGCACAAATAAACAGTGCTTACAAAGTCAATGTTGTCTGTGGTGGCATTGCATTATAATATCATCATCAGTCATGTGTCACAGTAGCTGTAGTTCCACTGGGCAAGATGGTGCCTGTGTGAGGCCACAACTCGCTTCTCTCCCCTTGTGCCCTGTTCCTCAGATAAAGGTGTAGGGAATATGGGTCGTGGAGACTCCCTCGTCATTAGGACCCTGGAGGTGGAACGCTGGGGCCGTTTTTGCGGTCAGAAAACGGGAAACGTTTACGGATGCTGGAAGGTCCTTGGCAGGCTGTTGTTACTGGCAGCTGTAGGAGTGACGGCCGCAGAACATTTGTGCTGCCTCACGGCGGTTAGATTGTGGCAGGAGACCCAGCACCGTATTGCGGTTGAGGCAATGGCCACACACAGCAATGTAGGGATGCAAGGCCCAGTCCTCTTGGTGGCGTCTACCGCAATGATTTCTCAGCCGAGATGAGAGATAGCCATGGACTGCAAATCTTGCATGAAGAAAGGGGAATCCCGACCCGGTAAGGGGGAAAAAGTAGAGCAGGTTAAAAGAACCTCCCTATGAAATGCCCGGGAGCAGGGGGGGGCTACAACCATCTATTGCATGCATATTATCTCCTGTAGGAGACCTGGGACCACAGTTGGAACAGAATAAAGTGCAGGAGGAAACCTTGGACACTGTCGATCATGTGGATCATGGGGGCCATGAGTGTGGTGCAAGTAACTTGACTCCCATAAGTGAAAGTAGAGAGTCAGTTAATGTACTGGAAATGGATACCGGCTCCTGGCTGCTACAAAATGAAATAACTATTCTAGAGGCGCCCCTGGCAGCAGCAAATTCAGATCCAATAGTGGAGGGGCCAGTTGGTGTTATTTCCTCATCCATGGTTACTGAGATAGGAAATGTTTGTGAGGACGAGGTAATAACTAAGCATCCCCGTGGTGTGAGGAATAAAAATTATGAGGAGAAATCTGTGGAGAGAATGTGCCTGACCCCTGACTCAATGGAGAAATCCTTTTCCCTGATGAAGGAGTCAGATCTGTTGGATGCAAGCATATCAGCTAAAAGTGAGGAAGGGGCCTCCCAGTTAAGTAGCAGCAGCCTGCAGGAAGAGTTATCTGGTTCTATTTAACAGAAAAGATTGCTGACTCAAAGGGGTATAAAGAAGAAGCTGGAGGGAGCATAATCCCCGCCAGATGCATATGAAAAGGATACCCCAGAGGAACTTAGATGGGACTATTCCGCCATGCAGTTGTTACCCTTAGAACAAAAAACTGGAGGAAAAGAGATATCTGTTGCCGGCCAAAATGGTGTGGAAGCTGTGCAAGGGCTGCAAGGTGCTGGGCAACCCGGCGAACCCACGTTAACATTGAACCTGCAATGATTAAAGTTTTTCAGGAAGAAGTGAAGAATGATAATCGACAGGCATGGATGGCTACAAAAAAGCTTCAAAGCTTCGTGAGGAAAATTGGCAAAACCTGCTCTGATATTGCTGAAAGATTATGTATGGTTGAGATTCGGACAGAAGTTTTGGAAAATGATGTGGCGGCATTAAAGACCCATGGTGCATCACAGAAGGGGGTATTGATCGATGTCATGTGGAAGTTGGAAGATCATGAGAATCGACAACGATGCAATAATTTAAGACTACTGGGGGTTCCTGAAAATGTTAAGGGCAGCGACATTAGGAAATATGTTGTAGCCCTGCTGAAAGGCGGTCTTACTGAATTGTCCTCTTGGGATTGGGACAAGGAGATCCAGCGCTCACATAGGTTTCCCACGATGTTGGCAAAGAAATCGACCAGTGACCCAGCTCGACTTTGTGCAATATTGGTGTACTTTGGGAATTGTCTTTTACGGCAAGCTGTATATGACTAGGCACGTCCCAACGCCAAAAGAGACTTTGAGGGCATATCTTTTTTTTCTAAGCCTTATTTTGCTCAAGCCACAGCAGAAAGGAGATGGCGACTTAGGCAACCTTTCGCCCATTTTCAGAAAGTGGGAGCAGTGGTGTATTTGCAGTATCCGGCTAGATTGAAAGTTGTGTTCCGGAGTTAGAATCATAGCTTTACATCAGAGATACAGGCCCAAAAATTCCTAGAAGAAATTTCAGATGGGGGACCTGGTAGTAAATAAGGTAGAACGTGTGGTAGTCCAAGTTTGCTAGAGCTATGGACATTGGCTGATTATCCGTGGTCGAGGAATGGGGTAAGGGGCGGAGGACAGAGAAGGGGCGGCAGCGGATGTCCTCATCCAGGCTCATGGTTTGGCCTGATTGCTGTGCTTTTGGTGGTGGGCGGGGTGTGGGGGAAAGGAGAGGGGGATCCATATACTGGTAAGGTGGGAAGTTGGTTAAATCACTTGATTCATAGGTTTTTTGAAACAGCCTGATGGTATTTTAACTGGATGTTTTGGAATATGTGTGTTATTATGAGGGTAAAGCTACAAATTCTTTATGGGTAAACTGCATGTGGCAACTATTAATATTTGTGGGCTTAATGATGCTAAAAAAAAATGCCGAAAGTGGCAGAAGGGTTACAATTGCTTGCAGCAGATGTTATATGTATGCAAGAAACCCATATTGAAGGGGCGTAGCTGCATTTACTGAAATCTCAGTGGTTTAAATTGATTGGTGGGACAACACAAAGTGTGCGGATGCAGGGAGTGGCTATCTTGGCTTGCAGGGGTGGACTTCAATTTACTTAAATGTGGGCCTATAAGTTCGGCCATTGGGTTATTGCAGAATGTCAGCTAAACTCCGGGGTAATATGACGTTATGTGCTTTGTACGGTAGCAATGTGGATGACCTTGGAGTAATCAAAGTTGTTTCGATGGAACTAACACTTTGGCCCCTCCCTATTATTTTATGTGGAGATTGTAATATTAATCTGCCAAGTAATTGGTCCCTGGAGGAGGGTTGGCATTACTTAGGGAGGAGACCAAAAGTATTCCATGTATTGCAGGGCATGTGCCAAGATCATGGCCTGGTAGACAGCTGGAATTCTTTAAAACCATCAGATCCCGGCTTTACTTTTTTTCTGCTCCCCATTTATCACATGCCAGACTAGATTATGTGTTTGTGTCCAACTCATTAATCCAGGGATGTAGTATAGAGAAAGCACCACAGATTTTTTCAGACCGCAATACGCTAGTCTTAGAACTAGAGGGTGCTGACCTTAACTCAAAGGCGAGATCATGGACCTTCGAACGAACGCTTTTACAAAACGAAGATTATTGCAACCATATGAGACAATGGATCCCCTTATTTTTGGGAGATAATTTAGGGAGTACCTCTATAGCGATGGTTTGGAATACCTTGAAGGCTGGTATCCGTGGGGAAACTTTGAGATTCTCCGTGTTTGTGTCCAACTCATTAATCCAGGGATGTAGTATAGAGAAAGCACCACGGATTTTATCAGACCATAATACACAAGTCTTAGAACTAGAGGGTGCTGACCTTAAATCAAAGGCGAGATCATGGACCTTTGAACGAACGCTTTTACTAAACGAAGATTATTGCAAGCATATGAGACAATGGATCCCCTTATTTTTGGGAGATAATTTAGGGAGTACCTCTATAGAGATGGTTTGGGATACCTTGAAGGCTGGTATACATGGGGAAACTTTGAGATTCTCAGTGAATTATAATAAGCATTCTAGACAAACTCTACAGAAGCTGCAGGCCGTATTAGCAGCTGCTGAAGAGGGGCTGGTTACTGCCACTCAAGTGGGGGGAGATACGGAAGCTGATCAATTACGGGTTGCTGCTGCCAAATCTGTTATTTTAGACATTTTGGTGAATAAAGCTGCAGATAAATTGGTGGCTTCGAAGGAAGTAGCTTATGAACTCAGTGAGCAGATGGGCCATCATTTGGCAGTTCATACTAGGAAGCAGGCAATGTTAAATCTAGTTCGGTAGATTAATGACCCAGTGTTAGGTCGAGTCACTGATCCAGGGTGGATTAGAGTAGGATTTAAGCAATATTATCAAACTTTGTATATCGAAGGTAGTGGGAGGGAATTGAAATCTATTAGGGAATGTTTAGATTTAATTCCATGTGCGAAGATCTCCAGCGAGGATCAGGAGCAATTGGACCCCCCCTCAATGGATTGAGATTCTGCTCTCTAGAAATGGCCTAGCGAGGGGAAAAGCTACAGGCACTGATTGCATTCCGACTGAATTTTATTATACATTTGCCCCTCAGTTTAAGGAGATCAAGAGTGAACTCTTTGAGCATATCTTCAAGGGCGGTAGGCCCCCGAGTTCTTGGTCGTCTGCTAAAATAGAGGTGTTTTTGAAAAAAGATAAACCTCCTCTTGGATTGGGTTCTTATCATCCAATAACCCTGATAAATGGAGATTCCAAAATTTACTCGAAAGTTTTGGCTACATGGTTAGCATCTATCATTTATAAAATTATTTTGGTACGGCAACACAGGTTTATCCCCTGAAGATCTACAACTGATCATATCTGAAGGGTCATTTCTCTGTTTGATGCTACCAGTGTGACAGGGAACCCGATGGCTTTATTCTTGCTCGATACAGAGAAAGCTTTTGGCCGGGTCTCTTGGCAGTTTCTCTGGACAGCAACGTTAAGAATTGGGCTTGGTCAGGGTTATATTCAAGCGGTTAAAATGCTATATGTTGAACCAACAGCTAGGGTCGCTGTGAATGTTGTGTTATCTGATTTATTTTCAATTTCATGGGAGACTAGACAAGGTTGCCCTTGTTCCCCGTTGTTGTTTGCTATTTGCATTGACCCCTTCATCCATAGATTGGAGAGAAATGTTTTAATACCAGCAATTCAGACCCAAGACTGGGAGACAAAAACCCTTGCCTATGCTGATGACATTGCTCTTGTGACCTCCAACCCAGTATTGGCAATTAATGCAGTGGAAGAGGAAGCCGGACAATTTTGGAGAATATCTGGCTATGCCTTGAATAAAGATAAGACCAAGATAATTATTAATGAAAGATGACTGATAGTCAGGTTGTGGAGAAGGCTACTTATTTGGGTGTTTGCTTATCTGCTAGATTGGAAAATGTTGTTAGGGATAATATGGAATCTCTTTTGGGTAAAATAAAGCAAGACCTTGGTAGATTAAATAATCTACATTTATCCATATGGGGCAGATTGTAACGTGATTAAGATGCTTTTTTTCCAAAAATGTTATACTTCTTTTGGGCTATTTCATTAGACTTTACACCGCAGTGGTTTAAAACAATGGAAAATCTATTCTCCCAGTTTATCTGGTCGTACTCCAGACCCAGACGAGCATTTATATTTCTTACACTACCCATAGAGAGAGAAGGGTGGGCACTCCCTAATCTGAAATTATATTATTGGGCTACCACATTGATATATAGCTGAGTGCTGCTGTACGAAAATTTTGAAAGTGAGGAAATAGAGCAAGTACCCTCTTCATTTGAACTTATGATGGGAAAAGAGGCCTGGGGCTGTCAATGGCGGCAAGTAAATGACAGCTATTATGAAAAAGTGTGGTTTAAGATCCTTCATGGTGTATTCAAGGTCTGGAGTGCCGTGCGCAGAATTTTAGGGATTGGTAGATTATCTTTTTATACACCCCTGGCTAGTAACCAAAATCTACGAGAGATTTTTAGAGAATCACTTATGAAGAAATGGGTGCTTGGAGGGGTGTTTCGGGTGGTATGCTTTTTTTTCATCTTCAGGGTTACGCTCTTTTGATGAGCTGAAAAATGAATTTAATTTTGGGTGGAAGGATTGTTTCAAATACTTACAAGTGAGAGATTTTCTGCTGCGAAAAGGAGGTGGGCCAGCAGGATTTGTAAGACTAGAGGCTATGGAAAAAATCATTATTTCAATTGGGGAAATTTATGGATGCTTCAATTCTGTTATGACCGATGACATGGATAAGCACTCTTAAAATGGCAAGAGTAGATGGGGATATCTGATAGTACATTTTTTTAATCGTTTGACTTGGCACAATCCATTTTTATGTATTCGCGATTACAAGCACAGTTTTATAAGACCTGCTTTTTCTTAAACTATGCACCCGATAAGATTTCTAAATGGGGAGAGGGTTAGGTACATGCTGCCCCGATGTGCTTTACATAAAGCAAATATTGTACATATTTTTGCAGTATGTGCTAAGTTAGAAAACCTGAAAAAAAATCTAGGTTTCTGCTAGAGGTGTTAAATTTAGAGGTAATCTAAGCACCTGATCTAATCTTACTAGACGAATCGGTTGGAATATGGGCACAAATTGGTTTTTATTGCTATGGCAATCCTAAAGATCTGTATTGCCTCAGTGTTTCTGGATCCTACCCACCCGGATTCCAACAATGGCTGACCAGGTTTTTAGTAGTTTATAACATGAAAAATGCTATATATATGCGTACAGGTAGTCATACACAACGAAAAGGCTTGAGAATCTGGGCCCCTGTATCTGAGTGGGTGGTAGATTTAGGTAGGTATGAGAGCCAATGAATTTTAGACTGATAGTTATTTACATATGGTTTATTTGGCACATGGCACTTTAGGAGGCGGGGATCAGTTGGCTCTTCATGGTTATAGAAATGAATTTATTTGTGATGAACATATATTGTAATTATTAATCTATGAAATTTGGATTGATGTTAAATATGTATTTATGATATGTCACCAGCTGTAGGAGAGGAGCTCGGGGGGGGGGGAGATGCGGGAGGGTTGGAAAATGAAATTAAAAATTTAATAATTTTTTTTTTTTTAAATAAGCAGTCATGTGTCACGTCATGAGCCGTGCATTGGGTGAGAGTTTAACTAGTACATTTTAATGGCTTTT
Source organism: Calotriton arnoldi (assembly GCA_963921515.1). Taxonomy (NCBI): domain Eukaryota; kingdom Metazoa; phylum Chordata; class Amphibia; order Caudata; family Salamandridae; genus Calotriton; species Calotriton arnoldi. The sequence continues at coordinate 833,055 of CAWUFW010006970.1, forward strand.
GTGGACTTGTGGCATGCCCTTTGCATACAGAGCACAAGAGGTCACCATCACTGTGCCCTGTACCATGTGCAGATACTGGACGCAGAACAAAGCCTGTGCCCCTTCCCAGCGGCCAATTACCCAGGTCTGCAGTACTCAGCGGACATAATATGTATCCATACACTGTGGATACTGGATACATCACCAGGAGGGTGTGCCCTGGTATGCTTTAAAAATGGATGTGTTTCATAGTCGCAATACATGACCTGTCGATTTCTATAAATATTGTTTTAAGTCTGATGATTTTTCATTCCATTCGATTTATGGAAGGACACTTAAAATTTGCTTGGAGGGCAGGACGAGATTTGCAGATCTCAAACTGGTCTCCAGACCTTTTGTCAAGAAGTATGCCTTTTAATGTTTTAAGGGCATTTTCCACCCCTCTTTGATGTGTCTTGGTTTGCCCAACTGAATCACCCAAATATGACACAAGAAAGTGGCATTTCACAATGTGGGTCCACGGACTACGCTTAGGTCTGCGGACCTCAAACATGGCCAGCAGAAGAAAAATGTTCCACTCCTTGCAGCCAATCAAATGTTTAGCTCATATTAAACTACTTGGTCTGCAGGATAGTTCCACAAGCAAAGCTGCTACTGTGGCTGTACATTTTGAGAAATTAATTTAACAGGGTTTTATAAAAAATTAAATGCCATTACGTGTTAACAGAACACCAAAACGTGAATATTTATGGCTGCTGTCTCCATTCCAACCATAATTTCGTTCCTTCGAATGTTTATGTACCACCTAAATAAACTTTTTCTGTGGCATTTGGAATGGGAAATCCAACATTTGGGATCCTGAATATAACTTTTCAATCTCTTTACCTATCTACCTTAAACTTTTTCAAATCAGTCCATAGTGTGTTTTATCAAACAGCACAAGAAGCATAAGCAATTGCACACACACATATACATATATCAGAGCATTTTGTCACACTCCATAGGTTTAGCATCAGTGTTGCACACTGTGTCCGTATTATACAAAGTGCCCCGGGGACACAACCTGCAATGCACACTCCAAGGGCACTTTGGTATTACAGAAGGGGCCACAGACGCTTGTGCACCCCCTTCTGTAATACAGATAGTGCTGGTGCACATATAGCACCCGAGCTATCATCAGAGGGCATTCCCTCAATTGCATGAGGGTGTGGCCCCATGCAAATGAGGGAATCTCTTTGCCTCTGTGCATGTGCCGTATTATAGGCACGGATGCAAAGGTGAAGCAGCTGTCAGGAGGGACGCACCATCAGTGTGCCCCACTGATGGCAGCCCTCTGGAGTGGCTGAAGAGGGTCCTATGGACCCCCTAGATATCCCCTTGCACTCACTGCACCCGCCTGAGAGGGCATCTCTCAACCCTCTGAAACGTGCAGGGTGGTTGCCGCTTGCACAGTAAAACACGGAGAGTCCACTTCAAAGCTGCTCCGTATTTCACTTGAATGTGCTTCCCACAGGGCAGCTTGACTTCGTGGCTGCTGTGAGGGCAGCGCATTCAATCTAATACGCCACACTCTCGTTGTTAGCGCTGTGCGCACTTTTTGAAAGGTGCGCCTGGCTCTAACAAGGAAAATGCTCCACATTGTATAATACGACCCCTGGAGAGTGTGCAGGGGTGGGCTAACTGATGGGAGGAGGGTAATTTTATGAGTTTTCTGAAGCACGACACAACGTATTTTCTTCAGTAACATTTTCTATGAAACGGGGCACACATATGGGTGTTTAAATTGATCAGGTCGCATCTATGTGAAAATACAAAGATGCATGCCCACAAGGATTACACTAAAATTGAACCACAAAGTGAAAGAACATAGGTTAGAATTGGAGGGAAAGTAGTATCATTAAACGCAATAGTGCGGGAAACTAAACAGTAACAACCATTCAATAAGGTATCTGATGACAAGCAGTACAACTTCAGTGAATGCAGAAAGCATAACCAGAAAAAAGAGACATTAGACCCAGTCATTAACTAAATTGAAATAATAAGGAAGAAAGAATTGAGCAGGTGGTGGAACGCGATGTACCTCTAAGAGTGTTTAGATGTCTCACGGACCGTAAGAAGCTTACGGCTATTGCTGGCACCAGCTATGGAGACAACACTCAAGAGAATGCTCACACTTAGCATTACTTAAAGTAATGCTAAAAACATGTGTAAACAAAGGGGAGAAATGTAGCGAAGCCCTTAATGTTTGGGAGAAAGAAATAGTACCGAATAGGTTCGTGATGATTACCATAAATCAACAGAAAAATGGGAATAGGACTGGAAACATTTGATTCAGAAACCAAATTGAAGAAGAAATGAAAGCTGATTAGAGACAAAATAGATTATGAAAATGTTGGTACACACAGGTTTGTGACACATTTTGCCAATGTAACTAGAAAAACTAAGATGGACAAACTAAAGACAGCTGGACAAACAATCTGTCATGAGAGCTCTGATGCAAACACATTATGAGAAAATGAATCACATACACAATTGAGTTAGAAGAAATGTGGTTGCTCAGACAGGACCCAAAAAACAACCCAAGAAGCAGAGGGCGATCAGTAGGCAAAGGGAGAGGAGAAGACAGCCCCAAAAAGGGGGAGCCAGAAGAAGTGACATAGCCATAGAATGCAGATAAACAATGTCAGAGATGGAGCTGAATTATTAAAATCATGAACCGAACAGAACACGGTTTTCAATACATGTTCAAGAAAACTACCTCAAGATCAAGAAGATGTCCTTGAATTGAGAGTCAGATTCTCTACAGCAAAAAAATAATAATATCAGCCTTGTGGTTTGGCAGGCATGGTACTCCCGCATAAACGAGGGACAGAACCCAGTTCAACAAACTCGCTGGGCCCTCACTTTTTTTAGAGTTAGGGAAGCGCAATGTTTCTGATGGCGGGGCCTGCAGTCGCTCCTTTGGCGGAAACCATAGACCAATGGCCCATTGGATATTGAGCTGTTGGTAATTGTACCTCAAATCATTCACCAAAGTTAGTTGTTATCCCTCCAATGTACTGTTTTCCTCTTTGGGGCTGTCATTGAAAGCCTGCTATCGAACAGGAAAACAAAGAGTGAACCCCTCCCACCTCATGCTGGGAGAATATTCCCAGTGTGTTAGAGACATTTTAGCTTTTGTTTTCAATAATATACTTCCACTTTGGGAGTTGGTTTATGAAGAGCAAATATCTGTGTGGCCACATTAAAAACAACAGCCGCTGAGAAACATTTTGGTGTCTTCTGTACAGAGGCACCGCAACTGTGGCTCTGGTGAAGATACAGAGATTTCTGCCTGCCTGGCAGAGAACTCTAAATATGGTGAGGTGTACTCTGTCAGGGGAGCGGAGTACATTCCTCCATGGACCTGGCAGAAGAGTGCACAGGCCACTATTCTCTGAATAAGAGATATGCATGGATTTCTACAAGTATGTTGGAAAAATCAGGCTATGCAAACATTTCCTACATCCCGAAGGAACCACACACAGAGGCTACATAAGGGTGAAAAGTGAAAACAAAACTCTTTGTAACGATCTGGATACACTGCTAGAACTAGTGGCTCTTGTGGATGAAACACTGGCAGTGAGCAAATGATGAGTTTGGAACATACGATGACATATCATGAGAATTGAGACAGATCTTGCAGTCGTCTAAAAAAGACCATCATATAGGAGAACTCATTTGACATGCAAGTAAATCAATGCTGTGAAAGAGCTATCTGATATGACTCAATTTATAATAGAACCCTCTGTGAAGGCAGGCAACATTATGGATACGGCCATATTTGCAGAGACAACTTGAAGACCAACTATGCAACACAAGTACAGATGAAAAGTCTGTGAATACAATCAAGCATTTAACCATAGATTGAAAATATGGTTTGAAGAAGAACCTATTGATTCAGGTGAATGGAAATATCTTCAAATTGACCATCCTAAGAAAGCCACCATAAATGTATTGCCAAAGATCTGCAAGAGTCAACACTATCCACCAGGATGCCCAATTATTTCATTCCTAAATTCCCTACAGGAAAACACTTTAATATTTATTGAAACCTTTCGATTCCTATTAGTAAAAGCACTTCTTGCATACCTCCATAATTTCACGTATTTCATGAACAAAATAAATTGCATTCACTGCTAGTGCACTGCCAGTCAACATAGATTATCATCACGTGTGGACAGTGAAAAATCAGTAGCTGACAACATGCCAAAAAACTTCCGATTGTGATCAAGATCAATTAGGCAACCAACCGGAACACGGCCAATTGAAATTTGAATGGGAAATACAAATTTTGGATTAATTTGTTGTTAACTGATTATCAGCACAAATCTTTCCATGATCAAACTAGTGTGAATGCATACTCCTTTAGAAATTTTATCAAATAGACCTAACATTCTAAGCATTAGGAAAACATGTTTTAACTAATCACTTAATTACTTTGAAATGAAAAAACTTTGCTAATATGATGTTACAGTTCTCGATTTAGATTGCTGGCAATCCAATGTTAAAGAAAGTTTTCAACGTTTCTTGAAAACTCCTGCCTTGGATAATTGCTAAGAATAGAAAGTTAACAACCTCTGAAATTTCCCAGCTTTGCTATCTCCCCATCCACTGCACATGACCACTTTCTTGACATCATAATATATCATTGAAGATATTCATGATTTAGTATCCATTTTCTTTCTCCAAAAACCAGTAGGCTGATTTCCCAAAAACAAAATTTTTTGTAATTGTAGTCACGACAAACATCAGCTCCAAGTCTGATCTCAGTCTGTTCAGCAGTTGTTGTCTTGTCATTGACAGCAAAAATCATACTGGAATTTGAATAGTAAATGCAATTATGATACTCCTTATAATCTCTTCCTACCTTAGCTGTGGCTTCCTGGACCAGTCAGTGAGAAACTTTTCAGTATTAAACTTATGTGAATTTGTATATTTTTGTCAGTGGCCATACAGATTTGTATGAGGAAGCAACCCAAAATAGTTATACTTTCAGCTACTAGAATTGAACTGAAATACATTTTTGTTAGAGTGACATTTTGGTTCTCTACAAGGATCATACACTGATCTGCTTTTTAGAAAATTTTACAATTCTTTAAAGAGATAAATTAGTTCAGTTAGGTATTATGGTTATGATAAAAACCTGAAAAACAGTGACATTTACCACTTACATTTTGGTACACTGCTCACGATATAAATGAGATAACAGGTGACAACACAATATATTACAAAATGACACGTCTCCACAAATAATGAACATTATAGGTATAATCTGGAACGTGTTGTGTATGTGAAGGTACCCTTGGAAACTTAATGCCACTGCTTAGGACTATAGCAATGTGTCATTGGCAAATGACAGTTCTTCCAATGGTCTTTCTTGTTACTGTTAAGTATGGACCCTTGTGGTGCTTTGTGGTACCACCCAAAACTTTTTTAGAATTTTGCATCTAATTTTAAACAAATTACAGCATGTTTTCATTCATTCTTGGTTTGACATCAAAACATAATTGTAGTTATAAATCTGTACCAGTTTTTATGCACCAGCCTTTAAAGCATATTATGAATTTTCTAAATCTATAGGGATAAGATATCGCTTATCATACTTTAAAAACATATAGAGGAGTGATAGCCAAGCATCGGTTTCTTTATAATGTGATGGCTTGCAATATCTTTTTAATGTACGGTAGGGGGTACTTTGTTCCTTATATTATGTGGTCACAGCATCACTCTTCATCGAACCCCCTTTTACATTTTTGGTCGTGTGTTCCTTTTTATGAATGGATAGTGTTTTTGCAGATATGCAGAACAAATGTTGAGTATTTACTTTCAAAACCAGTACACCAACATACAGCTCGCAACTGTTTGAAAAAAATATTTAAAGCAGTTTAATGAACAACACTTTTAAAAGAAGATGTATATTGTGGGATAAAATTCTGATAGTTTCCTGTTTGGTTGTGATGAACTGCCAAATGTCATTAAATAAACATGCTGCCTTAAATATCTACTTGGCAGCTAATGGCTGAGCGTTAAGGGAAAAATAGTTCAGAGTAGATGAAAACTACTATCCTTTTAATTATTTAAACAGTAGTTGTAAATATTGTCTGTGCAATTCACATTGCTTGCTCTTGCAGAGGTATTGTGACTTCATAACTTAACTCTCATAACTTAATGAATAGGATCAATGTTATTTTCTTATTACTGGTGAATAGTAAAGTCTTATATAGACTGTAATAAGACAAAAAGAGGCAGGTTTTGACTTATTAGTTACAAGCTCCCCATATGTGTTTGCAACTAAAGTGTCAATATTTATTTTATTTCATACAAACTAGTTTATCGTATACAAATGATTTTATGTGACGGTTGTATGACATATTGCTATGCATTTTCGAATTTTGGCTGTAAAGCACCACTAGGGCAATGGACCTGAATATATTCACTCAGACTGTTATTTCCCACACCACCCAAGATCTCAAAGGTTCACATATCTCTCCATTGCTTAAAGATCTAACTGGGCACCAGGCAATCATTAGGGTAGCTGGTTCATACACCTCACAAACCTTTCTGTCTGGAAATATTTGCTTGTTTGAAATCCTATAATAATTCTTCTCTAAGGTATATTTATGTCCAGCAGTCTTCACATGGAATATACACTAAAAATAGATATGTATAATGTTATCCTGAAGACTTCTGTTGGTCATGTGATCCAGTGATGAATGCTTGCCATTTTCAGTTTAAATTGTGAATAGTTTGTTGTCCAATGCTGTTTTCACGTTTTTAATTTAGTGTTGGAAGTATAAGCTTTTCAAATTCTACATATGTTGTTCTTCCTTTCAGCTCTTTCAAGCATTTAATTGGGGGTTTAGATGATGTCACGAACAAGGCCTATGAAGATGCAGAAGCAAAAGCAAAGTAAGTGTCCTCGAACCAAGAGAATCTCATTGCTATGAATTTAACTTTCTTAAAACACATTATTAACTATATATTTATAATCATGCATATAAGAATATTAATACACAATTGGTAGGTAACTATATGGCTTTAGTAAGCAAATCAGAGCTCAATGTAAGTTTGCACTGTGATTTGGACATGATAGATAAAATAAGAAGATGATTTGAAACCTGCAATCATCCCTTCAGCATGTACTTGGGTACAAATCTGATCAATGGCAAAACTCACCCAGTAGGACATTAAACAAAGGTAGGTAAGTGCAAATAAATGAATGTCTAAATTGAAAACAGCAGCCAATAACAGGATAAGAAGATCTGAGCTCAACTAAAAGGGTTAATCAATTCCTAGAAACATGTAAAAAACCTGAGCTGTGGCATTACCCTATTGGCCACATGCTGTAAACACTAAACATGAAGAGAGGGTGATTCTGTGGAGCATGTGCTCAAATGGTGACATGTTTACTGTAGTTACTGACCAAGAATTGATAGCACCATGTCCTTCTTAAGCCATCATACTTGTTAATATGAATGAATTCTTAGCAACAGTAGAGAGGGAAGTTGCCCATGAATTGCTTAAGGTACTTTGGGCCTATGGCTACTAACTGATTGTTGGAGCATCACTTCCATATGGTATTCACATTTTAGTTGACTTATGAAATCCCCTTGATTGAGCATATCAATGCTAAGAAAAAAGGGGAGATTGACTTGCCATTTTTACTGGCCTTTTATGGTGATTAAAACAAAATGTACCTTTTGTTCAAATTGTAAACATGGTGTAGTGGGTGTGACTTTGAAAGTGCAAATTGATATTGCCAGAGCACTGCATCTTCTTGTCATATCTGGGAGCAGGTACAAACCATCAGTCATTCACAACACAGCCATATATTTTGTAAGTTGCAATTCATTGAAAAATGAAAGAGAGGGCAAGCTCATTGTCTCAGAACAGGAGGTTGTCCAAAGGTAGAAAATCAGTAACATAAGTAGAACTAAACCCAGATCAGTATGTATAAAATAATATCACTCTTTAGAGTGAGCCTGTAGTCTAGACTCTCAAAAGTTCAGCCTTTTCAGCCTCAAATTGTTAGTTTTAGATCCTTTGTAATTCTCCACATTGTTAATAGTGCTTTTTGTTTTTTAACCCAAGAAGTCAAAAATGCTTGCCTAAGTAAACATTGTCCTTTATCAATTAGCATTTCTCATGTGAGTTGAAAAAATCAGCAATAAAAGCAATTGAGCTACTTGCTTAACAGTCGACAGTGCTTTCGGCCTCACAAAGGAGAAGGAAAGCACTTTATAAATGTCAATACAATACAATAGTCTTACTAGGTTTATTGTTATTTTTGCATTTTTAACTAGCTTAGGGCCTGGTTTAGAGTTTGACAGACAGGATTATCTGTCGCAAATGTGACAGAGTACCATGTCTGCGAAAATCTTGGCCATCCAACGTCATTTAGAGATGGGCAGTCCATAAGCTTTCTATTTGCGGAGCCCCATCGGCTGTCGATAAAAAGCTTACTCCGACAGTTCAACGGAATACAGGCTATCGAAGTAAAGCCATCACACCACCTGCTGTATTTAGACCAGACAATGTGATTTTTTTTCTGTCATTCATTGCGGATAAGCCTGGTGGTGAGGTACAGACAGTGGTGGCCGCGACTAACAAAGAGTGGTGGGGCAGGTGGGGGGAGCGCGGGGGAGAGCGAGTGCAGGGGGACCTGTTAATAAGAATAATAAAAAATAAACTTACCTGACGCCGCCGGCCGCCTCCCACATCACTCCTGCTGGCCTCTTCCTGGTCCCAGCAGCCTTTGGGACAGACTCCCAGCCAATCCCAGCATGGGGATTGGCCTAAGCGGGCAGGAAAGACGCTCTGATCAGGTCATGGAATCTTTGGGGTTTATCCAGCCTGGCTGCTGAATGCAGCCGGGCTGGAGAAATCTAACTGCGCACCTGTGTTTTGGTCGGCCTGAGATGGCAGGCCAAACACATATGCGTACTTAGGGAGGGAGGCAACAAGCACTCCTCCTTCCCACTCCCATGCCCGCCCCTCCATGCACAAGCTGGCTCAAAGCTAGCAAACGAAAAATAAAACGATGCTAGAGCATCGTTTTTTTTCATTTGCTGGATCTGCGCCAAGCAGTGGGGCGACGCTCCTTCGCCATTAAGGAGGAGCCGCCGCTGGATACAGAAAAAAACACTCGTTTTTTAAGTTTATTTCTGAATAGCCAATAAAGTTGAAAGTTTGATGAACAGCCGTCCAAAACTGGTAGCAGCCATTCACCAAAAGATTTGTACCTTTCAGCGATCTGGCATAATAGTGGTTCCTTTTAAGGTACTGATATGACTGCTGCGCTGATGAACGGTGTATCGTTGGGATGGCAGAAGTAATGCCTTCTGCCACTCTGACGCTCTGTACTCCATCAATCTGAAAATCAACACCTTAGAAGTGCTGTTTTTCACTTCCTCAATCCTGGATTTACAATACAAATATTACCTTTACCTGCGTGGAATGGCTTTTGGTGCGAAACGTTCAGTGATGTAAATGCATCCATTTTGCAGACCTCCCTTCTACAAAGTAAAATGAATATCTTGAAAACTTCCAGACACCCCTTTTCCTATAACCTCAAAGAATCAAAGAATTATAAAATGGAAACGGTTGTGTCGCTCACTTTAGCAGGCAGTTTTGCTTCTGTAATTGGCTGTCTCTCGCTCTCTGGTCAGTGCAGCTTATACCTCAGGTCTCAGTTGGACTTTTTGACATTACTGAGATGATATAAGTGTTTTCCGAAGCTTCCCAGCTGCTTTCATTACATTGCGTTAGTACAAATGACAGATGAGTGTGAACCCTGCTGAGAGACGACAGGGAGCGAGGCCTCTGGATTCTGAAGGTCAGAGGCAGCCTCCTTGGCTGAATTATGTTAAGGACTCCAGCTGGGACTTGCACGGATGATGATGCATAGAGTATTTAACACCGTATAATATTTCGGGCTATGTGATCAGAGGAATACTTAGGTCCTGATTCTCAAATTGCACTTTGCAGTACATTTTGTAGCACTACAAAGCGTACTACAAACTAGGTATGACGTTTTACGACTCCACACTCTATACTTTTTAAGTTTTAAAAGAGATTTTATTTGCAAAAATGAAATACACTATAATACGAACAAGATAAAACCTCACACTCTCTATACTTATGTATGTGGAGTTCTCTGCCCTCCAGGTGCGGAGACTTCCACACACACAAGTGTAGGGAGTGCCGAGTCGTAAAACTCTGCACGTAGTTTGTGAATACCGAAAAATATAAACTTACTAATAAGTTAACTTGAGAATCACGCTGATTGTGTAACTGAACATCTGTTTGTGAGACCAGGGGAGTCACACTTAGCATACATGTCATCTGAGGTAGCCATAAAAAGACCTCGGTGGCAAAATGAAGCGCTTAATTTTTCACCTTCCATGAGTTTTAAGACTCAGCAGAATAGAGCTTATGCTGAGAAGAGATGTATTTTTAAAATGCTTTTATTTAATGTTATCTACAGAGCTGGGACGTGTAACGTCTGACAAATGAGGCCTGAAAACCTTGTAAAAAACAGCACATACCTGCCAACTTGCAAATGAATTTCACTGTGTGAGGAGGAGGCGGGGCCTCCCAAAAAAACATCCAAAAAACAAAGGGTCATTGCGACTTTCGACGATGTCCTGGGGTGTTTTCAGTCACACCTCTTAATGGACATTGGCTGCTTACTGCCTCCGAAATCGAGCTGGAAATCGAGTCGTTTTTCCTGACACTATGTGATTTCAGCTCCTCGCCGGGTGACCGTGTGAAGGGATTCTAAATTGTGTGACACACGGTGGCACAGAAAATGTAAAACAAAATCATAAAGTGTTGTTTGATTCCATTTATGTGTTTGTTCTCCACAAACTGCTATCATATGTTTTAAGAGGGATGTTATTTCTTCACAAATCCTCCTTTGATTCCTTGGCACCTTAGGAGTAGAGATGGAGAAAGAAAAGAGTCTGTACAGTTGGAATTTGTCTGCAGCCTCAGAAATATATTCTCAGCTATATTTGTTACTCCAAAAAGCTCTTTCTACAACTCACCATTCATAGTTTTTACTCATTTCACCACAGGAATCTGCAGGCCCAGCCTCTTGCGGCACATCCTTTGCCGTCTCAAAATATAAAGCCATTTGTGCGGCAGAGTGATGAATACAAAATTCTTCTCATTTCACATTGTATTGTATTGCAGCGTATTTGTGGTGCTCCATACACCAGTGTGGGATGCCAAAGCACATTTTAAGACAGGTAGCAGGCCACACCAGGGGGAGTCTGTGAATGGCAGTGTTGTGTTTGTTGTGATTCTATGTGAGGAGCACTTTGGTGTTACGCATGGCGAGAGGCGTGGTGTTGTGGTGCAGAAAGTGTACTAGAGGAGGAGATTTGGGAGTGCAAAATATATTTGTAATTAGCTGGGGATTATATTTTACTCTGAAGGTCCCATGTTAGGTGTCATGGTTTCTATTCTGCTAGAGGCAGGTAACTACCTGGATGGACTGCGATCTAGGTAATCCAATTGGAGGTGAAAGGAGGACTAAAAGATCCAACCAGGATTCTGTGTGCATGTAGAGCAAAAGAAGTGAGAGTAGTCAGAGAAGGCTCAGTAACAGTTATAGCAACAAGTGCAGGGCAGAGAAGCTATCAAATTAGTTAAATGATGTAGAATGGGCAAGAACAAGAGTTAGTGATGTGAGCAGTAGCCATGCACCTTTTAAAGGCAGGGATACTGCTTACTGCTGAAGAAATACATTTAATTAGTAAAGAAATGGAAGAACAATCAAGGTTGACAACCTCAGTAGAAACTATAAAATAAAGGCCCTGATTTCACCTTCTGCTGCTAGGCGAAAGGATGCCAACATTTTAAGCTGGGATTCGTGCCCCAACCCCCTCTCATGTGCCCGGAGATTTCCAAAGCCGGACAAACGGAAATCACGCAAACCCTAGTTGGTCATGCCTCAGATCCTAGCTAAACTTGTACCCAGCATGCGCAAAGGAGAGAGACGAATTGCTTGGTAGATTGCTTCTATAAAGTACAAATCAGCTTACCTGTGTTACTGTTCTGACTTCACCCCGCCAAGTGAGTCCAAGACGCTTTCTTAGATCTCAGAGTCCATTGCTCTTTTTAGTTTACATGCAGCGGCCTCATGCTGCCCTTCAAGAATTTTCTGCCAGAAAACTTCCACTTTCAATGTTAGTAGTGAATGACATTTCTTTCAAAGAAAAAAGAGAGACAAATCTGTGGAAGGAGACTTAGCCGTCTGACATTGCTTCCGCTAGGCTAGCAGCATGAGGAGCAGCCCGCTCCAACTTTTCTTGATGACCGTGAGGTCATCAGAGGCTAGCAGTGGAGGTGAGTAGGGGTGACCATACAGAGAGGAGGAGAAGCAGTGCTTAATTTGTAAATATATGTGCCAGGACTCTCGTCAAGAGGCCACTGCAGCTTGCACCACACATTGTCCCTGCCATGCTGCCAATGATTGTAACAACACAACTTCTAACCATCACACTCCTACAAGTGTGACAATTCGGACTATTCCAGTTCCCAAAGCTATAAGATTGGCTTGGATGGCAGGTAATATTCATTTTTAGCGTATACTGAATTAATAATTCACTGTTGTGGTCATCTCTAAATTAGCCAGACAGTGCCACCTTGTGGGAGACTGTCACCAGCGCTGGTGTTGACAGTTAAGTGCGGTGCCGAGCAACAGAAACCACCGCCTCAAATTAAGCACTGAAGAGAAGGGGGTGGATGTACAGTTGAGCCTCGGGGTTAGGTGGGGAGGATACAGCAGGAAAGAAAGGGAAAGGACACACCGAATGGAAGAAAACAATACATACAACAGGAAAAAAGTCAGACAGATCAAGCTGCAGAACCTGAAAATGGACTTCTTGCAGCTTTAACACCAGGGCACCACCTGAGGAGTGGCTCACTTGGGGGCATATTATCAAGAACGGCGTTAAAAATTATCGCCGGTTTAGCGGCAGAAAACTGCCGCTAAAGCGGCGATAATGGGCTTGATAATATGCCCTTGAGAATTCCAATAGAAGTCCATGTTCTGGTGTGAACATGGGCTTCTATTGGAATTCTCCAGGGCATATTATCAAGCCCATTATCGCCGCTTTAGCGGCAGTTTTCTGCCACTAAACCGGCGATAATTTTAACGCCGTTCTTGATAATATGCTCCTTCATCCTTTCTAGATTACTCCCCGATCAGCAGAGAGCATTCGTCAACAGGACTTCATTTGTGTCAGTGGTTTCAGATAGGACTGATTTTTGGGGATCGGCACTCATTTTTCATCACCAGACCATGACCCTGAACAAGAGAGAGAAACGCAGAAATTGGGGCAAGAAGGAGGAAAAGAAAGATGGAAAACAGTGACTAAGGGATTAAAAAAGAACCTGAAAGAGTAAAATACTGTGAAAGGAAGTGTATGGCGATGGATAAAAGAGCCATATGGTGGAATCAAGACTAGGCAGTTTAGGTATTCGGTAACCCTGATATTTGGCAGTGCCAAAGGCAGGCTCCAAATAAAAATATTCTATTTTTTGACTAATTAAGCACTGGTTGTGAGTAGGTGAAATAGCATAAAAAGGAGATTTTTAGAAAACACGCCCTAATCTGTAAAACAGTTATCGTGACACAGCGGTTATTGAAACACATTTATATTACTTGAGATGGATTCATTCAGTGAGTGGTGGTACAAGTGGAAATGTGTGCAGCACTTTATTTGGAGATGTGGTTTTAGACTTTAAACTTTAGGATGTTATGTTATGTCGTTTAAAAATCAAATGGCAAATTTTTGTAAGTCAAAGCCTTTAGGAAGATTTCAAATACACCCCCTTAACAAGAAGAAATAAGCACCCATCTTACTGTAAACAAAACTTTGGAAAATAATTTCTATGGGGTGGACACGGTGTGTTACCATCGCGTGCTGGCCAGTGGTTTGACATTCCTTCCCTACCTAGGACTCCATCCATGATTGAACTGGGTGATACTGACACGCCGTTGGCCATTGCTTCAGTGCAGAGCATATTATTCATACAAGAGCAGAGTGGAAATATTTTCTATTTTTAGCATGTGTTCCTTGTATATAGTACATGCATGGGCTCATGTTTGTCGAGGAAAGGGAGGGGCATGCTTTTTGAAGCATAGCTAGCAACAGGGCTCGCGTCATACGCATACACCGTGAATTTGGCTGAAAAGCCCATGACTGGATAAGGCGACCCTCACGACCTAGGGTCAGTTGCTGCTGTGTTTAGAACCGAAGTGCATCTCAGCCACTCGGGCATGCCAAGGAAAAGTCAGTTCTATAATGAAGGCGTTCAGTAGTCGATGAAGAGAGTTCAGAGAAGATATTTGTTCCTCGAGGTAATGGCGGCAGTTGTCCTGTCAGAAATACCGAATCGTAGATCGTAAAAATTTAAAAATGAAAAATAAAGGTTTAAAAAAAAAAAGCAGACCTGCCGAATAGTAGAATAAAAGTGAGTTTATTCACCAGGTAAAAATGGCAGGAGCAGGCATGAAAGAGGTATAGTCATCGATTTTAAAAAGCAGATCTAGTAAGTATGAAATTCCTTTGCTTTTCGATAAAACAAATTATCTTTGTAATATCTCTAGTCACATTTTATGATGATATCATTATACATCTTTGCATTAATGTTCAATTATCATTTTACACATTTTGTCAGACAATCAGTCAAAATAGGTTTATTCGGTTGAAACATGGTCCATAAAGGAAAAAAATTAATTATGTACGAATAGATATAAAAATACAATGTATAATACAGCACTATAATCATAACAGTAATTTACTTAAAACCAACAATAATGAAAAAAAGAGCACATCTTCATTAAAATACAGATTAAAATACAAAACTGTATCTATATTTCATTTAATATTTTTCTAATGCCTCTTGAGTGCTAAATAAAATTAGCAACTGAGAAGCAGATAAAAGGGATACGTAGTTGTTGCAGATAAAGGAAAGCGAGTTTACATTTAGTAAAATGTTGTTGTTTCAGCAGTGGTATAATAAATTGTTTCCTGGGGATGGTGTAAAAACTGCAGAAGAATAAGAAATGGAGGGTTCTTTACTTAGTAATTCCATAATAGTGTCACATAGGTAGCTTGTAATTAATATCATCATCATGAGGAAAAGCAACAAGAAAATGTACTGTACTTAGAGAAATCTCGTTAGAACAAATCTAAGGGGGGGATATTCTCAAGAACGTGTGATAATTATCGCAAAATTAGCTTAACGCAACTTTGCACATCACAGCCCATCGAGGGAAAATAACACCGTGTTAACGTTGTATTCTCAACCCGGCGACACCATGTGATAGTCTCACGATAACGCGCCAAATGACCGTGTTAAAATTAACGCGACGCCGAAAAAATGCGAAACACGAACGTGAAAAAAGTTGCGATGCCCCAAATCGCTATACAAAAATCTGCGATAACCAGCGACAGGCCTGCAATTCCCACGCGTCATGCGGGAAAATGCACTATAAAAGCAGAAAAAATATATAAACTGCGTAGCACCATGGATGCACCCGGACCGAGTGCAGAGGACAACGCGAACCCCACAAGCCCCACAGACGACCAGCAAGGAACCTCGGGGTCGGGGAAGGCCAAGGAGAATAGGAAGAGGAAGACGTGGTTCAGTCCGCAGGAAAACAGGATCATCGTTACGGAGGTGATAGAACACTACCAACAACTGTTCGTCACCTCCAACGTGCCATTGGCAACAAAGACGCAAACATGGCAGACTATCTTGGACCATGTGAATGCAGTTGCAGAGTTGAGGAGGACAATGGAAGAGGTCAAGAGGCGCTGGAATGATGTGAAGGGCAAAACCAAGAAGAAACTCGATGGCAACATTAAAGCAGCTACGCAGATTGGAGGTGGGGGTCCAGGAGCTGGATGACATGGAGAAAATGGTGGCCACAGTCATCAGTCGGGATACGGTGCCAGGAGTAGTGGATCCGGACACTGCTCAACATGACCTGACACAACATCAACAGGGTGAGTACCGACCAGGGACTGGGGGGACGGGGGGAGATGGGCACAATGGCACACATGCACAATTAAGTAGAGCACACTGCACACCCACAATGACTCCGGATCATGTCCCTGATCTCCTTGGCATACTGCAGCACACATAGAAACAGCAAGTAGGCCCCCGTCGACAATGTGCCCGGAGAGGGCCCTCACCACACATCACTAATCTCACAACAAACTCATACACATGTGCTGAACCCAGTAAAGCTGCAGGTCCGTGTGCCACACTGACAATGCACGTGACACTGCATGACGATTAGCATGGCTGCAGTCCAATTATCATGACATGGTGCACGCCACAACACTGAGGTGACTGAGTGTGGACCACATCCGGAAAGGAGCAGGTCACACTCTGACACATCCACGTGCACAAACAACCCCTGACGTCAACAACACATCTGCGGACAAACCATGCCCAAGAGTCACAACTCGACCAAGAGCCCAATTTACCCAAGTCCGCAACATCTCAGCACTGTAGAAGCACAGAAGTCAAAGGCACACCGCCTGAAAGGGATAAGGGGCAGCCAAATCAGAGCTGCAGGGGCGACTCACCCACAATGCAGCACACACACATAAGAATAAGAGCACCTCAACATTGACAACAATTTGGTACAAACTGCAACACTTTCACAACAGAACACAGGACACAATTGGTGCTTCATGTGTGTACAAAATGGGCAATCACATCTGGCATAGCAGGAAACTGTGAGATGACAATGTACGAGTACAACCTCACATCCGTGATGTAGTACTATTGTCCACTGTCCCGCATCAAATAGGCATCTCCTCACAAACAGTCACAATGTACATTGTCATGCAGTCTGTATGTAAACTCCGCCAATGCGTCAACATACATGGAACACACTGTGAAACTGCATCTCCCCTTTACATTGCAGAGGGACAATCAACACCTCCTGCAGAGCAGACCCTACATCACGTCAGTGATGATGGCAACGACCCCCAGGACATCGACTACGACGAACTCCAATGGTTCATGGACAACCTCCGCACCCCACCTCCAGTAGCAGGGCAGCCCAGCACTATCGAGGTGATCCCACCCCCTGCACAGACCACACAGCAGGAAGCACCCACCACCACGTCTGGATCCCAGCACCTCACCAAAGAACACATGGCGTTCCAACGCCGTGTGTTAGACTGCCAGAAGGAGCTGGCTGAACAGGTGCGGGTGGGGTTCGACCTCATGGCAGCCAAACTAGATGCCATACGTGGGTGTCTAAGTCCCATCAGGGACCACTTACACTCCCTGACGGACACCCACAGTCCGCCCCATGCCCTCCAACAATCCATGGCTGGCATCGCTGGAGTCATGACTCGGAGACAACAACAACTGTCTAGTCAGAGTGGCTACAGTGATGTCATCCGTGATTTGGGAAACATAAGGAGGGTCATGGAGAACATGGAGCGGATGCAGGCGCAAAGAATGGCTACCACGGCTGCACACGAGAAAGCTGTAGATGGAATCTTCCATGCCCTGCAGATCCTCATCATGGGAGTGATGCCACAAGACATTGCGCAGATGAATGCTGCTGCTACTTCTACATCCACATCTCCGGCCCCTGATGTGTCAGTGTCACACAGTGTTGCAAACCAAACACCACCACCCACATGTGAGGCACATGAAACGTCAGTGGACGAAGATGAGGATGAATCTGCCTTACTGGTAAGGAGGAAGCAGTAGCATTCATCTCCGCCATATGGCTTGTTTCTGCTTGGGTCTGCCCTCTGCATCATGCCCTGGAATAACACCTTCCATTGTCCCCCGACACACTCTGCAACACTAACCTTGGACCTCGACATGGACTGCCATATTTTGGATGCTCAACAATGACACAGCAATCAGCCTGCGGACTGGACTCTTCCCCTTCCGAGTAACTTGTCAATCCCTAAAGGACTCTGGCTGGCCCTCCACGGGGCAACATTGTAAAGTGTTGTCTGCATGGCCCAGTACTAAGACAGCTTCAACACTCCACTGAACGTGAATAATACATTCTAATACACACAGATGTGTCATGTCTATGATTAATCAAGTATGAAAGCATGGACAAATGTAGGGGCAGTGATTCCTCCTTACGTCCATGTAGCTCATGTTGTGGGACTTGAGTCACAGGGTGCATCCCTGCATCATGGTGGTACATATTTGACCCCAAAAGAAGCCCTGTTGTCAATTGTAGGTCACAAATGACAGCCTATATGTAATGATTTGGGACACATGTGAAACGCTGATGAGTGGGATTCCGTACTATCTTTGACACACAGAAATGGCATTTCGAATACGTGACACCCTAAACAGCCTCTCTGTACAGAGGTGACACACCCTATAATGGGTAAGAAAACACCTGGGCAAGGTGGATTATAACATATGCAGGCAAACCAAGTTCAAAATAATCCAAAGACAATAACAATAGAAATATATTCAAAATAGATATTTATTAAATAGTCATATATAAAAATATTTTTTTGTATTTTTTGGTATATATATATATATGTATTGATAGTCAAAACCATTAATCATTTGATATTCAAAACAATATGACAATCATTCAGTGTTATAATTGCATGAATTAATATTGCACAGTTTAATATAAACCGGTCCAAAATCCTAGTTAGATACAACAGATAATTCAATGATCGAATCCATGATCTCAATATACTAATGTGGCAATAAATGAACAAAATGTATGGAAACTGGCGGTGTGTTGTTATTCTACGCACGTTTCGGCATTGCCTTCATCAGGGTTCCGTCTCAGAATTCACTGTATGTAACTAGCCAGAATAAGGTCTAGATGATTCCTACTGAAGTATGGATTGACTTGCTACTCTTCCAAACAGTCCTTGTTTGTTGTAAGATAACGAAGGGAGGTGATAACAATAGATATTTCTAGGCTGATGAGCTAAAAGGTCCGGTGTATAAGTCGAAAAGATAGTGAACTTCTATCCCGTAAATTCTGTGAGGCGATCAGACGCACATGGCACTGAAGTTTGAAGTATATATGTGCCCGTGGTCACTTTACTTAAGATCACTTTCTCAGAATGAAGTTCGCAGGTTGACGTTGTATGGTCTTCGAACTATATGGGGTAGGTGATATCTTAGGCACAGGACTTTTCAATGCCTCTGCGAGGTAATGGTTGAAAACACCTGGAACTATATGGGGTAGGTAATGTCTTGAGCGCAGGGCTTCTCACTGCCTCTGCAAGGTAATGTTTAAAAACACCTGGACGGTCTCAGCAATTCGGGTCCCTCCCTAATGACCAAGGTGACACACCCACCATCTATTTCCAATTTGTGGGATTGTTAGCACTACATGTTACACTTGTCAGAGTGATGTGCTTGTACAGAGGAGTAACATGCACACAGGGAATGTGTGTTGTAATTAATATATTTGCACATGCTGTGCCTGTGGTCATTTTGTACTGTCCCATGAATGCTAAGGACTGTGAAAATGTGACGTGCTCATGTGAAGAAATTGTCAATGATGGTGTTCCTACGGGCTATTCCTGCTGCTGCTGCAGTGGGGTGTGGTCCACCTGCCTCATCTTCCTCATCATCGTCCGGTGCATCTGGCACTTGTAGCCATGGGGCATTGGTGCGTACACATATGTTGTGCAACACACAACATGCAACGATCATCTTGCACACGATGCCTGGGCTGTACAGGAGCCTTCCACCTGTGATGTCCAGGCACCTGAAACATGACTTCAACACGCCAAATGTGCGTTCCACGATGCCCCTGGTGCGTTTGTGGGCCGCATTGTACAGCCTCTGGGCCTGTGTGTTCAGGGCTCGGAGGGGTGTCATCATCCAAAGGCAGAGTGCATATCCTTGATCACCTGTGACAGTGCAGAGAGACATGAGTCAAAAGTTGGTTCTGCATGATGTGTTGGCAGGCCCACTAGTTCATTGGTGTGTGATATGTGTGACTTAGTGATTCCTGTTTGACAGGTACTGCTTGTAGCAAATGAGCGGCATCAATGTGTATTACGTAGCCTCACTGCTGCTCCTCCCTCCCCCGAGCCTATTTACTAGTGTGCGCAGTGCGGTTGCATCACTTGCACTCCTACGGCACACCATTGTCATGCCTGTCTGCGCATGACCACAAGCCTGACAACACTGTGATGTTGTGCGTTGAAGGTGGGCGGCCACATGTGTGTAGGCCTATGGTAAGGATAGGGCGGACACAGATGTAGAGTTCATGGCTGGCTGAACTCGCGATGCGGTTGAGGGTAGACCTTTGGCCTATGCTGGGGTAATAGCGACACACACAACAGTTGGCATGTATGATCCCGGACCCCGAGCGGGCTTGCGCTCCTTCATTTATCCCTTCGGCCGAGCCCGCACTCCGAGGGCATGCTACATCGCAACATTGTCCATTGCGGGACGGGTGGCGCCGACACTACAACAGAGACACACGCATTAGTTACTTCCTTGGCAAGGCCAACACTTAGCAACGCCCAGAGCCCCGGACTGATTATCCACACCCCTACGCTGGACTGTCGTACAGCAGCCCACTCCGCTTACGCGTACAGGGGGGTACGACACAGCTACATGTCCCAGGTCTTCACCACTGCCTGAGGTGACATGGTCCGTCCGCTGTACACAGCACAATGTCATGTGGTATGGCCCGGGGCCCTCATGTGTGACCTACTGGACCGCAGTGTAGGCCGAGAGGCAGCGGTGGAGTACGTCAACGAGAGAGGAGTGCTGGGGGCCTGTGTCGCGGAGGCCGTGATGGTCTGAGGAGGCTGCCAAGGTCGCGGGCCTCAGGCTTGGAGCTTGCACCGGCACGTGGTGGGCCCTCTTTGACACACGCCGGTGTCGGCAGTTGAGCAGTGAGGTCTGGTTGCGCAGGGGCGGCCAAGACGGGTCTGGGGACCAGCAGCCTGGGGTGCAGCAGGCGCACAGGATCGCAGGCACTTCCGCTCACAGCGTCGGCCTCATGACGGGCTGAGAGTCGCCGCCCTGGCAGACACGTTGGCCATTCCGGAAGAGAACCACGCCCAGAGCAACAGGCTTTTTATTCACACCCCTACGCTGGCCTGGCGGACGCCGGGCCAGCCCACTCCGTTCACGCTTACAGGGGGGGACGTAACAAGCAACATTTCCGCGATCTTCCCCACTGCCTGGGGTGACATGGTTGCGTCAACTGTCCACTACACTCCAAACACCAGCAGTATATGTCGACATGGACATGTCTGTGGTCTGCATACTGCAGTCTGGCCAACACATCCACGCCACACTTGGCATTGTGTACATTCTCATTCATGGGTCACTTGCCTCCTTCGCACATGCCTGGTTCCCACCTCTCCCCACATTCTGCTATTGTGTGGCTGAGGTGCCATGCCGTTGATGACTTGTGTACATGGCTAGCCCAGATTACCACAGTAAGTTGTGCTGTCGTGTCTGGTAGATGGGCATGTTATTTGGCATGTTGTATGTGAGTTTGTAACGTGTGCATTCCCAGAGTCGTGAGTTGCATGACTGTGTAGTTGAGGTGTGTGGTGGGCTCATTTGGTACTTTCCAACGAGCAATGCATTCCCATAGGTGCCAGCCTCAAAGCGCTGGTTGATGATGGACTGTCGGAAGATGAAGGAATCATGCACACTGCCTGGGTAGATGGCGACGACATTGGTAAAGAGTCCCAGGTGGTCCACTATTGCCTGCACATTGATGGAATGCGTGTGCTTCCTGTTGCGGTAATTGTGTGCAGTGGTGGCAGGGGGCAAGAGGACTACATGTGTGCAGTCAATTGCCCCCAACACGTGCGGGAAGCCAGCTATGGCGTAGAAGCCTTGCTTGGTCTCCAGCTGTTCCTGCGCTGTGTGTGGGAAGTAAAGGTACTGGGGTACCAAGCTGATGATGGCATCCAAGACAGGTGTGAGGAACTTGGTTAGGGCTGGCTGTGAGACTCCTCCGACTCTGGCAGTTGTTGGTTGGAAGGTACCAGAGGCCAACAGGTGCAGCACAGCCAGCAGCTGTGTCTGCGGAGGGATTTTGGTTGTCCGCTGTGTTGGTACTGTCAGCCTGTGGGCAATGATGGTCAGGATGCAGAGGATGGTTGTCCTTTTGAGCCTGTAGTGGGCAATGACATCCTCTGGTGTTAAGTCTGTGAGGCTGGTGCATTTTCTGAAGGTCCGCTGTCTTTGTCTGCGCTGCCTCTGAGGTAGTCCGGGGGGGGGGGTGGGTCTGGGTGTGGTGGTGGTGGGTGTTGTGGCCCTCTTGGGGCTCCGAGCTGCATGATCAGTAGCTCCATGGCATCTGTTGTTCTTCATGTGTGGCTCTGGTCTGGGCTCCCTTTGATGGTGCAGGTTGTCGTCCGACTTAACACCAGGTAAGAGCAGGTGTTAAATTCCTGCTGCTAACGCGCCTTATCGCCTGTTTTGTGATCTTATCGCCGATCTGGCTGGTCGTTGAGAATGTTGCGAAGTGGTGTTGTCGCAGGTTTTTGCCCGGGAACGCCTACTATGCATCTCATTAGCGTTAGTTGCCGGTGTCATCCGTGGCGATGTTTTTTGCGGCTGCTATCGCAGGAAAACTGGCGATATCGGCTGTTAGCACCTGCTTGTGAATAGGGCGATAAATCTATCGCCACTTTGGCTGCGATAAAGTGCCGCTAACTCAGCGATAAGTCCTTGAGAATATGCCCCATCAAGTCTTATATTAGTCTCTTTCTTCTAATCCATACATTCCCTGGCTTCCAATCTAGCATTTTGAATTTTGTTTTAAAGTTCCTTTTATATGATTCCCTGCAGAGTTTTATGTTCTCTAAAGTAACTCAGTTTCCCAGTAGCTGTACACATTCTCCTGATATAGGCTAACCATGGAATTTTGAAAGCAGCATTCAACTTTAAAGAACCAGAAACAATATCCCAATTTAATGCCGCGGCTGGCCTAGTCCCGAAGGAGTGCCATAAAAGAAGACGTGACCTTTTTTAAAAAGGTCTTCTATATAAGACACACATATATATATATATATATATATATATATATATATATATATATATATATATATATCTATATATATATATATCCCACAGCAATCCTCCCACTCGGAGAGAATAAACGGAGCGCACTCACGGGGAGACTTTTACAGCAGGTTTATTCCTTTACCAGCAATTTACACGGGCAATCCACAGCAAAAAACCAACGTGGATTGCCCGTGTAAATGCTAGTAAAGGAATAAACCTGCTATAAAGTCTCCCGTGAGTGCGCTCCATTTATTCTCCAGTGGAAGGATTGCTGTGAGATTTAAATTACGGCTTGGCTCAGCCGAGGAGTTTAGCACCGTTCTAAAGATGCGCCGCACATGCAGCGAGCGAGCCTCGCAACGAAGATATATATATATATATATATATATATATATATATATATATAATTTTATTTATTTTTAAACCAAAGGGACGCCACCCTCTGTGAACTGGATTTCAAGGATTTATTGCAACTTTAGAAATGATCTACCACCACGTTATGACAAGTCGTGGTCTTTGTCACTGAGAACGATTTGTTGGATATATATATATACATATATATATATATATATATATATATATATATATATATATATATATATATATATATATACATATATATATATATATGTAACCAAAAACGCCCAGAAGCTTGAGGCCGCACACAGCTGCAGGTGAGTTACAAACTCCATTTGAACCAAGCAGGCAGCTTAACATCCCTTTGAAGTCCATGGCCTGACGCGTTTCGATGCCGCTGTTTGCATCTCCTCAGAGGCCGTGTCAGCGGAGGTGATTTATGGCTGCCGCATTTCCCCTGCGTGTTTGGGGTTAGTGAGCTATCAGTGCTCCTCCCTTGGTGGAAGTTCATTTTCAAATGCACGCTGGGATATGAGGTCTCATTTTGCCAAATAACGCCCTCTGGTGGGTTACCTCCGCTGCAGCTAATTATGGACGATTATTCTTGGCCCTCCATTGAGCCTTGGATGATACTCTGCCGGCTTCATTAAAGGTACCCTGCAGCTTCGGAAAGAGGAATCTTCCTCTCCCCTAGTCCCGTTGGTTGCGAGCAGTGCGATCCCTCTGCGGCCTGGAACCGCCGCATAATATGTAACCAAAATCGCCCAGAAGCTTGAGGCCGCACACAGCTGCAGGTGAGTTACAAACTCCATTTGAACCAAGCAGGCAGCTTAACATCCCTTTGAAGTCCATGGCCTGACGCGTTTCGATGCCGCTGTTTGCATCTCCTCAGAGGCCGTGTCAGCGGAGGTGATTTATGGCTGCCGCATTTCCCCTGCCGTTTGGGGTTAGTGAGCTATCAGTGCTCCTCCCTTGGTGGAAGTTCATTTTCAAATGCACGCTGGGATATGAGGTCTCATTTTGCCAAATAACGCCCTCTGGTGGGTTACCTCCGCTGCAGCTAATTATGGACGATTATTCTTGGCCCTCCATTGAGCCTTGGATGATACTCTGCCGGCTTGATTAAAGGTACCCTGCAGCTTCGGAAAGAGGAATCTTCCTCTCCCCTAGTCCCGTTGGTTGCGGGCAGTGCGATCCCTCTGCGGCCTGGAACCGCCGCATAATATGTAACCAAAAACGCCCAGAAGCTTGAGGCCGCACACAGCTGCAAGTGAGTTACAAACTCCATTTGAACCAAGCAGGCAGCTTAACATCCCTTTGAAGTCCATTGCCTGACGCGTTTCGATGCCGCTGTTTGCATCTCCTCAGAGGCCGTGTCAGCGGAGGTGATTTATGGCTG
Source organism: Calotriton arnoldi (assembly GCA_963921515.1). Classification (NCBI taxonomy): domain Eukaryota; kingdom Metazoa; phylum Chordata; class Amphibia; order Caudata; family Salamandridae; genus Calotriton; species Calotriton arnoldi. The sequence continues at coordinate 857,881 of CAWUFW010006970.1, forward strand.
CCGCATTTCCCCTGCGTGTTTGGGGTTAGTGAGCTATCAGTGCTCCTCCCTTGGTGGAAGTTCATTTTCAAATGCACGCTGGGATATGAGGTCTCATTTTGCCAAATAACGCCCTCTGGTGGGTTACCTCCGCTGCAGCTAATTAAGGACGATTATTCTTGGCCCTCCATTGAGCCTTGGTTGATACTCTGCCGGCTTCATTAAAGGTACCCTGCAGCTTCAGAAAGAGGAATCTTCCTCTCCCCTAGTCCCGTTGGTTGAGGGCAGTGCGATCCCTCTGCGGCCTGGAACCGCCGCATAATATGTAACCAAAAACGCCCAGAAGCTTGAGGCCGCACACAGCTGCAGGTGAGTTACAAACTCCATATATATATATATATATATTTTGCACTGAAAAAAACTAAAGGTTACAGGGACATTAAAGTAAGGCTCAAATTTGACTCATACAAAACCAGTGAAATTCAGCAGTTATAGTTAGCTGAGCTAACCATAACTTACGCCCCCGCAATGCACTGCTTATGACCACACATATTACATCACTCATGACATAGTCAGTGACATCACTGATTACCTCACCGATGACATCTCAAATGACATCACTGATGACATAATCAAGTGAGTATAAGTGTTTTTAAGAGTTTTGGGGTGTTAAACATATATACTAACATACTACAAAAGTTAAATTAGTATACTAGGTGCACTAAACTGAGTGATACTACTTCTAACATATATTATGTGAGTGATTGAGTGACTGTATGTATTCTTGTGTGTATGGGTGTGTGAGTGGCATGGCTGTATGGGTGTATAGGTCAGTGTGTGAGTAGCTGTGTGGGTGAGTGAGATGCTGTGTGAATGGCTGTATTGGTGAGTGAGTGGGTGTGTCAGAGACTGTATGGGTGAGTGAATGGTGGTGTGAGTGACTCTATGGGTGGGTCAGTGGGTGTGTAGTGACCATAAGGGTGAGTGACTGGGTTTCTAAATGGCTTTATGAGTGAGTGACTGGGTGTGTGAGTGGCTGTATGGGTGAGTGAGTGGCTGTTTGGTTAAGTGAGGTGGTGCGTGACTGGCTGTATTGGAGCGTAAGTGTCTGTGTGAATGGCTGTATGGATGAGTGAGCAGATGTGTGAGTGCTTGAATGTATGTGTGTATTGATATGTAAATGACTGTGTAGGTAAATAAGTGGGTGTGTGAGTAGCTGTATGTGTGAGTGTGAGGCTGTGACTGCCTGTACGGGTGAGTGACTGGTAGTATGAGTGAGTGAATGGTTATGTGAGTGGCTGTACAAGTGAGTGAGTGGGTGTGAGTGGCTCTATGGAGGAGTGAGTGTGTGTGTGAGTACTGGAACGAGTCTATGAATTGGTATGTGAGTGGTTGAGTGGGTGTGTGAGTGGGCATACAAGAGGTTGTGTGGGGTGTGAGTGGGTGTCTGAGTGGTTCTGTGGATGATGCCATCAGTGATGTCACTGACCATGTCATGAGTGATGTAATATGTGAAGTAATAAGCAGTGCATTGTGGGGCGTAAGTTATAGTTAGCTCTGTTATCTATAACTGCTGAATTTTACTGGTTTTGTGCAAGAAAAATCTGAACCTAACTATAACGTCCCTGTAACCTTTGTTTTTTTCCGTGAATTTCTAAGGTTTTTCAAATTCTATTTCCGAATGATAATGTCCCTGTAAAGTGTGTTTTTATAAGTGAATTTCCATGATTTTTAAACTAGTACTCATGTTTGAAAAGTGGTGGAGAAAGGGGGCGGGGCCTCCGACCGGCTCTCAGGAATCACGCTGTATGGGACTTACTGTAGGTAATAGAAGGGCTTCTTGGCCCCCAAGGTCCTTCAACATCCAAGAGGACTTCAGCCCCCAACCAGTAGTGTGCAAGGAGGCGCGTTTGCAGAGTGGTGGAGAAAGGGTGGGCCTCCGGTGACTTGCCAGGACAGCTTTTCTATAATTTATTACTGGAGGGGGGTGGGATGACCGCTCTTCCCTGGGCAGATTTCAGTCCCAGGGACGCCATCCCATGGGGCCCAGCCTTTTCGTTATTGTAAAATTAGGAGAGGGGACCGCGCAGCCCCTCTCCCGGGCCAATTTCAGCCCTGGAGACCCCATCCCCTGGACCCGGACTTTTTATTTCATTTATATTTTTTAAATAAGCGGAGGGGGTGCAAGGCCCCACTCCCGTGCCCATTTCAGCCCTGGTGACCCCCTCCCCCAGGGCCTGGCCTCTATTGTGGGGAGCCTGAAGGCTCCCACGGTCCCTGCCAGCATTGCTTTCACTTAAAAGGAGCTGCTGAACATGCAGCTCCCTCTCAGTGAAAGCAATTCTGCTCCGCCTCTAGCAAGTGAGAGCATTTTTCTGCTCTCGCTTGCTAGAAGTGGAGCGTTTGCTGTGGTTTGGCGGGAGCGGTAAAGCTTCTGCAAAGCTATAGCAAACAGCTATGTCCCAGGGTTGGGCACCCAGGGACATAGCAGGAGCTGGCCCTGAGGTGGCGGTCCCCAGGGCCACCTATGGCTCCAGGACCTGGACCCACGGCCCCCCTCCTTTCTTCAATTTTGCCCCGGGGCTTCAGGGGGGGTCCACGCGCCCGCCACATTTAATGAAATGAAAGCCTGGGAAGGTGGCGGCCCCGGGGCTGGGGGGGTTCCGCACAGCCCCCCTTTTTGTTTTATGATAAAGCCCCGGGGAGGTGGCGTTTCCTGAGGCTGGGATTCTGCGCACCCCCCATTCAATAAAATTAAAGCCCCGGGGAGGTGGCGGCCCTCTGGGAATTAATAAGCCCCAGGAGAGGGGGCCCATGCACCCCCCCTTTTATATGCAAATGCCCCCGGGACCTCGTCCACCCGGAGTCCGATTATGAAAGAAGCATGGGAGCCAGTGCTTCTTTTTTTTTAAACATTTCATCAGGATTTGCAGATCCAGATGAAATTCTTTCTTTAAAAAATGGTTTTCTGACCCTGCGTGGTCCCTGTGGGACCCTCCTGAAGAGGCCTAGGAGGTCCGGGTATTTCAACCGTGCCCCCTTTTCTTTTTTTAAAATGTTTTTTCTGGTTCTGGGCTCAAGCCAAGTCCCAAGATTACTGCCAACACTTCCTGGTTTGAAGTGTTGGCAGCCAATCAGATCTCAGCACGAGTGTGGGAGGGGTAGCAGACCCTCCGCATCCCTATATATACACATTTGGACTTTCCTTTATATTTTCAGAACTGCTGAATGGATTTACACCAAATCACAAAAAGGCAATTCCCTGGACAAACATCTACCTTTCTGCCAAATTTGGGGGCATATGTACAAGGAGTTAACGCTGCCGTAGCGTCAATTTTTTGACGTTACGGCAGCTTTTTTTATCGCCTTATTTACAAGTTGCCGCTAACCTCGGTAAGGCAGTTTTCTGGCGAAAACATGAATTTTAAAGATCGCCACTTCTGTTAGCGGGAGTTAATGAAAATGAGATGCAAGGTAGGCATTCCCGTGTAAAAACTGACGCTAACCCCACTTCGCGATATTTACAAGGAATTCCTTGTATGGTGCAAAACCAAAAAAAACTGCCTCTAACTGCAGTTAGAGGCAGTTTTTTAAGACCAGAAATAGCTGGTCTTAAAAATGGTGCAAAAACTTGGGGCCTCTTTCCAGAAGGTTTTGGTGCTGGACAGCGCTCCAAGGAATGTTGTTGCGCTGCCCTACGACAAAACTACAGGGCAGGAATGTACACCATCAATAAGATAGGGTGCATTACTGGACCTCATTCATGAAAAGTGTTGCATCGCTGCGACAAAACAGCATTGCAACACTTTTCACTACGCCCTTCTTGCAACAGCATGGATGCGCTGTATTTACTGTACAGCGCTCCATGTCTCAATTAATGACAGATACGTCTGGAATCTTGACACATCTGTCAGCGCAAAAGTCACACATTGCTGCAGTTGTGGCACAAGAATGACGCAACTCCAGCAATGCATGGTGCCAGCCTATCCCTGTGGCACTGCGTCACCTTTACGCCTGCCATGAGGCAGGTGTAAGGTACTGATGCAGTGGCGTCCTACAATTGTTGCAGTGAAATCTGATGGATTTCACTGCACCACTCCTATGAGGCTTTGTTGTGTGTGAACGCCCACCCTGCATACATCATACCTGATGCAGGTAAAATGTGGCACAGGGCTTCACAAGGTCACACATATGCCTAGATGCATCACTTTGCAAATACAGCACAACGTGGTGCAAGAATCACGCTGCAAGTACGTCAAGAAAATGATGCGCCAGCGGGGTGAAACTGTCAAAATGGGCTCATGAATAAGCCCCTCTGTATTTTTCCCCTACGTTGGCGCACAATGGCTGACATGCGCCAACACAGGCACCCTTGTACCATGGTGCAAGGGTGACTGTGTTGCGGAGTTGATTGATGTTGTGGCTCAGTCTCTTCTCAAGACATCTGCTGGTGGGGCTGGACTAGTGGAGGGCGGGAGTGAACCGGTTGGCCTTCTTGGAGTGTTACTTGCCTGGTCTTTTCTTGAGGGGTGCCAGGGTGTTGGCACAGTTGGAGATCCGTCTGTGGAGGTTGTGCACTGCGGTGTTGGCATCTGTAAGTGTTGGCGGAGTGGTGGTGCTGAGGGAGTTGACGGGAAGTTCTTCGGTGGCCTTGATCCAGCTGGGACAGGGGGCAATGATGGCAATGGTGTACGGTGGACGTGGTGAAGGCGTGATGTAAACAATGATGGTCGGTAGAGGAGAGTCCTGTGGTGTGGCTGTAGTTGAAGTTCCCGCTGCTGGAGAAGACGGGCTCGAACGTGTGTCAGGCTATGTGGGTTGCTGCGGTGACTAGCTGCTTGTGTCCGATGTTGGCGAGGTTCCCCAGGAGGGGGGTGGTCTTCTGGTCACTGGGGTTGTCCAGGTGGAACTTGAGGTCTCCGAGTAGGATGTAGTTGGTGGATGGGAGAGTCTGGGGTGCAATGAGGTCCACAATGGCATCAGTGAATGGGGGTTCATGGTCCGGGGGTCTGCAGATGAGGGTGCCGCGGAGGGTGGTGTTGGGGTTGGTCCGGATCTGGAAGTGGAGGTGTTCTATGGTCACCGACTGGTCATTAGAGTGCGTGGTCAGTCGGAGTGTGCTTTTTCGGACAATGGTAATGCCTCCTCCTTGCCGCTCGGGGTGGTCCGTGCAGACTAATTTGTAGCCGTCGTGGATGGTGATGACGATGTCCGGTCCGGAGCAGAGGTTGGGCCAGGTTTCCGTGAAGAAGGTTATGTCTGAAGAGATGGCATAGAGGAGGTCCCAGATTTCTGTTGCATGTTTGTGGAGGGACCGCACATTGAGGAGGATGCAGTTGAGCCGGTCGGCTGCGCTGTTGGTCGGCTGGGCGGCAGGAGGCGCTGGTGTGCTGATGTGGTAGAAGGTGCGTTTGCAGTTTCGACAGGCGCAGGGTGCAAGAGAATTCTACAGTGTTGTTAGATGGCAGGCAGTGTGGCGAGGAGGGTGCTGGCGTTGTAGCGGTGGAGTGTCCGAGAGGAAGGGTCCTTGGAGCTGGGCATGGTCCAGGGGCAGACGGACGCAGACGGGCTTGCCTTTGGCACACCAGTGGTATGCCCGCTGCGCATGGCTGCACAGTGGCTGCCATTATGTAGTGCTGCGTGGGGGACTGGACAGCTGGGAGGTGGGAAACACGGGAAAGGAACCTGGACGGGCGGGGGCAGGGGTGGTGGTGGGGTGGGGATTGTAAAGATATATATTTTTAATTCTTACCTCGAGACCGGGTCCCGCGTCTTCTGTGCTCCTGCTCTCCTGAGTCTGCTTCCAGGAACAGGAAGCAGGCAGCCAGGCTCCCTCCCCTAAGCTAATCAAAATGCTGCAATGCGGCGTTGTGATTGTTCTTGAGCGCCGTGCCGAGGCGTTCAGTCAGGGGCTGGAGGGGTGGGCATGTTCTCCATGCAGGCTGTAATGCAGCCTTCATTGCAAACAGGAATGTGCGCATAACTGCTTTGGGCGGCCTGAGAGGTTCGACCAGTTATTGCACACTTAAGTGGGCGTACCACTCCGCCCGTGCCCTGCTCCGTGGGTAGTGCAGCCCCTCCCACCCACAAAGGAAACATAGCATGAGTACATCAGTAAGTTATCATCATGTTATGTTTCCTCTTCTTGCACTGCTTGAAAGCAGTGGGGCGACGCTCTTCCACCACAGTGGATGAGCCGCCACGGGGTGCGTCACCCACAGGTGCTAGGCCTGGCCCTGACTCGACCCCCGGGCATCCTCCGCTACACGTCCCTTCTTCTCCTCACCTGGGCATTGACACCATGGCGCAATCCGCTGCACTGTCTCCGAATCTGTGACTCAGCCAGCAGAAGCCTCAGCCAGGTGGGATTTCACAAGCCAGTTTACAGCAATCGACACCAAGTCCGCTGGGGAACCTCCGGATGCAGGTGATGCAACAGGGCCCCCTTAGGCGTGAAGTTGCAGCGCTCCTGCCACACAAGTTCGGCGCAGCTCAGGGGCCTCACCCTCCACAGCGTCCGGCCAGCGCAACATCCTCCGGCCTTTGATGCAGAGAGGCGTGGCCCACCATTGGTTATCTCCTCCGTGCACCCCCGTGTAGTGGTGGTGCGTGGTATGTGATGCAGACCTCCCAACGTTGGTGCGCAGGAGCGCCTCTACCGTTCACAGCTCCTAGGGGCACCAGGCGGTCTTCTCACACAGGTCAGCAACATGTCTCCATGCAACCTGGCAGACTTTACCACCAGGTAAGGGTGATCACCAACGCCTCAATGTCTACCACCAGACGCAGGCCCAGCGAGGCCTTTGGGCCCCGGGGACTGTCTGCGCTTTCAAGCTTTTGGATGCCATGGTGTTGCAAGGAGTGCGCAATGATAAGTGATGCATCACTGGTTTTGCCCAGCGATGCGCCTCTTTTCATGATTGTAGCCCTGGATTTCCTCTTCCCCTGGGACTCTGGCTGGTCATCCTGGCTGTTGGGGGGCTTGGGGGGTTGTTGATCTGAGAAACTCTCCATGCACCACAAAAATCAGGCGGGCATTTTTGGGAAAATTTCGTGAAGATTCGTCAAGCGATAACAAAGATATAGGCAAGTCAAAAAAACACTTTTCCTAGGGAAACTAGATCCTAACTATAACTATCTACTGGTGGCTGCCAGTAAGTAATATATATATATGTGTGTGTGTGTATATATATATATATATATATATATATACATATATATATATTATCTACTGGCGGTCGCCAGTAGATAGTTATAGTTACAACCTATTATCCATAGGAAATCCGCGACATTCTATTTGAAATAACTCTCTTGCCGGTTGACGTATCTTTGCAAAATTTTCAAACTTTGTGGGGCGCTCCGGTCCGCTCCTACCCTGAAAGTCTCGGGGGATTCGTCAAGCGGGGGCCGAGAAAAAGGGGGTCCCAAAGCGTGTTTTCCCCATGCAATTTTCCATAGGAAACTTTAGACACGGCTACAGCCCGAACTGCTGAACGGAATTACACCAAATTTGGCAAAGAGGTAGTTCTTGGTTCAGAAAGAACCCTTTTTGTTAAATGGTGTAAATCCGTTCAGTAGTTGCTGAAAAAATCAAAAGTAAAAAGATAGATATATCTATGGCCGCGTCGGATTCGCGCACCCTCCCGATCACGAGCTGCATGCTAATTGGCTGTCAACACTCCAAATCAGGAAGTGTTGGCAGCCATTTTATCCCTCGGTAGAACCGAGGGACAGAAACAAGTGCGCAAAGCGCACAAAGGGGGCAGGGTAGAAACACCCTGACCCCCTAGGTCTGCTCAGGGGTCCCACAAGGACCCCTGGGCAAAAATTTTTTTTTTTTAAAAATCGGCAGGATGCGCTCAGGGTGCGCGAATCCTGCCAAAAAAAAAAAAATCGAAGCGCGGTCTCCGCGCTTTGATGTTAGTGGCCCCGGGTGGGCCAAGTCCCGGGGGCATGCTGGGGGGGTTAATTTTATGTGTGGGGGCCTCTAAGGGCTCCCCAAGCCCGGGGACCACCACCCCCGGGGCTTTATGTATAATGGTGCGGGAGGGCTCTGAGCACTCCCGCAGCCCGGGGACCGCCACCTCCCGGGGCTTCTTTTTTATTTTTGAAAAACCTGTGTGGGGGCTCCAGCCCCACACGCCCGAGACCACCACCTCCCGGGGCACTAAGAAAAATTACAATGGGGGTCCGTTTTGGACCCTCAAGCCCCGGGGACCACCACCTCCCGGGGCTTTCAAAATGTAAGGAGGGGCCGCGCGGCCCCACTCCTGGAGCCTGTGGTGGCCCTGGGGACCGCCACCCCCAGGGCCGGCTCCTGCAGTGTCCCGGGGTGCCTACCCCCGGGACACTGCTGTTGCAATGACAGGACGGGAGCCTCGCGGCTCCCGTCCTGTCATTGCAAGCTGCTTTGGATATTGGAAGAGAGGCAGGAAACCTGCTCTCTCTTCAATATCCAAAGCTGATTGCTTTCCACATGGGGAGCAGCATGTTAGCTGCTCCCCATGTGTAAAGCAATGCCGGCTCCCGTAGGACACGGGGAGCCGGCGGGACTGTGGGGGTTTGGGGACCCCCACAGTCCCCAACGAGAGCCAGGCCCGGGGGATGGGGTCCCCGGGGCCATAAGTGGCCACGGAGGGGGCCACGCAGCCCCCCTCCCCAAAGGTAAAAAAAGTAAAAAAAAAAAAAAAGTGCAAGGCCGGCCCCGAGGATGGGGTCCCCGGGGCCTTAAATGGCCTGAGGAGGGGGCCACGCAGCCCCCCTCCAAATAAAAAAAGAGGCCATGCCCGGGGGATGGGGTCCCCGGGGCCAATACAGGCCCAGGGAAGGGGGCCACGCGGCCCCCTTCCCGTTTTTTTTATTTTAATTTTAAAAAGGGGTAAGGCCCTGGGGGATGGGGTCCCCAGGGCCTAAAAATAGGAAAAAGGAAGGGGGCCACACAGCCCCCCTTCAGGGGGGAAAACAAACAAAAAAAAAAAAAAACGATCGGGCCCGCAGGCCCCACCCCTTCCTTCACCACTCTGCAAACGCGCCCCTGGCGCGTTTGCAGAGAGAACAATTCCCCTTGAATACTGGGGGTCCCTGGGGGCCAACTAGCCCACCAGGAACCTCCAGTATGCGCCAGGGGCTGCCTTGCAGAGAGGTGTACAGAGGCCACGCCCCTTTTTACACCTCTCTGCAACGCAGCTCTGTGGCGCTTTTGGAGGTATATGGTGGGCTAGTTGCACCCCAGGGACCCTCAGGATTCAAGGGAGTTAATCCCCGACTTAAAACGCGCCACGGGCGCGTTTGCACAGTGGTGAAGGGAGGGGCGGGGCTTCAGGTGACATGTGTGCAAACAGGCCCCGTGGCGCGTTTTAAGATGGGGAATTAAATCCCCTTCAATCCTGAGGGTCCCTGGGGGCCAACTAGCCCAACAGGTACGTCCAGAAAGCGCCACAGAGCTGCGTTGCAGAGAGGTGTAAAAGGGGTGTGGCCTCTGTACATGTCTCTGCAACGCAGCCCCTAGCGCATACTGGAGGTTCCTGGTGGGCTAGTTGGCCCGTAGGGACCCTCATGATTCAAGGGGACTTAATCCCCCAACTTAAAACGCGCCACGGGGCGCGTTTGCACAGATGTCACCTCAGGCCCCGCCCCCTCCCATCACCATTGTGCAAATATTCCACTAAAATCAGCCGAAATACGAATTCTGATTTACTCACCTGTTATCAGGAGAGACCTCAGTGCTGGATCTTTCAGCCCAGTACTAATCCTGAAAAGTAATTTTAACCGTACTTACCAGTAACTTGAATTTCCTTCCATAGGCTAACATTGACTGGTTTCACTTGGAAATTCTTCTAAGTGTGGAGTTTTGGAACTTTAAAATATTCCTCTAAAATCAGCCGAAATACGAATTCCGATTTACTCACCTGTTATCAGGAGAGACCTCAGTGCTGTATCTTTCAGCCCAGTACTGGTCCTGAAAAGTAATTTTAACCGTACTTACCAGTAACTTGAATTTCCTTCCATAGGCTAACATTGACTGGTTTCACTTGGAAATTCTTCTAAGTGTGGAGTTTTGGAACTTTAAAATATTCCTCTAAAATCAGCCGAAATACGAATTCCGATTTACTCACCTGTTATCAGGAGAGACCTCAGTGCTGCATCTTTCAGCCCAGTACTGATCCTCAAAAGTAATTTTAACCGTACTTACCAGTAACTTGAATTTCCTTCCATAGGATATAATTGCCTGCTTTTTGCTGAAAAAGTTTCTAAGTGTTGATTTTTGAAACATACAAATATTCCTCTAAAATCAGCCGAAATACGAATTCCGATTTACTCACCTGTTATAAGGAGAGACCTCAGTGCTGTATCTTTTAGCCCAGTACTGGTCCTGAAAAGTAATTTTAACCGTACTTACCAGTAACTTGAATTTCCTTCCATAGGCTAACATTGACTGGTTTCACTTGGAAATTCTTCTAAGTGTGGAGTTTTGGAACTTTAAAATATTCCTCTAAAATCAGCCGAAATACGAATTCCGATTTACTCACCTGTTATCAGGAGAGACCTCAGTGCTGCATCTTTCAGCCCAGTACTGATCCTCAAAAGTAATTTTAACCGTACTTACCAGTAACTTGAATTTCCTTTCATAGGATATCATTGCCTGCTTTTTGCTGATAAAGTTTCTGTGTTGATTTTTGAAACATACAAATATTCCTCTAAAATCAGCCGAAATACGAATTTCGATTTACTCACCTGTTATCAGGAGAGACCTCAGTGCTGCATCTTTCAGCCCAGTACTGGTCCTGAAAAGTAATTTTAACCGTACTTACCAGTAACTTATATTTTCTTCCAAAGGAATCCATTGTCTGGTTTTCAGCAGAAAAGTTTCAAAGTGTCGATTTTCACAAACTACAAATATTCCTTAAAAATCGCCTGTATGACTTAAACGCATTCTTTCAACTGTTTACAGGAGATGCACCAGTGCTGGATCCAGGATCCAACACTGAGTAAGAAAAAGTAACGATAACAGTTTTTACCTGCTAAGTGAATTTCCTTCCATAGGATAACATTGGTGATTCTATGAGAAAAAGTTTCTAAGTGTCAACTTTTAAAATACAATAATATTCCTTAAAAATCACGACTGTAACCAAAACGCTTTTACTCAACTGTTTACAGGAGATGTACCAGGACTGAATCTAGGATCCAGTCCTGTGGTTAGAAAAAGTAATCCATAAAGTAACTAATTGCATTTAACTAGAAATTCACATTGAGCTGAATGTTGCATTGTGTTTGAAAATGTGGTGCCCATTGCAACAACTGTAACTACTGTACTTAAAAGTCTATTGCCTATGTGCAAAGTATTTAAACTAAAGTAATTCATTCTGAGAAAGTATTTTTTGTAATGTAATGTATAATGTAATTACAATGTAATTTAAAAAATAAAATATGTAAAAAAAAAATCTAAAAATGTAATAAATCAGTATGAAAAAAATTAATATAACAATTAATACATTTAAAAATTGTCATTTACAAAACCTTTGAAATTCACTGAAAAAACCGTAGGTTTCAGACATGTTATAGTTAGGAATTAGCATTTAAAAAACCTTTGAAATTCACTGAAAAAACCATAGGTTTCAGATAAGTTATAGTTAGAAATTAGCATTTAAAAAACCTTTGAAATTCACTGAAAAAACCATAGGTTTTAGGGACAGTTATAGTTAGTTGGACATTGCACTCGTACAAAACCCTGAAATTCCCCGTTATAGTTAGTTCAGCTAACTATAACTCGCGCCCATAATGCACTGCTGATGACGTCACATATTACATCACTCATGACATGGTCAGTGACATCACTGATGACATCACTGATGACATCTCAAATGACATCACTGATGACATCATCCACGTGATAATCTGATGCACCTCCTCACACCCTAATATAACCTTTGATACACCCAATCTAAATTACAGACTGCCATTCGCAAAACCATAGACACTCCAACACCAATAACTACATACCCACTCACTGATTCTTAGGTCTACACACACACATCCACTCACTCACCCGTACAGTCACTCATACTTATGGTCACTCAGTACAGGATAATCATATGCACTCTTACTCCTATATAGACACTCAAACACCGCCACTCATCCATAGAGGTACTCACACACCTAGTCAGTCATGCAAATAATTAAACACACTGCCATTTACTCACCTATACAGTTATACACACACCAGCTCACTTAATCATACAAATACTAGCACATTGTTACGCTCTTATACAAGCACTGATACAAGCACACACTCATCCATACAGCCACTATCACAATCACTCACTCTCGCTTATAGCTATTTATATACTCCAATACACATATATACTGCCTTTCACATATGTAGTTACTCACACATGTACCACTGGGACATACATTCACTCACTAACACACTCTTACACACACTTACCCACCCATACAGTCTATCACAGATGCACTCTTGAAACCATCCACCCAGTGAATCACCCACTCACACATCTATGCACAGTCGCACACACCCCATCCACACAAACCCTCAGGCACCCATACAGATACTCAGACAACAAATCAATAACTCTTATAGACACTCATGTAGCTATTCACAAACCCATGCAGCCACTTACACAGCAACAGACAGATACAGACATTAACCCAGTTTAGTCACTAACCCATGCATTCAGTAAGATACGTTTAATCACTCACTTATAGAATTAGTCACGCACCTACTAAATCATCCATACACACACTTATACACCCACTCATTCTTCAATACGCCTTTCCCTATATATATTAAAAATATTTAAACTTTACAGAAACACACAGTCACTGGATGATGTCATCAGTGATGTCATTTGAGATGTCATCAGTGATGTCATCAGTGATGTCACTGACCATGTCATGAGTGATGTAATATGTGACGTCATCAGAAGTGCATTGCGGGGCGCGAGTTATAGTTAGCTGAACTAACTATAACGGGGAATTTCACGGGTTTTGTACGAGTGCAATGTCCAACTAGCTATAACTGTCCCTAAAACCTATGGTTTTTTCAGTGAATATATATATATATAAATATATATATAAATATATATATATATAAATAAATATTTATGCAATTTATTTTGCATTATCCTCTTGGACTACTTCTTAGATGCGGCTTGCATTGAAAGGGGTGTACTTTGACATGCTTGTACCGCTGCATTAATTTGTCAAAAGAATGAAAATGATACTTAAAATTATACTTAAAATTAATTTACTTGTTTTGTAGAAGAAATTGCCTGATCATATTTTGCGAAAAATGCAAAACAGTGTTGCTTACTGTCAAACAGTGCTTCACCAAGTATGGTGCATATATATCTCTTAAAAAGATACACATACATTGATGAAACAACATACACAGCAAGTAAGCCTATAAAGTCTGCTAATTTCCATACTTAATACAGCACCTGGAGGTACTACTTAGGCCTCATTACAAGTTCCCTGTTAACTCTGCGGGGAGATACAGAGTCTGGAATTATCGATTCTGGCCAGTACCTCCCCATGAATTAATGGGGATGACAAATTATTTCCCTAAGATTGAGGAAATAGTACATTGACCCTGGAATTCTCAGTCCAATTCTCACATCTGGTGGAAATAATGGGGCCAGATAAGCACAGATTTACCATTACTTGGAGCAGGTGGTAAATGGTGGGAGGGAATATTTTTTGCTTGATGGGGTTTGAAGCCAGAAGGCAGAGGGCTTTTTACTTTATGTGGGAAGGAACATTTTATGCTCCCCCATGCTTCTGTATGTGGGTGGATGGGTCGTGTGCAACCCGTGCTTGCAGTCCAGCAGCTCTATAATGAACTCCAGGATTAGTTTCTCTAGACATACAATTAATGAGTCTTGATTTGCAGACCTGATAATTCCATGCCCAGAGAATACAGAAAACCTGTAGTGGCCCAAAGCGGTATACCCCAGAGCACTCCGGGCATCTTGTAATGAGGGCCTTAATGTCCAGCGCTGTTCAAGTTTCAATAGCATGTAGTGAGATGCCAGAGGTCAATACCATAGTGCCATCCACTGCTTTATTTGAACCGGTGGTTTCCAGTGCTCTGCAGTGGCACTTAATTGTCAACACCTGCACTTATGACAGCTGCCACATGGTGGCACTGTTTGTGTAATTAAAGAAGAGCAGAACAACAGTTAACTATTATTTCAATATGCATTTAAAACAACTAATACCTGAGGTTAAGACATTCTTATAACTTTGGGGGCCACAAACTGTATGAATTGCCACTCTTGTAGTAGTGTGATGGTTAGTACTTGTGTAGATACTGTCATTGACAGCACTGGCAGCGGCAATGGGTTGTGCAAGCTGCGGTGGCCTCCTGATGAGGACCCTGTCACTTATTATTTTTTACAATTTAAGTACTGGTTCCATCCATCCTCCAGTTAATTAATAAATTTGCATAATCTCTTACATAAGCTGCTCTCAATAGACTCTGTGTATTCCAAATGTGCCGCTTTTGAGTGAATAATTTTAAAGCATTGAAATGTCAATCATGGGAGAACATTGTATATTCATATTTTGAATCTAAGCCAATTTCTTTTATGATGGTACAGATTTTTCTATGAAGGGATCGTTTCTGAGCGCTTTTTTCGAAAGGACTTTTCAATGTCTTTTATCAGAATTTAATGTTTTCATTTATATACTTGTTTTTTTTATTAAGGAGCAGTGAACATTGAACAGAAATGTTGTACAGGAGACTAAAGATGATCCATGGCATGAGCGTTGAATATGCTCAGCAACATAAACCAAAATGTGCTAAGGATATTTTCTATAAAGAAGCTGGGTTGTGATGAGGAGACAGCAAGTTAAAATTCTAGACAAAAGTACAGATTACCATACTCTTTGCAAGTAGAGGAATGTAGCACCTTTCAATAAATTTGAAAGAGAGAGTAAGCAAAGTGAGTGACCTACCCTGCCTAAAGCAAGGTGTGGGGGGTCTCTTTTTCTCTGTCACTGTCTCGGTCACTTTCTCTGTCACTCGATACATCTCTCAATAATTCTTACTGCCACTCTATCTCTCACTCTCTCAGTCACTCTGTCACTTTCTCCATCACTCCATCTCTCTCTCTCTCACAGTCACTTTTCTGTCACTCTCTCTGTCACTCTTTCTGCCTCTCAATCATTCTATCATTTTTTTCTCACTCACTCTATTTCTCTCCCTCAAACACTCTCTCATCCGCTTTCTCAGTCACTCATTCACTCTCTTGCTGTCATTCACTCTCTCTTACTCTCGCTCACTCAGTCACTTGCTCTCTTAGTCAATCACTCTCACACTCACTCTCAGTCATTTTCATGATCACTCACTCTTTCAGCCACTCTCATTAACTTTCCTAGTTACTCATGTTGTAGCATCAACTGGGCCCAACTTATCATGAACTGTAGTTTTATTTATTTATTTCCTTAACCTCTCACTACCTTTTACACTCACTTGGTCTTCCGATGGATCTTGTTCAGTGCTGAAAGGGACTGGATATTCGGAGGATGGGCAATTATCGAATGTGGACCAGGAATATGATAATTGTTATCTTCAAATCTAACTTCTTACAATCAGAAATACTGTATAGTAACCATAAATGACTCAAAACCAAATGATTTACCCACAAGGAATTATGAGACAGAATCAGCAGAATTCAGTTTAAAATTTAAATTTAGTTATTCGCGAGAGCATTAGTATTATAATAAGAATACATACAGCCCTAATATCAAATAGGATTTAATGAATAATATCAAGCCTCTGGGATTCAAAGTGAGTATAAAGAATGACCAGGGAAAAAATCTTCCTCAACCGAGGCAGATTTGGTCTCATACAGCGTCAGTGCAAATAGGAGATAGGAAATCAGGTGAGCCTTATACAGCCCTCAGTAAAGTTCAGCAAAGTCCCAAGTGAGCAGTTCCAGTTCATCAAGACAGCAATCTGCCTCAGTCTGTAGCTGCAACAGCAAAGTCACAGCAGCCTGACGTGAACCCTTCAGCCGAAAAGGTTCAATCTGCGCTAGAACACCGGTTGCCAGCAAATCGCAATGTTATGTCACTAGTTGCTTCTGTCCTCCAATGTCCAAGCTCCAGCCGCTCCGTCTCTCTAGTTCTCCCAAACTTTTTAACAATTTCACTCCACAAGTTTCTGGGGTAACACTCCCTGACATCACCAAAAATGTCAAACCACTCAGTTCCATTGGACAGACCAAAATGAGATGATGGTGATGTAGCAAGAAAGAAAATACAATCCAGAAAAATCAAGTAAATCGATTACGTAGCATCCTTAAGTCATGTAGGCATAGGATACATTAAGCAATGGGACATTTAGAAAGAATATATTAAAGTTCAGAAGGGAATTTTTCTCAAGCAGCTGGTCTAGAATGTTGTAATAAATGTTACAATCGCACTTGTCCATTCAAAGGATGTCAAAAGAAACAGTTATCATTTCAAATATGATGTGAATGTTTCGTGAGTTTTCCCATGCGCTTCGAAATATTGAGTCTATGACTTCATTAGTCAAGGGAGAGTAGAAATGAGGCTTACATGAAATATGGCTAGAATACGACAAGATTATGTTAAATTGTGAATCACATATTAATGGGGAGTCTGACATTATTAAACTCTAAGAAAACACATTAATAAACATTTCAATCGAATCGTAATTAATTAATGTAAGTATAGGTTACTCATAACATTTTCTTTAAGTGTCATTGTTACACATATAAGGAAATGCATGTCAGTCTCATCGTTTGAGTGTTATTCAATAATTACATATATGAATTGTACATTAGAAGAAGTCTCACAAAGACACCTTTAAGCAGACTCGTGTAGCACCTACTATTCTTTTATAATTTTCGGTGAACACGTTAAAACATGAAAAAATTATTTCAGACTTTTCATATGAAAATCAATCCATTACACATTTATTCTCTTTAGTCTTATTAATTTCACATTAAAAATCATACCCATTTGTATTTGTTTAATAACCACATCTACTGAAATTAAGCACATAATATATTTCAATCTATCTTCCCATCTGCATGCTTTTACGATGCAGTGTCTGAATCAGAATTGTGTGTCATTTTCAAAAAACATGAAACTTAGTACACGTTAGTCATCATTAGTGTAAATGTTGGCAAAATAATCTCTTTTATCATAAAACTCGTTAGATGAAATCTCTGCTCTATCAGTCACTCTCTCACAGTCCATCAATCTCTCAGACAAACCCACAGCATTTGAGATTTGTTTTTTATTTTACTGTCACTTGGCCATTTGCTGGTGCTATACCTCGGGTTCGCTTCAGCCGTTGAAGCTGAGACAATGGACCTTTGGGCCTGATCTGGACCTGTGCTGTCAAGTATGCTGTCATTTTGCAATTGGTTAGAGTACAATTGGGCATCACTCCAGTAGAGAACTGTGAGACTGCTTGATGGCCTGCCTCCACTCTAAACACACAGACTGCATATGTCAGCCTGAACAGGTTCTCCTTGTCATGCACATTTAGAATATGCTTTCTAATTGTTCAGTCTGATAGTTTGAAGCATCTTCAGATTTTTAAACTTACGGGAAAGTGTACACAAACTTCACATCTTGGCCTGTGAGGAGAACTTGTCCAGGTGTCATGCACACTTTGTATATGCTTGTTTTACTGTCACTCTGTTTGTATGGAGCTGAGGTGCACAGCTTTCGACTCTCAGACTGATAGTTGGATAAGAACGGGGTTGGGGCAATGCTCAAATACCCCAGTGGGGGAGCCTCCATTTTATATATAATCTGAGTATAACAAGGTAATAAGTTGATCTTCTCTTCAGAACATATTTATCTACAAGCAGTTTCACAATCAAGGAGTGTGGAGCATGCCCCTTATGTTCACTGAAGGGGTCACTCAGCTGTGAGGTCCATTCCATAACTGATGTGGACCTTTTGGAGAAGTAGTCTGAAACAAACAAAAAAATAAACACGGTTTAGTGAGGAAGATCACTCCAAAGGTCTAGGTCTGCTGTCTAGGGAGGTGCAAGAGCATAGGGGCTAACCCTTGCAACTAATGCAACCGATTAGAGCAGTTGAAAAAAATGGTTCCAATGTGATGTCATCAGTGGAGAGAAACATAGAGGGCAGACTCCACAGACACTGTAAAAGCTTGGAGACGCAATTAAAACAGGCTCTGCAGTCGGTGCAAAGTGGAGGGAACTTGATAAAGCACGTTTTTAAGTTAGAGTGATAGTGGACAGGAACAAAGAGGACAGTCTCAACAGTCAGTGCAGCCATGGAGAACAGCAGAGACCGAAGGCTTCACAGTCAGTATAACAATAGAGAGGAGCATAGAAGATCAACAGAGATTGCTAGATGGGGAATATCGACCTAAAGTCAGCAGATGTGCTCTCTGCCCTATTTATAGTGTATACAACTGAACACACTCTAAATAAATTCCCTGAATCCATCAAACTCTAAATAACCCTCTTTGGTCTTCTCTGGCACTCTCCACTGTTCTACTATCTATTGAGCCGTTTGAGTCTATACATTTTTATAACCTCTAAATACAGCAGATGGGGCCTCTGCCAATTTGTTGACGATGTCAACCTCTGTCATACTCAAAATAGTTCCCTAAATTCTTAGTGAGAGAAACTGTGGGAGGATTAGAAAAGACAGGATCCACACTCAATAGGCTAGGTGGACTAGTATAGCCTTATAGCCAAGGGCTACACCAGTTGTCGAAGGCCCTAAACCCAAATTATAGGACCGAGCTTCAGGTGAGGGCCTATAATGAGGGCGGGGGCCTTCAGCAACAGGTATAGCTGGAGGCATAAGGGCTATAAGGCTATTAGAACATTGCACCCACTAAGGGTAGAATGTTCTAAATTAAAAAAGGGAGATAAAAACAAACATTGAAATGCTTGTGCAGAATTCTTATACCAGCCATTATAAGCCCGGACCCACTCGATTGTCTTCAATGGAGCTCTCAACATTGCAATGTTCTAATATAGCTTTATAGCCTGCCGTATACTGGCCATTCAATGCCTGAGCTGAAGGCGAGGGCCTTTAACAATGGAGCGGCCCTTGAATGGCCGGCATAGCCCAGCTACGACGGGCTATAAAACTATTAGAACATTGCACCCCATGAGGGCAGAATGTGCTAATTGAAAAACACAAGGGCCTCTCGGAGCACGAGGAGGTTGAAATCCCCATGGGCTCCTAAGCCTTTGTTTCACAGCTCTTGCTGTAAATGTTCTACAGCTAACAGTGCATGCAGGGCCATGGCTGTTAGCTGTTGAACATTCACAGCAAGAGCTTTGAAAGGGGGCTGTAGTCAGCCCCTGCTTCTCCCCGGCTTGGCTGAACTGCCATTTGTAGTTCAGTCAAGCCAGGGAGACCCAAGAGCTGAGCAGCATTCACCCCTCCCTCCTTCTGAAGCCCTAGTGACCCTGAGCTACAGGAGGAGGGAAGGGTGAAGGCTGCATGTGTCCTCCTGCACGGCCTCTGCCTTTCCCTTTCCTCTGCCTAAATAATATATTTTAGAGAGGCAGGGGAAAGAGAAAGGAAGATGCTATGTATTAGGACATTGAAATGTTGAGAGCAGCGGGCCTACTCCAGTTCATATAGGCTGCTGTGGTGGAGAGGTGTGGTGCAGCGGCCAGGGCAGCTGACTTCAGAGCACAGGGTTCACGGTTCGATCCCCGGCTCCGGCGGCAGCTCAGCTCAGCACCATGTGACTCTGGGCAATAGCTCACTTAATTTCCACAACGGCCCCCAGCGCCTTGAGACCCGTAAGGGTGAGTAGCTGTGCTATATAAAAATGGACTTACTTACTTTTACATTGTCTTCAAAGGAGATCTCAGCATTCCAATGTTCTAATACAACTTATTGTATACCCTTTTATCTGTTAGTCAAGGTAGCTAAACAGAGCTCACAAAGCAGAGTCTTTGATAGAGTTTAAGTTCAGCAGTAAGCCAAAATCCCCTACATTTAGAACTCTATAAATACCTAAATTACATCAATATAACACCCCTCCTTTCCAAATATATTACTTTAGAGAAAGGTTTGTGAAATTGTAGCCATCTCTCCAAATGTATTTGAATGCCGTCAGCATGCCATTGTTAAAATCCCGACAACCAGCATTTGTTATATCATAAACTGGTTTTTCAAAACTAATTACTAAAGCATTATGAAATGATTCAACCTTCATAAACACAGTGCAGGTCCTAATTGGCCCCTGAAAATGTGCAGAGTGCACATCATTCAAAACCTAAGAGATTTAAAAAGGCAAAAACTCTGTTTCAACATAATTCAGAAAGACATTAGGTATCAAAAAAAGAAAATAATGTTTAGATGCAGCCAGCCGCGGCCCGTGCAGGTATGAGCGGTGGGGCCGGGTGGGAAGGGGGGGGGGGGGTAATTCTACTGTCGACGAGGAGGGAAAATTAATTATTTATTTAGTTTTCCCTCGTGGTCGTCTGTCGAACCACCCCATCCTGGCCCCACCACTCTTACCTGCACGGGCCGCGGCAGGATGTAGCACAGAATTACATTACATACCTAGAACACGCAACTCACAGACATTTTCCAAATTGTAGATCAAGTTTATAACAGGTATCTACCCCTACAAACTGATATTCAGCAAGAAGTCTTCTGCCCCTGACACGATTACACATGTGTGACTCTAGGATAAAAGCCTGCCTGCAAGGGGTGTCCCAGCAAAGATACCTTCAGGGACATATACTCTCCTTCAAATATTTAACTAAAATGTACACCAATTGCGATTATTATTGAGATACATAGATCCATGTATTCCTTAAATTTGTCACTCTTACAATTCTGCTAGAACATATTACAATAGTGCAGCTAAGCTTTTGGAACATATGTATATTTTGTATTACTCTTGGTGTGTTGCAGGTACATATGGTTCAGTGGTACACCATTCTGGAGGATCACATGATGTTTTTTTGAGTATTGCATTGTAACTCTCAAGTTAACAGCCAACAGTTTCACCCTCTAATGGCCTATACGCGTAGGACTTTCCAAAGCTTTGGACAAATTGTATATAATAACACCATTAGTTTATTAAAAATCAGAAACCTTCATTTTAAATATAAATATGTAATCCTAAAAAGTACATTTAGATAAATAAACATACGTAACAGTTAAAAATGCATTCAATTGTACAATAGAGTTTAAAAATGATCTAACCATAACACAAACAACATTATTCTTTAGCATTTGCAAGGAACATAAGGTCTGCAAATGGTAAAGTTATCATTTATTTACAATGGCACTAACAACTTTTTGGTATAAACTTCGTAAAATTTGCAAACAAAATATACAGTGCAAAAGTAACTGGTTGGAGACGCTGTCACACGGACAAACCCAAATATTTGAGTTGCTATACTGCCCTAAAGGAAAGCACAACATAGTACCAGATCTAAATCTGAATAGCAGGCCCTTCTCCCAGTGTTCTGATCCCTTTTGTAAATAGATCTCCCTACCAGCAGTAGTTTCCAAAGCTGCATATTGCCTCATGCAGTGTTTGGTTAATTCATAATCTTAACTTGGCAAGACATCTATTTTCCAGGAAGATATGACCAAAGTCTATCCGGCTTAAAGGTGGAGGAGGGGCTCTCGTAGAGGAAAGTTCTGCCCAGATTCTCTAACGTTTTTTCATTTGATATAGCCAAGTAATTTTAAAGCCAGCATTGCAGGTTATACAGTCTTTTATAATCAACTGATTGAGGATGGCATGGGGTTGTGTCCAAATACACAGCCACAATACCATTGTCCAAGCTTGATGTAGTCCTCAAAGTCTGAAAGCCCTAACTCCTCGTGGCAGATACAGTGTGAAGCTCACGGTGGGAGTATTTATTTAGTATTGCTTATAATCTGTTTCTCTCAAGTACCCTTTTGATACCTACATGTTTCATATTAAGTCACTGCAGCTAGTGCATCACAGGAAAAAGTGGCTTCAATTTTGAGGGGTGTAATGACATGTACAAAAAGTTACAGATCCAGAAAATGATCTATAGCTGGGAGGTGTTGTGCGTGGGGGGAGAATAAAATGCGTATTTTTCTTAATTTTTTATTTTGGTCATCAGGTAGAAAACATTGATTACGTATTGCACTTAATTGCCATCATTCAGGTTACATGCGTATAAATAAAAATAAAAATATAGCACCATAATTCATATCTTAATGTCTCTTGAATCTATTGGTCCGTCTCATCATCCCAAATATCCCTAAATTTTTTAAGAGCTCCAATTCTTTGTGCATACAATCTTTCCCATTGCTTAACCTGCTTCATTTTGTTAACCCAGGACTCGAAAGTGGGAACTGCAGGAGATTTCTACTTCTGTAAAATTTGTGATTTGGCTACCAGGGAATCGAGAAAAAAAAATGTTGCTGCCTTAAAGATACTTGCTTATTTATGGTCGGCATACCGAGCAGCGCCCCTGGGGACTCTGGATCTAGGCGGACCTGCAAATTTTTCTAATTGAAACAAATATTTTGGTCCAATAACCAACCAGGACAGGACAGGTAAAACCAGTGGCGGCTGGTGACATTTGAAAGTGGTGCGGTGTAAAATGATTGTCGTACTGCACTGCGGCGAGCGAGCCCGAACAATCTATGGGGAATTCAGGGGGGGTTCCCCCCCTGAGAAAATTTTGAAAAAATAGTGGACAAATGGTACATTTTCAAGCAAATTTGAGAAAGCAGGAAGGTTAATAAAGCAATTGTGAAAGTGCAGTTATTATATTAATAAAGAGATGTCACTTAACAGCATAGGTAGCTGCTTATTCAGTATAACCAAGGTCATGCCGAACCCTGCTCCGAGCATACGTGCTCATGTTTCTAAAACTAAAATGCTGTAAAATATGTGTGTGACGTGCAGCCTCACATACAGTTGCACACTGTACTATCTGTGTAATGTGCTTGGAGCAGCAATACAGATATAAATACATAAGGAAGTCAGCCACACAGACTGAAAATCGTTCCCTTATATGTATCATGTGATTGGGGTAAGCAAGGTTCAGAGCTAACAGTGCACTATTTGTAACCTGATTAGCGTAGGCAGGCAGGCTGCAAACACTGCAGGGTTTGTAGCATGTGATTGACGTAGACTAACGCACGCAGCATTATTTTTGTATCGTGTTAGAATAAACGCAGCTTATCTATTACTATCGTGTCGTTAGTGTAAATACATCACTGTGTTCATCACGTGCTTAGTGCAGCAAGGCACATAGACATACTTAGTGCAGGCAACCACACATACTCAGTGCGGGCAACCTCACAGCCTGTACACAGCTCGTTATTTGTACCCTGTGGTTACGGTAAGCAAACACATATGTCACCCCAAGGACAACCTGTTTGTAGCATGTGATTTGCATGTTTATTCCGACGCCGAAACCTCGCACACACACATTGGCTAGCTCTTGGCCCTCGATGTGCCGTCCCATGTCATTCTTACAAACTCTGACGTCCCCTTTACTTCCTACAGTGATGTGTGGTACCTCTTGTTCGAGTCGAGTTCGAGTTATATAAAACTGCAAAACAAAGTGGCCTACTGTCCCATTCAAAGCACAATAGTGCTGGAGTGCCATACTGCCTCATTCAAAGCACAGTGACGCTTGAGTGTGATACTGTCCCATTCAACACACAGTAGCACTGGAATGCCCTAGAGTCCCAATCAAAGTCCACTAGCACCAGACCTCTCAACTGTCCCATTCAAAGCACATTAGCCATGGAGAGCCCTACTGTCCCACTGAAAGTACAGTGGCACTGATGAGAAGCACCTTTCTTTCCGATTCAAATCATAGTGGCGCTGGAAAACTCAACTGTTCTACTCAAATCATTATAACCCTGGAGTGCCCTGCCGCCCTATTCGAAGCACAGTTGCACTGGCGTCCTCTACTGTTCAATTCAAATACAGCAACCCTGGAGTGTCCTACTGTCTCCTTCAAAACGCAGTAGCTCTTGGGTGCCCTACTGTCCCACCGAAAGTACAACTGCACTGGTGAGAATTGCCCTACTGTCCCATTCAAAGCAAAGTAGCACTGGAGTGCCTAACTGCCCCACTGAAAGTACCAAAGCACTAATGAGAAATGACTATCTGTCTCATGCAAAGCTCTGTAGCGCTGGGAAACCCTTCAGTTCTTTTCAAAGCACAGTAATGCAGGCGTGCACTAACTTCCCATTCAAAGCCCAGTATCACTTATTGCATTGTGCCATTCAAAGCACAGTAGTGCTGAAGTGTTCTACTGTGCCATTCAAAGCGCAGCAGGCTCTTAAGAAAAACTTTAGGCCACGCACTTTTTTTTTTAAACAAACGAAGCAACGTGCATCTGAATATAAAGAATTTAGGCCATACAACATTCAAGGGATCGCCTCACAGGGAAGTTAATGATATATTGCTATTGGTCTACGGGTTTCCAGGAGAACGTCCAAAATAAAGAACAGTGAAACATAACTTTTGTAGAATACATAAGATAAAAAAAAGAAAATGAGGGAAAGTGGCCATTTTACACTGAGCATTACCCAGCACTGGCCCTGTCACTCCTGCTCCCCTCTCACTGTTGCCACGCTGCCACAGAACAGAAATGAGACCGTTATGGACTCGTTTTATAAATCCTCAGGTGTCCCCATGTTTCTCACATTTCACATCCCTCGGAGGTCGCGTTCAGACTTAGACGGTGTTTAGGGGAGATGACCACGAGACAAAGCACAGCCGCGTTTTTCCACATGGCCAAAGCCTCTAACTCGTGGCAAGTGTTCAAGTGTTCAGTTCAACCCCGCAGTTCGAAAGCAGAACAGTCATGGGCTTTGCGTCCGATTTCTTCTGAAGTATTTGTGAAGTGAAAAATCATTTTTCACTTCACAAATACTTCGGAAGAAATCAGACGCAAAGCCCTCGTCACACATGCATGCAACACAACTTGCGAGTCCTTGCAGCTCATTGTACTTACCTGTTGTCACACCCCAGCCTGTCAATAATCTGCAGTGCTATGCTGTGACTCCAGCCGGTGCCAGTGTCTGTCCCGAGCAATAAACACAGACGACAACACATGGAATACAGCACACCTACTGCGTGCCGATTGTGCTGAAATCAGAGCTGCGCAGCCAAACTCTTCCACAGCCCACTCCCTCAGCTCCCATTATCCAATCAGGAGGCCTAAGAGTAGCGTGAAGGCAAGGGAGTGCTCCAATTCTTGCCACCCACTACTCTGTCTTGAGAAAGTCCAGCCCTGCCCCTTACCATTCATTTCAATAGCGCGCTGCTGAAATCGCCTGGGCCACAGCATAAGCGTCCCATTTAAAACTAACCATTTTGCGCTTTCTCTGGCCACTCCCTTCAGGCTGACATCACTCTTCTCGCATGTGCTCCGAGGGCGAGCAATAGTCCTCGCCCCGGCCAGCACATGCGCAGGAGGTCTCTGACCTCATCCCTTCCTAAAAAAAAAAACGGAATTTGTATTCAACACACGAAGCAGTGAGCACTTCATTTGAAGATGCTGCATTGCGTACAGTCTCTCTTATCTCCTCCCTGATCCTAGTCCCGAAGCAAGTAGGGCAACGCCCGTTAACACCAGCCGCCCCTGGGTAAAACCTATGTGGAGCCAGTCTCCTTTCACTTGTCCGCATCTAAACATCTAGCTGAAATGGAGGGAGAGATTTTCTGCATACGATACGGGGTATAATATAATGCCATTTTGAGTAAAAGGCCATTCTTTTAAGATTTCCTCTGTGAATACCTTTATGAGATTATAGCGCCCCGATGAGTTTAAGTCTACTTTGCACCCTATAGAGTTTGTGATCATAGCCAGTGCTGCCATGCCGGCTGCCTCCCGAAATTGTGAGTACAACACATGGTACCAGTTACCAATACGAATAAGGCTACTCACAAAGTAGGCTTTGCTGATACATTCAAAAAACGAATTAGCTATCCTTAAGGTGCAGCATAAATAATGACTAATTTGTAAACAGGAAGGTGCTAATACTGGGGATATGTCGGTGTTGCCAGCAATCAATTGCTCCCAAGATTTAACTTCCCCGGCTAACATGAAATCACTAAACCTGAAACATCTCACCCTTTCCCAATCTCTGATAATGCCAAACTTAATGGGTATGCCTAGCAATGCGCATTCTCTTAGTCGCACCAAGGGATGGAAGAGGGGAGACTGAAATTCTTCTTCGAGTTTGGTGAATCTATGTGTAAGTATATACGGGAGCTTCTTGTGCATTTGGGCAATTTAGGTATTTTGAGAAATACAAGGAGAGGAACAACTATCTCGTGCAGCATACTCTGAAGGTAAAAACAGTTTGACTGGCTATTTACTGTCATGGCTCAAATAAGCCAATAAATGAAAGCTGCTTGATAGTATTTTTTCATAATATTCAGAAGTGCCAGCCCGCAGTCTTGTAGATTCAGCTGGATTGTCTTCAAATTGATAAGAGCCTTTTTCCCTTGCCACAGAAAGTGTTGTATTGCTTGATCTAACTCAGAAAAGAAAGATTGCTGTACTTTGATCATGACATTCGAGAAAATAAAAGTAGACAACGGAAGGATCGCCATCTTGATTAGTACGACCCATCCTGTAATGGTCAGAGGAAGATTTTGCCAGCTATGCAATAAAGCACATGTTTTATTAAGGCTGGTAGTACAGTTTAACTTGAACAAGTCTAAGAAGTCGTGTGAGACGAATAGACACAAACGCCTTATAGGACGAGAGGCTGGAAACTGTTGTCTCATATCAACAGGTAGAATTGAAGGTATGCAGTTATACAGAAGAACTTGGGACTTAACATGATTTATCTTATAGCCCCCTACATCAGTGAATGCCTGGATTTATTGAATGTGTTAAGAATGTTTTTTTCCTCACCAGCTAAATAGAGAATCATATAATCAGCAAAAAATGTAATCTTCGGTGCACCTGAAAGAGGAGCTCTCACCTGAGGATCTTGTCTTAACGCGGCTGCCAAAGGCTCTATAAAGAGGGCAAATAGGACCAGGGACATCAGGCAACCTTGCTTTGTACCTCTTCTAATAGTTACATGCCCTACGGCTTGTGAATCAATCATGATTTTTGACTCTGCTTTGGCATACAAAGTTTTCTAAAATTGGACTCGTTTTGCAGGGAATCCAAAGCGAAGTGAAGTGGCGAATAGTACCTCCCACTGCACAAGGTCGAAAGCCTTTTCAGATTCAAGCATTATTATAGCTGCTTTGAATTTGTTGTTGGAATAGTAATCCATAGCTTGTATTAAAAAGTTTGTATTCAATGACATCAATCTTGTGGGCAAAAATCTTCGTTGGTCACTGTTAACCACCGATTGTGCCATGGAGGCTAGTCTTAGTGCAATAATCTTTGTATGTAACTTGCAATCACTATTTAATAGACTAATAGGGCGATGTGAGCCAGGTTGTGAAGGTGGCTTGTCCTTCTTGAGGAAGCTTACAATAATTGTCTCCATAAAGGGGCTGGATACCTCACATCCTTCCAGGATTTCATTAAATAAAACAACTAGAAAGCTTGCTAATTGTTTCTCGAATGCCTTATATAGTTCTACCGGTAAGCCATTGTTACCACACGCTTTAGCATTAGATAGCGATTTAATGGCTTCTTTGACTTCTGCTAATGAGATGGGGCAACAGCGAAATCTTGAAGATCTCTAGTCAGTTTAAGCAACTCTATTGAATGTAAAAAGTCCTTGATCTTTTCTGGTGTAATCAATATATCACTAGAGGCATAGAGGTCTGCGTAGTGTTCAAGGAAGACTTGCCAATTGGATCCGATGATGAAACTGTTTGGTTTTTAGTCTTATCGATAATTGTTTTAATAGCTTCACAGTTCCTCTTTTTTTCCACAGACCAAGCAAAAACCTGCCCTGCATGTTCGCTTTCCTCATTGTGTTTCTGGAAACTGGAGTTCTGGTTGATTAATTCTCTAGAAATGTAGTCATCCTTTAGATTTTGGCTTGCTTATGTGAGTTTGGCTTTAGATTCCGAAGTGCGAGATGTGGAATACTCACTACAAGCACGTTCAAATTTGCATTGTAAGGTTGAGGCTTTTTCTCACCTTAATTCATTGACTTGAGTTTTGAACGAGATCATCTCGCCCCGTATCTTGTGTCCTTCATTTGTTCTCCGGTAATGATGATCCCTTTAGATGTTTGATGTTTTGTGCTGAAGTTTTGATTTATTCTGGTTCTGGACTCTATCTGTTAAGCGTATAATGAGTTCTTCAGTTTATTTTTTATGTTGTCTTTCTCTTAACTGCAATTTCTTCTCATGTTCCTTCCTAGAGATGGGCTTGGGCAATATTAGTTGTCATAAATTTTCCACCCTTGTTGATGAGGCATTATCCCAAATTTTGCTTTAGTTCGAATCCCCTGTGATCCAAAGTAGAAAGCCAGTGGGTTGACGGAGACTGTTCTATTTTTCATAAGTGACATTACTATATTATTACTTAACATGCTGTGCTGACTTTCATCTTATTCTGCTCTTTTTATGAGAGATTATGAAAGGATCAGCTGTTTCCCAATGTATGGGTGAAAGTACTTGGGTGATTGCCATCTCTCTACACTTGACCCTGTTGTACTATGTGCTACGTCTCACTTTACTGCTTGGCCTTTTAGCAGAAGGAGCTTCATCTGAAGCAGGCACATGGATAAAGCTTTCAGGGATATTATAATATTGTTGGCTGTGTTTTCATGAATTTTTAACATTGATATAAAATGGTGGGGCATATTAGCAAGACCGGCGATAAAATTATCGCCGTTTTAGCGGCAGGAAACTGCCGCTAAAGCGGCGATAATGGGCTTGCTAATATGCGTTATAAAATTCAATCGAAGCCCAGGTTAGATCTAACCTGGGCTTCGATTGGAATTCTATAACGCATATTAGCAAGCCCATTATCGCCGTTTTAGCGGCAGTTTCCTGCCGCTAAAGCGGCGATAATTTTATCGCCGGTCTTGCTAATATGCCCCTGTATTTCTGCTATACTAATTATACATCAATATTTTTCACTTGATTATTTAAGTAGGCCAGGTAGACCTGTCCTAAGCTAATATTGGCCTTTGGAGTGTAGAGGTAGAGGCTATTTTAAATACTGACGGGAGTGTCAGTCACAAATATGCCCTAGTAAATGAGGTGGAGTTTAAGGCAAAGGTGTTTTACAAGAAAAATCTGGGGTGTGATGAGCTGGCATAAATCCATGATCTGACAGATTGGGCTAGTGGGCATCATCAGATCGGCTTTCTTCATCCAATCAAACAAAGGCTGATTGTAAATGCTACATAGTGAGCGTAATAATCCCTAGTAGTCCATTCAGTGATACAAGATTTGAATAAAAGGTTCACATTGAAACCTTTCACAATACTGAAGAAACAAGTGGAATAAAGGTAGATTCTAGGGTCTCACAACAGTCATCTTCCTAATGCACTCAAGAAAGATATTGTGGTCAGCAATGGGAAACATCCATTACAACGAATCTATTACAACTCGTGCTATTAGATAGCATGCCATTACGACGCAAGTGCTATTACAAAGCACTGCCATCACAATGCATGCCATTACAACGCATATACCTTTACCACGCATGCCTTTACAACGAATTTTGTTGTAAAGGCATGAATGGTAAAGGTATATGTGTTTTACATGCAAGTATATGGTAAGTATATATTGGGTAAATTTTAGGGGTCAGGAGGGTATGGGTTTTGGGGTGGCAAGGGTAATTTTAGGGTTCAGGGTTGATATGGGTTTTGTGGTGGCAAGGGTAATTTTAGGGTTCAGGGTGGGTATGGGTTTCGGGTGGCAAGGATAATTTTAGGGTTCAGGGTGGGTATGGGTTTTGAGGTGCAAGTGGTAATTTTAGGGTCCAGGGTGGGTATGGGTTTTGGGGTGCAAAGGGTAATGTAGGGTTCAGGGTGGCTATGGGTTTTGGGGTGCAAAGGGTAATTTTAGGGTTCATTGTAGGTATGGGTTTTGAGGTGCCAAGGGTAATTTTAGGGTTCAGGATGGGTATGGGTTTTGGGGTGCCAAGGATAATTTTGGGGTTCAGGGTGGGTATGAGTTAAGGGGTGGTAAGGGTAATTTTGGGGTTTAGGGGGTATGGGTATTAGGGTGGTAAGGGTAATTTTAGGGTTTTAGGGGGTATATAAAGAATATATACATATGTGCTGCTGTCCTCTGAATAAATGCTTTGCTTTCTGAAATGGGCCTCATCTGTTTGGACTTTCGTTTGGTGGGCTGCTCCATGCCCATTGTTAATGAGGCCACCCTGAAGGGTCAGGGGCCCCTTTGCTTGGAGATTTGTTGTGTGGATTTAATCGGGGGCATGACCCACTACAGTCGCCCAGCCTATTGAGGAGATACCACGAGGGTGTAAAGTGACGACTGTGTGGAAGGGAGTCGGAAAGGGTGACATCCCGTTTTCCGACCATTCAGAAAAATAAGCATTCACGGAGGCTAACGTGTAACATGAGCACTTGCAGGAGATGAAAAGCACATGACAACGTGATTAATAGCTTCACTACAACAATGCAGGTACGGATTAAACACTGCGAACATTAAAGCTGAATGAGAATCCATCGGGATTCCATGTAGGAATTACTTAATGGCAGTACCATGCATTGTGGGACTTGTATTTTAATAGTCAGTCATGTGACCTCACGTATAAAGAGCACGCACGACGCACTTTGCAATTTTAAGTATTTCCACCTGTGACCAAGGCGAAAGCTGAAACGCGTAAGGACATGGAAATATGTGCTGCTGTCCTCTAAACGCGTAAGGACATGGAAATATGTGCTGCTGTCCTCTGAATAAATGCTTTGCTTTCTGAAATGGGCCTCATCTGTTTGGACTTTCGTTTGGTGGGCTGCTCCATGCCCATTGTTAATGAGGCCACCCTGAAGGGTCAGGGGCCCCTTTGCTTGGAGATTTGTCGTGTGGATAAATATATATATATATATATACTTTTTGCAGAGATTGTTGAAATAATGAACATGAGTGACTAAACACCAAACAGCATGCAGAAGCACCGCCCACTGGAGGGTAGAAATTAGACACTGCCGATTGGACCACAGGCCCCATAATGCAACTACAAAAATCGGCCACCAGAGGTTAATGAAATTGAAGTGAGGACATTAGGCTGTGGGAACAAGCGGCGTGTTTTGGTGCAAGGCTTACCTTTGAAGAAGTTCCAAGGAGAACGAAACGCGTCAGGACTGCGCCTCATGCTGTTTTTATCAATTATTAAAATTGCAAAGAATAAGTTTCGTGTGCGGCTCAACCTCTTTCCAGCTGGGGAGAAAATGTTGATATATATATATATATATATATATATAATTATTATTGTTTTTTAACCTACCTTAACCACTTTTACCAAGTGTATGCCTTTCCCACGCATGCCTTTGCATTGTAATGGCATGCTTGGGAAAGGCATATTCGTTGTAAAGGTTTTCGTTGTGATGGTAGGTCATAAAAGAAAAGTAAAAGTATTGGCGAACTAATACCAGCGTTATAATGGCACGCTTGGTATTAGTACGCGTTGTAACGTCACATATTCGTCTGCAATATCAAAGGAAAGTGGGTGAACCGGGACAGTCAAGACTGCCGAAATTCCCTTGTGTGCAATGTACAATAGACAAAGATACGGGAAAGGTGTGGAGGCAGTATATAGGCACTAACGCGTAGGAGCTCTGTACTGAAAGGAATGGGAGAGAAGTAGTGAGACATTTGGATCATGAGCCATGATATAAAAGGGAAAATGGAGAATGGAGAAATTTAAAAGATATATATTTTTCGTTCATTTTCTGTTTTGTATTTCTGTAGCAATTTCTTCAGAGCTCTACACACATATTATTGCAATGGTACAATAATTCATGCAAAAACTGATTGAGAATTGAAAAATGAAAACAAGAATGAATAACAAACTAAGAAAATATAACCAAGATAAAAGACAGAATAGACATACAAATATATATGATAACATCACAGATGAGGTACATAATGAAATACGTAAAAAAAATATGGTTCAAGCCCCTCCTAAACAATTGGGTGAGGAAGACAACAAGATTGCCATCAACAAGTCCGTCGACAGCTGACAAACGTCATCAGATTAAGTCCAGATTTTAAGGAAAGAACCACACCGCAAAAAGTCAGGTGGGGACAGATGAAAAGTCTGCTGATGCTCAAAATCAGGGAGATTGGGCTACAACCACAGAGTTTAGCAGTTTTTGTCTTACAGGTCTAGAAGCTCCATTCCCAGGGGCAGCTCCTCCGTTAAGGCGGAGAAGCATCGCCCCACTATTTAAAATGCCCCCAGATGATTAATAGCATGAGAGCAGTGCCAGGATTGGTTAGGGGAGTTGGCTGAGCCCGAGAAGATAAGGACACCGGGACATAGCTAGGGCGTGCAGCAGGTAAGTGAGTTTTATTTCATTTTTTAATGCATAGTATGTTTATTATGCCTTAAATCGCCAACATGCATTACATTACTGTTTCAAAGTAAAACGATAACGTAATGCATGTCTTCATGAATTTAGTTTATATATTTTTGCCCCCATTTGCCCGCCGCCCCTCCATAGCTGGCAGCCGCCACTCACCATTCCTCATCTACAATCACCCAAAAAACTCAAACTATGTGACATCAAAAAACTAACCGGATCACAGGCTCTGTAGACCTTCAGGTTCCATCTTCATGTATTGAAAGCGCTCACAGCACTACGGCAGCAAGAAGAAACATTTTCATTTGAGGACAATATTTTGGCTAGAAACATTTTGTGTCAGCTGCATGGCAGATGCTTCTTGTGATTCTCTACATGTTCATACCCTTTCAAGGGTGCAGTACATGTGACTGGGTGACAAGGTGTTGGACCTGTGGTATCAACATCTTCATGGCCAGCGGCAGGCAGATCTGGAAATGGCATACTTTCTCGCCCCTGGTAAAGGTAATGTGCACCAGGAAGCAATGAATGATGATGATAAAACCCAAGGCACACAGCGAGGCATTCCTAGTTTTATCAGAAAAACACCAAGACAAAGGGTCGCCCCCTGGGATCATTTGGAGCAAACCAGCCATAGAGCGGACTCATTATTCTAACACTCTGGTCTGTATTTGGCATAACACGCTCTTACTAAAATAACCAGCTGACTCCTTGTCATCCAGGACGCTATTCTCAGCCCTCGGTTGTCTGATCCCATTCATTATTTTTATGTCTCTTAATACAATGAAATCATCTGAAGTGAACCAGGACAGCCTTTGGTGGCACTAATGTCCAGAGGTGTGAGGAAAGCTCTGCACCCCATTTATTGCTCTACTTAAATACCAAACTGGGGTTACCATGGCACATCAAATAGTCCTTTGCTGCACTAGTTAACTAGGACCACAACTCCCAGAATCCCTAGGGTAATTAGATCAAAATCTAGGACTCAATCATTGATGACAATGAGCGAAAGTCAAACTACTGTGACGCGACATCAGAACAAAAAAGGAGAAACCTGTTTGGGAAGACACTCTCCTATACTTCCTTAGAGAAGTGGGCTTGAAACTGTCAGGCATTTCTACAAAGTGTGGGCGTAGTTGAATCTCCAAGAGGTATGTCCCAAACTCCACAACAAAGAAACTTTTGGGAGGCTTGTATTTATATTTTACAGCCAAGTCCTATCATTTTCTTATTTCATTTTTCATATATAGATGGGACACTGGTGCTGGAAAAATATTAGCAACTAACTTAACTGGGAAGGCATCGAGAGTGAGTAGGAATCCTGGAGTACTGAGTGTAGCCATCACTTTGCAATATTTATTTCCACTGGCTTCAGACTTTCTGAGGTGATTTGCTCTAATACATATTAGGTTGTGACATTGGTGAGTTTGTGTGTTAATGTCCAACCAGGTGCACTCTGGGTAAGGGTTGAAGAGGGTGTTGTGGTGCTTTTTACAGAGTTTTTTCTTTTTTTTTAAAGCCGGCACTTAGATGTGCCTTTGTAAAATGGTTTTGGATGGTATCTGAAGATGGTTTCTTTCAAAGGAGGCTCTTTAAACGGAAGTCTGGATAGGTCTTTAAGAAGGTGTCTGAGGGATTTGTTGAGACTGTACAGCAGATCTGGATGGACTATTTTAGAGTTGCCTAAATGGTGCCTTGGAGAGTGCCGCTAGGATGGGTCCTTATAAAGAATGTATGGATGGAGCTCTGCTAAATGCGACCTGGGAGGGAGGTTTTGCTACGCATGTGGGTGAAGTATATAGAAGGATTCGTGAAGCCACATCATAGTGTGGAAGTCTTAATGCCGATTGGTAGAGTTCATGTGGATGAGGCTTTTCAAAGGTTCGGTTCAGAGCTTAGTACTGAGACCCGGATGGGGGTCTAGATGAAGAGGTCGGGATGTGGCTTTGTAGGGGATGTCTTGGCACTTTGGCAAGGGGTCTCCATGGTGCTTAATGGAGGATGTCCAGGAGTGGGCTTTGCACAGTGGGTGGGGTTGGGACTTGCATTGGGTTTAAGGCCAGATCTTTGTAGGGAAGGGCCAGGAAGGCACCTGGAGTGTAGGTCTGGATGGGACTTTGATAAGGGAACCCTTTATGTGACATTTCCTATGTGCAATCCCCAATGTTTTAATGATTTAAAACACCTCCTCAAATCCATCAACCCTCCCAAAGTTTGCCTTAGAGACACCACTGCCATGGATGGTGCTAGAATGGTCCACAGTATGAGCGAAATAATCAATCAATCAATCAATCACGGCATTTATAGAGCGCGCTACTCACCCGGGAGGGTCTCAAGGCGCTGGGGGAGGGGGTAAGTTACTGCTCGAACAGCCAGGTCTTGAGCTGTTTCCTGAAGGAGAGATGGTCCTGGGTTCGCCGAAGGTGAGTGGGGAGGAGTTCCAGGTCTTGGCTGCCAGGTAGGAGAAGGATCTTCCTCCGGCGGTGGCTCTGCGGATGCGTGGTACGGTGGCGGGCGTGGCTGGTTGATCGTAGCTGGCGGGTGGGCGTGTAGAAGGTCATGCGGTCGTTGAGGTACTTTGGGCCCAGGTCGTGGAGGGCCTTGTGTGCGTGGGTGAGGAGTCTGAACGTGATTCTCTTGCTGACGGGGAGCCAGTGCAGGTCTTTCAGGTGTCCGGTGATGTGGCTGTGTCGGGGGATGTCCAGGATGAGTCGTGCGGAGGCGTTCTGGATGCGCTGGAGTCTTTTTGAAGTTTGGCTGTGGTTCCGGCGTAGAGGGTGTTCCCATAGTCCAGTCGGCTGGTGACGAGTGCCTGGGTGACGGTTTTCCTGGTTTCAGTGGGGATCCATCTGAAGATCTTGCGGAGCATGCGCAGGAGTGTTGAAGCACGAAGATGAGACGGCGTTGACTTGTCTGGTCATCGACAGGGAGGAGTCCAGGATGAAGCCCAGGTTGCGTGCGTGGTCCGTTGGCTTGGGCGCGGTGCCCAGGGCCGGGGGCCACCAAGAGTCGTCCCAGGCGGAGGGTGATGAGCCCAGGATGAGGACTTCCGTCTTGTCTGAGTTCAGTTTAAGGCGGCTGTTCCTCATCCAGTCGGCGACGTCTCTCATCCCGTCGTGTAGGTTGGCTCTGGCGGTGGTGGGGTCGTTGGTGAGGGAGAGGATCAGCTGGGTGTCGTCGGCGTAGGAGATGATGTTGAGGTTGTGTTGGCGTGCGATGGCTGCGAGGGGCTCATGTAGACGTTGAAGAGGGTTGGACTGAGTGAAGATCCTTGTGGAACGCCGCAGATGACTTCGGTGGCCTTGGATCTGAACGGGGGAGGCGGACTCTCTGGGTTCTTCCGGCGAGGAACGAGATGATCCATTCCAGTGCTTTCTCTCGGATTCCGATGTTGCTGAGGCGCTTCACTAGGGTGCGGTGGCAGACGGTGTCGAACGCCGCGGAGAGGTCCAAGAGGATGAGGGCTGCTGTTTCCCCGTTGTCGGTTAGGGTTCTGATGTCGTCGGTGGCTGCGATAAGGGCGGTCTCGGTGCTGTGGTTGGCCCGAAACCCGGACTGCGAGGGGTCGAGGGATCCATTCGTCTCGAGGAAGGCGGCAAGCTGTCTGTTGACGGTCTTCTCGATGACTTTGGCCGGGAAACGGAAGGAGCGAGATGGGACGGTAGTTCTTGAGGTCGGTGGGGTCCGCCGTTGGTTTCTTCAGGAGGGCGGTAAGCTCGGCGTGCTTCCAGCTCTCTGGGAAGGTGGCGGTGTGGAAGGAGGAGTTGATGATGTCCCGGAGATGGGGTGCGATGGTGGCGTCGGCTTTGTTGAAGACGTGGTGTGGGCAGGGGTCGGTAGGTGATCCGGAGTGGATGGAGTTCATCGTGCGGGTGGTGTCTTCGGTGCTGATCGGGGTCCAGTTGCAGAGGGTGGTGGTGGCGGGCGTTGGTTCGGCGGTAGGGTGCGTGGTTTGTGCGTCGAAGCTGTTATGTATGTCGGTGATCTTGCGGTGGAAGAACGCGGCGAGTGAGTTGCAGAGGTCTTGCGAGGGGGTGATGCCGTTGTTTCCTACCATAGTGAAGCACATCTGCAATGGCAGAGGAGCGTCGCCCCACTGGCTCCGAGCCAGCAGCTGAAAAATAAACCTAAATATTTTACTATAGATTTATTTTTCAGCTGCTGGCTGAGCCAGCATGTGTAGGGCGGGGTGGGGCTGGGGCTGGAGCCACAGGGAGTGGTTCTGCACTTCTAAGTGCGCATGTCTTTTTGGCCAGCCGTCTTAGAGCAGCCAAACAGATATGCGCAGTTATGTTTCTCAACCCGGCTCTATTCCACAGCCGGGTGGAGAAACAGCACAGACTCCCTGTGCCTGAGCGCAGTGTCAAACCAGCCCGCTCAGGCTAATCCTGTTGCGGGTCTCATAGTATGAGAGCAGCATCTGGATTGGTTGGGGAGGCTGTCCCCGGGACTGTCTGGAGCAGCTGCAGAAGGAGAACAGAGAAGTGCGTGGCAGCCGCAGGATTCGTTTTTTATTTTTTTTTAATTCAACCCTATCTCCCTCCGCCCCCTACCC
This sequence comes from Calotriton arnoldi, assembly GCA_963921515.1. Classification (NCBI taxonomy): domain Eukaryota; kingdom Metazoa; phylum Chordata; class Amphibia; order Caudata; family Salamandridae; genus Calotriton; species Calotriton arnoldi. Next base: position 894,884 of record CAWUFW010006970.1, read on the forward strand.
CCCACCTCCCCTGCCCGCCCCCCCCCCCCCCCCCCACCCCCTAACTGCATATTGACAGCAGTAGCAACTGGAGAGAATGTCACTCCAAAGGGAGTTGTTTTCTCTGAATTCAAACCAATAAGGCTTTCTATACCATGCATGCGTGAGGTGACAATAACAATAAGTCACATGTATTTGCCTTTTCGGGTATGTTTAATGGGAGACTTCTTTGGTGAAGTGAATTTTCTGAGCAGACAAAGGTTTGGCAGATAACACCCAGCAAATGTGAATACATATTAAAATCTGCCCTCCCATCGCCACTGTCTACTCCCGTTGAGTGATCATCCTCGTAACGCACACGTTTTGGGACATTAATTAATGTAGCGTTTTAAAATACAAAATAGCAGACTTAGCCGCGCACATAAACAATGAGGAACGGCAAACTAAAGAAAACATAGAAATAGCCTATTTTCAACGAGTTCCAGTTTTTTTATGTAGTTAACAAAATGCATGGAATTGTTTAAGCTCTGAATTAATGTTATAATCATGATCTACACAAGCCTAAAACAATGCCGTAAAATTCTCAACGATAAATAATGTCTTAGTGCCATCTGCAGAACAAATGGTGAACTGCAACTTGTAGGCTGCTCGTGCAATACATAAAATAGATGTCGATTAACACAAGTTTGAAGTTAATTTAAAATTTTCGGCTACTAGCTTGAAACTATGTTGCCGGATAAACACATATACAATTTAGAATTAAAAAGAATGGAAACACTATATAAAACCCGTTAATATAAAAAATGGCACTTGTAGTAGAAATAAAGAGAAAAAACATGGATGATGAGAAAATGAAAACAGCATGTAGAATCCTGTTTAGATCATTGAGGGGTAGGCGAACTGACACAGTACTGCAGATTTTACGACTAAGTAACGAAATTAGACCACAATAAATAGGTAAAGCAAGATTACCTTACTCCTGTTTAATTTTAGATTTTAGACATCCAGGTTAGATGAATAGGAAAAAGCAGACATTTTGTGTCCCTATTGCAGCACTTTTTTGGAGCAGCCACAATGCAAAATGCTAGTTGAGATATACAACGCCACACAAGGGCCGATTTGCATAACCTTACGTATCTTTTTTTTAAAAAAAGTTAACTCGCCACAGTGCCTTGCACTGCTTTGGGTTGCACTGCGTCGGGTAGACGTTACCTGGGTGGAGCATGGGTTTTTCCCTTGCATCCACCCATGTAATTTAAGCAAACCCAGATTTACTAAAGTCAGTAAACCTGGGTTTGAGCCAAAATGGAGCACCTACCCCAGAAAGGCATAACAAAAAGAAATATCTTAATTTCACCTCGTTACTTCCTCTTTTCTGCACCACACATAAAAAGAGGAATATGCTTCTAAAGATTGTTTTTCATGCACAAAAACAATCCTTCCTGTAATACAGGCACCTCTGCGCCATGGCACAAGGGTGCCTGCATTGATCCTAGGCTGCCTGAAGAGTACCATCGCTATGAGAGAACAGAAGTGCCCCTCACCTTAGCAGACATGGCACATTTCTCTTCTCCCCCTTTCAGCAGCACAGTGCAGCAAGTTGCCTAGCTGCGTTGTGTGAAAGTTCAGTAAATCTGGCCCATAGCATGTTTTCTTTTCTGCTCTGTATAATGATGCAATCTTGTGGACGCAGACTCTGTTAAGAATCTGTACATCACATTGTTCCACAATTTATTTCGAAGGGTCTTCCACGAGTAATGACTCAAAGCTTTATGGACATTTTGTAGCTGTATTCTGTTGATCCATAATGTAGGTCCTTGCCCTTATTAAGCAGCAAGCTGATTTATTTTCACAAAGTTTCCAAGGCCTGATCTTGTGGTTGGCTGAAATGCTGGCACTAGTCCCTTGCTTGATCGCCATTGGCATTTGGTGGTCAGGGCCGAGTGTCTGCTTACCAAACTGTCAGCCACAAGCTGCAAGTCAACACAAACAAGTATCTTTGGGCAAAACATGGAACATATCCTGAAGTCATTAGGTCAGTCCCTGGTATGTTTGCACACCACAGCCAACCACCTCTGTTTCTTCTCGCCCAGTACTTAGTGCTGAGGTACTGGATAATTCCAGAGCCAAGGATCCTGATGTGAATACTGGTCACCAGTAGTCTGAGTCTTATTCTTCAGAACCTTGGACCGAGGTACTGAGCATAGAATCAGCATCAATGAATTAAGTTAACCTCTAAGAGAACACAGCGAGCCAAACCATGCTTTCCTCCAGCCGGGTCTGGTGGCTCAGTGGACTAATGCATCTGCTATAGGGGCCTGTGTTCGACCTCATGGTCACAGGTTCAAATCCTGGCAGGTTCACTCAGCCCTTTATCCATCTGAGGTCGATAAAATGAGTACCGTTGGGTAACAATAAGCTCCTGTTATTCAGTGCCAAGATGGCTCCGGATGAATGTGTGCTGTACAAATACATGTTATGTTCGCCAGTCAATGGCCAGTGCTCGTGAGTGCAGATTGTATGACATTTTTACTCTGAATTGTTTTATGTTCATGGTAGGTAAAGTTTAACATTGTATATTAAAAATAAATCACCAATAATAAATATCTCAGTGCCAAATGTTGACGCCATGATTATATGATTAAATGTGACATACATTTCCCATGCAAACTTATAAGACACGTTTGAATTCAAGTGTGAAATTATCTCTCACTATTCTGAAAATGCCAAAGCTACTGAACATAGGTTCATGCTTTTGCACACCCTGCCAGCCTGTTCCAGTAAAGCAGAGTTGCTTATGGTGTCCATTGGATATATGGTTAAATATATTTGTTATGCACACGTGTACGTCTAACCAATTTCTCAGTGTGGATTAGCTGAAGGAAGAGGGTCAGGTGCAGCCGAATTAGATGGATCAGTATCACTGTTCGCAGAGCTTAAGTACATTTTCAAAAGTTGCATTGTTTTTAAGGAAATAACCGATGTTCATTCTTAAAAAAAATTCAAAAGGTTTGAAATTGGGATTCAAAGATTTTGTGTATTTTTCAGGCACGGCCGTCCTGACCCTACACCCTCTAACGCCCACTGTTACTGGGATGAGCTTATTAAGGGCTTGGTACTTTTCTGTGAATTTTGGGGCATATTCACAAGGACTTATTGCCGAGTTATCGCCACCTTAACGCATCAAAAGTGGAGATAGATTTAACGCCCCATTCACAAGCTGGTGCAACCTGCAGACATCGCCAGTATTCCCGCGATAACTGCCGCAAAATTTACCTCCACGGGTGACACCACCAACTAACCCTAATGAGATGCAGAGTAGGCGTTCCCGTGCAAAAACACACGAAAACACCACTACACCACATTCACAACGAACTGCCACATCTGTGATGCGAACCAAAAACAGGCGATAAGCCGCGGTAGCAGCAGGGAATTAACACCTGCCTTTTGCTGGTGTTAAGCAAGTCGACTACCTGCAGCATGAAAGGGAGCCCAGCCAAGAGCCACATCTGAAGACCCATAGATGCCATGGAGACAATGATCATGCAGCTTGGAGACCCATGAGGGCCACAACACCCACCGCCACCACCCCCAGGCCCGCCACCACTCCCAGGACCCGCCCAGCCTTCCCCCCCCGGACCACCACAGAGGCAGAGTACACAAAGACAGCGGACCCACCTTAAACGCACCAGCCGCACAGACCCAGCGCCAGAGGAGGACATTGCCCACTACAGGCCCAAAAGGACAACCATCCCCCACATCCTGACCCACAGCGCCCACCGGCTGACGGTACCAACACAGAGGACAACCAACATCCCTCCGCAGACAAAGCTGCCGGCTGCGCTGCACATGTTGGCCTCTGGTACCTTCCAACCCACAACTGCCAGAGTCGGAGGAGTCTCACAGCCAGCCCTATACAAGTCCATCACACCTGTCCTGGATGCCAGCATCAGCCTGGTACCCTAGCACCTCCACTCCACCCACACTGCGCAGGAGCAGCTGGAGACCAAGCAAGGCCTCTACGCCATAGCTGGATTCCCTCACGTGTTGGGGGCAATCGACTGCACACATGTACCCCTCGTGCCCCCTGCCGACACTGCACACAACTACTGCAACAGAAAGCACACGCATTCCATCAATGTGCAGGCAATAGTGGACTACCGGGGACTCCTCAACAATGTTGTGGCCAACTCCCCAGGCAGTGTGCATGATTCATACATCTCCCGACAGTCCATCATCAACCAGCGCTCCCAGGATGGCACCTATGGAAATGCATTGCTCGTTGGAAAGTACCAAATGAACACACCACACACCTCCACTTCACAGTCATGCAACTCACGACACTGGCAATGGGCACGCAGCAAAACTACATGCAACATGCCAACCGACCAGACACGACAACACGACTCCATTGGGAACCTGGGCTTACTATGCACACAACCCAGCCACGGCATGGCACCACAGCCACACAATAGCAGAATGTGAGGAGAGGCTTGGAGCAGGCATGTGCGAGAGCGGCAAGTGACTAATGAATGAGAACCTACCCAATGCCAGGTGTGGTGTGGATGTGCCGGACAGACTTCAGTGTGCAAACCACGGAAATGGCCACGTGGACATTAACTGCTGGTGCATGGAGTGTAGTGGCCAGTGGACGCTACCATGTCCCCACAGGCTGTGGGGCAGAACGCAGAAATGTCGCTCGTTACGTCCCCCCCTGTATGCGCGGGCGGAGTGGTTTGGCCCTGCGTACGCCAGGCCTGCGTAGGGGTGTGAATGAAAAGCCCGTTGCACTGGGCGTGGTTCTCATTCGGAATGGCCAACATGTCTGCCAGGGCGGCGTCTCTCAGCCCGCTACGAGGCCGGCGCCGTGCGCGGCGGGGCCTGCATCCCTGTGCGTCTGCTGCACCCCGGGCCGCTGGTCCCCAGACCCGTCGTGCCTGCCCCAGCGCAACAAAGGAGGCTCCGCTCACCTGCTGACACCGGCGTGTGTCAAAGAGGGCCCACCACGTGCCGGTGCAAGCTCCAAGCCCCAGTCCCGCGACCTTTGCAGCCTCCGCAGACCATCGCTGGCCTCCACGATGCTGGCCCACAGTACTCCTTTTTCATTGACATACTCCACCGGCGTACTCTTCGGCCCAGTTGTTGGCACATGCTGTACTGAGTCGTTTTGAATGGCAGTGACCCCAAGTCTGTGGCAGCGTCCACATCACTATACTCCCTCCGATCAGTGAAGCAAAAGTCTGCATCGCAAGCCTGCGACACGTGGTGCCACTAACCCTGTTCAACGCAAGCCTGCGACACGCGGTGCCACTAACCCTGTTCAACGCAAGCTGGCGACATGTGGTGCCACTAACCCTGTTCAACGCAAGCCTGCGACACGTGGTGCCACTAACCCTGTTCAACGCAAGACGGCGACACTTGGATGAGGGCTAAGGCCTACACTGCGGTCCAGTAGGTCCCACATCCAGCACTTAGTCGTGATTCATGAATGGCAGAGTCCATACCAGTGAACGCATGGAGAGGAGTAAGAGGAAGATGCGGTTCAGTCCAGATGAAAGCCGGATCCTCATCACGGAGGTGACCGAACACTAGCAACAACTGACCTGGTGCCACTAACTCTGTGCGCAAGGAGTCATGGGCACTTTCTGGTTGGACTTTGGTGGCGTCTGAGTCCATGGCCTGGGGGTTGTCTGCATCATCATCTGGCTGGGACGGACTTGGTGTTCGACATGTGTCTGTTCCATTCATCTCCACCATGGTGACTGTTTCTGCGTGGTTCTGCCCTCTGCATCATGCCCTGAGGGTACACCTTCCACTGTCCACCGAGACACTCCGCGACAACCCCCTTTGTCATCTACGAGAACCTGCTCTGCTCTCGTGACCCTGCCCCAGTGCACCGCAAGTCAGCGGCCCGTGGCGGTAGGCCCGTGCAGGATGCTGTCCATCCGGGGCCACTAACTCTGTGCAGCTCAAGTCATGGAGCCTTTATGGTTGAATGGTTGTGTCCTTAATGATGTACACTGTTGTCATTTTTTGACTGCACCAGGCACTCTATGATGGCTGGTGAACACACACCCCACACACATCGAATACAGGTGTCACTCGACATGTGAGCCTGCTAATAAACGTGGCCGGGCGCACGTGCCCGTAGCCATTCACACCATCTAAGCAAGTGTGTCCGTGTGGTCATTATGTCAGCATGATGGGCCCGAGCCCTGCAACATCACAGTGTGCTGTCTTCAGCGGACGATACCATGTCACCTCAGCAAGACCTTGGACATGTAGCTTCGCCCGCCCCCCCTACATGCACAAGCGGCATGTGCTGGACCGGCGTACGTCAGGTCAGCGCCGGGGTGTGCTGATTCGGCAGGGGGATCAGGGCTTGGCCTTGAGCAGGAAATGCGGTAAGCGTGTCTCTGTGTTGGAGTGTTGTCGCCACCAGGGCCACAGTAGTCGATGTTGCAATGTAGCGTACACCCAGAGGGTGGGCCCGCACGTACGGGGAAATGTAGGAGCGCAAGACCGCTCTGGGTCTTGGCTCATGCATGCCAAGTTTTATGTGTATCAGTCCTGCGGCTGCATAAGTCAGATGCCTAGCCTCAATCGCAGCGCGATCACAGCCAGCCATGGACTGTACACCTGTGTCCGCCCTGTCCGGACCATTGGCCTACACTCACGTGGCCGCACACCCTCAATGGCCAGCTTCACGGTGTTGTTGGCATGCCGCTGGACATGCGCAGACAGGCATGACAATGGTGTGCCGTAGGAGTGCAGGTGATACAACCGCGCAGCGCACACAAGTGTGGGGGCTCGTGGGAGGGAGGAGCAGCTGTGAGGCAACGTAACACACAGTGAGGCCGCTCATGTGCCACGTGCTCGGCATGTCATCCATGATTCCCTGGGTCGCAGACATCCCACCCCACCCACGACAGGCTCTGTACATCTCCTGTATGCAAGCAGATGGTAAAGTTACTGTAGGGATGAAAGGTCCTTTGCCTGAACTATCAGGCGGTAGCACATCTGCAGCTCCGAGCTGGGACTTGCATGTGCCCAGCACCCCCTGACAGATACGATAGCATTTGCTGGCGACTCCCACACTACACACTGCCCGACGTGAGACCAACTTGTACACATCCCACACGCAGAATTCCTTGGTCGTAGTTAGCGTGCGTGAAATGGCCTTCACACGTACTCCCACCCCACCCCAGGCCTGCACCCGTTGCACACAGACACTGCTCATTGCTCCGAGCTGTGCCGTTTCATCCACAGGACTGGCGCTGGTCAGCACAGTGCCGCTTGAAGCAGAGCCACTGACGCAATGGCAGACCATTCCGGACACATGCACAACTCCAGTCACGTGGACCGGTACTGTGCACGTCTGCTGCATGTACTGGGGGCACTGCCATTGGCAGTGCTGCGGAACAGTTACCGGCTAAGCCTCCGCCTTGCCAACGTCACCTGCGTTCAGCCTGTGTTGCATTGTCGCTCCTGCATATTCGAGTGGACCATGGATGTCTGCCTCTCCAACGTAACGGTAGCTGACCTGGATTTCGACGTGTGTGTGCGCCCCCTGTTGGCCCACGACCAGGAGTGTCACCGTGATGCCCGTTTATGGCATGCCTGGATGATTGGCATGCATGCTGGCAACTGGACCTGGGAGATTGCACGAGTCGTCGTGTGCAGTGACCACATTGAGCCGCTCCCCTATTGGGCTTTAGTGCCAATTGGGGCCAGGGGTTGCAGTCAGCACATCTGTCCGGGACAGCTGATGGGTTACGTCGCCGACATGTTAGATGTGGTGGACAACAAGCTCATGTTGGAAATGTTGGCCTACGATGCAGCACTCGCGTTCATGGACGAGTGACAACGTACCTGCAGCCACAACTGAATGTGACCCATTGCACGTCTCCCGGCGCCTGGTTGCATGATGGGGATCTGGTCACATGTCCCAAGACGACAGTGGACATGGCTGCATTGGCCTGGACTCCGGATACATGCGCGGCCAACCAACGCGCGTTGGCACTGACTTGTGTGGGTGATGGACTCCCCCGGGGTGGACATGGGCGCTTTCCAACGTTCCTCATTCAGACATGCTGCTGCATTGGTCTGCATGTTGTGGCACTTCTCTTGGCCGTACTGACACGCAATTGTTGATGTAGTTTCCGCACATTCACTTGTCTCCAGCTGTGATGAGTGTTGATATGTATGCAAATGTGTGTGTCACGGCCTATCTGCATCCCTGCCATACATGCATTGCTACCCCATTAGGGCTGTGGGTTGGAACTTGTGCATTCTCATGTCCCTGTTTCGTGCTTTGCTAGATGCGTATGGCCATTTACCGCTGCAAAAACAACAATTGATGGACAGAATGCAGAACAATGTCATACATTCACCCCAGTACAGAGATCTGGGCCTAAATCCATCGTTTTTTTGCTCACCATGTCATTCCAGTTTGAACCCCGCCATATGCAAATCAGTCTTGACCCTGTGCCCAATGGGAACAGTCCAGCCCGAACTGCCAGGCCAGGTCCTCCCTGGACTGGAAGCAAGCATCCTAGGACCAGTTTCGGGGTTTCACCCCTCTTCAGCCAGGATAGCTTGATTCCAGTGGCATGGAGAGCACGGGACCCACGTCTGGGCATACCCATCCCACTCTGGGTGACAAATGCAAAAACAACAATTGATGGACAGAATGCAGAACAATGTCATACATTCACCCCGGTACAGAGATCTGGGCCTAAATCCATCGTTTTTTTGCTCACCATGCCATTCCAGTTTGAACCCAGCCATATGCAAATCAGTCTTGACCCTGTGCCCAATGGGAACAGTCCAGCCCGAACTGCCAGGCCAGGTCCTCCCTGGACTGGAAACAAGCATCCTAGGACCGGTTTCAGGGTTTCACCCCTCTTCAGCCAGGATAGCTTGATTCCAGTGGCATGGAGAGCACGGGACCCACGTCTGGGCATACCCATCCCACTCTGGGTGACAAATGCAAAAACAACAATTGATGGACAGAATGCAGAACAATGTCATACATTCACCCCAGTACAGAGATCTGGGCCTAAATCCATCGTTTTTTTGCTCACCATGTCATTCCAGTTTGAACCCCGCCATATGCAAATCAGTCTTGACCCTGTGCCCAATGGGAACAGTCCAGCCCGAACTGCCAGGCCAGGTCCTCCCTGGACTGGAAGCAAGCATCCTAGGACCAGTTTCGGGGTTTCACCCCTCTTCAGCCAGGATAGCTTGATTCCAGTGGCATGGAGAGCACGGGACCCACGTCTGGGCATACCCGTCCCACTCGGGGTGACAAATGCAAAAACAACAATTGATGGACAGAATGCAGAACAATGTCATACATTCACCCCAGTACAGAGATCTGGGCCTAAATCCATCGTTTTTTGCTCACCATGCCATTCCAGTTTGAACCCAGCCATATGCAAATCAGTCTTGACCCTGTGCCCAATGGGAACCGTCCAGCCCGAACTGCCAGGCCAGGCCCTCCCTGGACTGGAAACAAGCATCCTAGGACCGGTTTCGGGGTTTCACCCTCTTCAGCCAGGATAGCTTGATTCCAGTGGCATGGAGAGCACGGGACCCACGTCTGGGCATACCCGTCCCACTCGGGGTGACAAATGCAAAAGCAACAATTGATGGACAGAATGCAGAACAATGTCATACATTCACCCCAGTACAGAGATCTGGACCTAAATCCATCGTTTTTATGCTCACCATGCCATTCCAGTTTGAACCCAGCCATATGCAAATCAGTCTTGACCCTGTGCCCAATGGGAACAGTCCAGCCCGAACTGCCAGGCCAGGTCCTCCCTGGACTGGAAACAAGCATCCTAGGACCGGTTTCGGGGTTTCACCCCTCTTCAGCCAGGATAGCTTGATTCCAGTGGCATGGAGAGCACGGGACCCACGTCTGGGCATACCCGTCCTACTCGGGGTGACAAATGCAAAAACAATAATTGATGGACAGAATGCAGAACAATGTCATACATTCACCCCAGTACAGAGATCTGGGCCTAAATCCATCGTTTTTTGCTCACCATGCCATTCCAGTTTGAACCCAGCCATATGCAAATCAGTCTTGACCCTGTGCCCAATGGGAACAGTCCAGCCCGAACTGCCAGGCCAGGTCCTCCCTGGACTGGAAACAAGCATCCTAGGACCGGTTTCGGGGTTTCACCCCTCTTCAGCCAGGATAGCTTGATTCCAGTGGCATGGAGAGCACGGGACCCACGTCTGGGCATACCCGTCCCACTTGGGGTGACAAATGCAAAAACAACAATTGATGGACAGAATGCAGAACAATGTCATACATTCACCCCAGTACAGAGATCTGGGCCTAAATCCATCGTTTTTTTGCTCACCATTCCAGTTTGAACCCAGCCATATGCAAATCAGTCTTGACCCTGTGCCCAATGGGAACAGTCCAGCCCGAACTGCCAGGCCAGGTCCTCCCTGGACTGGAAACAAGCATCCTAGGACCGGTTTTGGGGTTTCACCCCTCTTCAGCCAGAATAGCCTGATTCCAGTGGCATGGAGAGCACGGGACACAGGTCTGGGCATCCCGTCCCACTCGGGGTGACAAATGCAAAAACAGCAATTGAAGGCCAGAATGCAGAACAATGTCATACATTCACCCCAGTACAGAGATCTGGGCCTAAATCCATCGTTTTTTTGCTCACCATGCCATTCCAGTTTGAACTCAGCCATATGCAAATCAGTCTTGACCCTGTGCCCAATGGGAACAGTCCAGCCCGAACTGCCAGGCCAGGTCCTCCCTGGACTGGAGCAAGCATCCTAGGACCGGTTTCGGGGTTTCACCCCTCTTCAGCCAGGATAGCTTGATTCCAGTGGCATGGAGAGCACGGGACCCACGTCTGGGCATACCCGTCCCACTCGGGGTGACAAATGCAAAAACAACAATTGATGGACAGAATGCAGAACAATGTCATACATTCACCCCAGTACAGAGATCTGGGCCTAAATCCATCGTTTTTTTGCTCACCATGCCATTCCAGTTTGAACCCAGCCATATGCAAATCAGTCTTGACCCTGTGCCCAATGGGAACCGTCCAGCCCGAACTGCCAGGCCAGGTCCTCCCTGGACTGGAAACAAGCATCCTAGGACCGGTTTCGGGGTTTCACCCCTCTTCAGCCAGGATAGCTTGATTCCAGTGGCATGGAGAACACTGGACCCACGTCTGGGCATACCCGTCCCACTCGGGGTGACAAATGCAAAAGCAACAATTGATGGACAGAATGCAGAACAATGTCATACATTCACCCCAGTACAGAGATCTGGACCTAAATCCATCGTTTTTTGCTCACCATGCCATTCCAGTTTGAACCCAGCCATATGCAAATCAGTCTTGACCCTGTGCCCAATGGGAACAGTCCAGCCCGAACTGCCAGGCCAGGTCCTCCCTGGACTGGAAACAAGCATCCTAGGACCGGTTTCGGGGTTTCACCCCTCTTCAGCCAGGATAGCTTGATTCCAGTGGCATGGAGAGCACGGGACCCACGTCTGGGCATACCCGTCCTACTCGGGGTGACAAATGCAAAAACAATAATTGATGGACAGAATGCAGAACAATGTCATACATTCACCCCAGTACAGAGATCTGGGCCTAAATCCATCGTTTTTTGCTCACCATGCCATTCCAGTTTGAACCCAGCCATATGCAAATCAGTCTTGACCCTGTGCCCAATGGGAACAGTCCAGCCCGAACAGCCAGGCCAGGTCCTCCCTGGACTGGAAACAAGCATCCTAGGACCGGTTTGGGGTTTCACCCCTCTTCAGCCAGGATAGCTTGATTCCAGTGGCATGGAGAGCACGGGACCCATGTCTGGGCATACCCGTCCCACTCGGGGTGACAAATGCAAAAACAACAATTGATGGACAGAATGCAGAACAATGTCATACATTCACCCGAGTACAGAGATCTGGCCCTAAATCCATCGTTTTTTTGCTCACCATGCCATTCCAGTTTGAACCCAGCCATATGCAAATCAGTCTTGACCCTGTGCCCAATGGGAACAGTCCAGTCCGAACTGCTAGGCCAGGTCCTCCCTGGACTGGAAACAAGCATCCTAGGACCGGTTTCGGGGTTTCACCCCTCTTCAGCCAGGATAGCTTGATTCCAGTGGCATGGAGAGCACAGGACCCACGTCTGGGCATACCCGTCCCACCCGGGGTGACAAATTCAAAAACAATAATTGATGGACAGAATGCAGAACAATGTCATACATTCACCCCAGTACAGAGATCTGGGCCTAAATCCATCGTTTTTTTGCTCACCATGCCATTCCAGTTTGAACTCAGCCATATGCAAATCAGTCTTGACCCTGTGCCCAATGGGAACAGTCCAGCCCGAACTGCCAGGCCAGGTCCTCCCTGGACTGGAAACAAGCATCCTAGGACCGGTTTCGTGGTTTCACCCCTCTTCAGCCAGGATAGCTTGATTCCAGTGGCTTGGAGAGCACGGGACCCATGTCTGGGTATACCCGTCCCACTCGGGGTGACAAATGCAAAAACAACAATTGATGGACAGAATGCAGAACAATGTCATACTTTCACCCCAGTACAGAGATCTGGGCCTAAATCCATCGTTTTTTTGCTCACCATTCCAGTTTGAACCCAGCCATATGCAAATCAGTCTTGACCCTGCGCCCAATGGGAACAGTCCAGCCCGAACTGCCAGGCCAGGTCCTCCCTGGACTGGAAACAAGCATCCTAGGACCGGTTTCGGGGTTTCACCCCTCTTCAGCCAGAATAGCCTGATTCCAGTGGCATGGAGAGCACAGGACACAGGTCTGGGCATCCCGTCCCACTCGGGGTGACAAATGCAAAAACAGCAATTGAAGGGAAGAATACAGAACAATGTCATACATTCACCCCAGTACAGAGATCTGGGCCTAAATCCATCGTTTTTTTGCTCACCATGCCATTCCAGTTTGAACCCAGCCATATGCAAATCAGTCTTGACCCTGTGCCCAATGGGAACAGTCCAGTCCGAACTGCCAGGCCAGGTCCTCCCTGGACTGGAAACAAGCATCCTAGGACCGGTTTCGGGGTTTCACCCCTCTTCAGCCAGGATAGCTTGATTCCAGTGGCATGGAGAGCACGGGACCCACGTCAGGGCATACCCGTCCCACTCGGGGTGACAAATGCAAAAACAACAATTGATGGACAGAATGCAGAACAATGTCATACATTCACCCCAGTACAGAGATCTGGGCCTAAATCCATCGTTTTTTGCTCACCATGCCATTCCAGTTTGAACCCAGCCATATGCAAATCAGTCTTGACCCTGTGCCCAATGGGAACAGTCCAGCCCGAACTGCTAGGCCAGGTCCTCCCTGGACTGGAAACAAGCATCCTAGGACCGGTTTTGGGGTTTCACCCCTCTTCAGCCAGGATAGCTTGATTCCAGTGGCATGGAGAGCACGGGACCCACGTCTGGGCATACCCGTCCCACTCGGGGTGACAAATGCAAAAACAACAATTGATGGACAGAATGCCGAACAATGTCATACATTCACCCCAGTACAGAGATCTGGGCCTAAATCCATCGTTTTTTTGCTCGCCATTCCAGTTTGAACCCAGCCAAATGCAAATCAGTCTTGACCCTGTGCCCAATGGGAACAGTCCAGCCCGAACTGCCAGGCCAGGTCCTCCCTGGACTGGAAACAAGCATCCTAGGACCGGTTTCGGGGTTTCACCCCTCTTCAGCCAGGATAGCTTGATTCCAGTGGCATGGAGAGCACGGGACCCACGTCTGGGCATACCCGTCCCACTCGGGGTGACAAATGCAAAAACAACAATTGATGGACAGAATGCAGAACAATGTCATACATTCACCCCAGTACAGAGATCTGGGCCTAAATCCATCTTTTTTGCTCACCATGCCATTCCAGTTTGAACCCAGCCATATGCAAATCAGTCTTGACCCTGTGCCCAATGGGAACAGTCCAGCCCGAACTGCCAGGCCAGGTCCTCCCTGGACTGGAAACAAGCATCCTAGGACCGGTTTCGGGGTTTCACCCCTCTTCAGCCAGGATAGCTTGATTCCAGTGGCATGGAGAGCACGGGACCCACGTCTGGGCATACCCGTCCCACTTGGGGTGACAAATGCAAAAACAACAATTGATGGACAGAATGCAGAACAATGTCATACATTCACCCCAGTACAGAGATCTGGGCCTAAATCCATCGTTTTTTTGCTCACCATACCATTCCAGTTTGAACCCAGCCATATGCAAATCAGACATACCCTGAAACCGGTCCCAGGATGCTTGTTTCCGGTCCAGGGAGGACCTGGCCTGGCAGTTCGGTCTGGACTGTTCCCATGGGGCACAGGGTCAAGACTGATTTGCATATGGCTGGGTCCAAACTGGGGTGGCGTAGTGGGGAAAAGAACGATGGATTTAACCAGATCTTTTGACTGGGGGAGAATGTTTGCATTGTCAGCATTCCGTCCATCATTTGTTTGCTGTATGGCCATTTACCGGCCACAAGCGGGTGCACTTGTGTCCTGTGTTCGGTTGTGCAAATGTTGCTGTTTGTACCACATTGTGTTCGATGTTGGGGTGCTCTGCTTCCTATGTGTGTGGTGCATTGTGTGTGAGTTGGCCCTTCAGCTCTGATTTGGCTCACCCTTCTCCCTTTCAGGCAGTGTGGTTTTCACTTCTGTGCTGGTTCAGTGGTGTGATATTGCCGAGTTGTGTGACTTGTGCTCTTGGTTGGTGTTGTTACTCTTGGGCATGGTTTGTCTGCAGTTGTGCTGTGCTTAATTGTGCATGTGTGCCATTGTGCCCATCTCCCCCGTCCCCCAGTCCCTGGTCGTTCCTCTCCCTGTTGCTGTTGTGTCTGTTGATTTTGAGCAGTTTCCGGTCCCCGACTCCTGCCACCATCTCCAGACTGATGTGGTGGACACCATTTCCTCCATGTCATCCAGCTCCTGGTGTGGCGCTGGACTCCCACCTCCGGTGTGCATTGCTGCCTTCTGGTTGTTGGCGTGTTTCTGCTTGTTTGTGCATTTTGCATCATTCCAGCTGTTCTGGTTTTCTTAAATTGTCCTCCTCCGCTCTCCGGCTGCATTCACCTTGTCCACGATGGACTGCCATGTACAATGTTTTGTTGCCAATGGGGCTTGTGGGGTTGTGTACTAGCTCTGGCTGCCTCCATTGTGCTTCGCTGTTGTTTTCTGTTTGGTTTGTCTTCCTTTTTCCTGCTTTTGTTGTACTTATTCCCGCCTGCCGTGTGTGTGTAGCGGGCCTGGCGCTGCTTATCGCTGCTTTCCTCATCGCGAATGGGCTCATCGCACATTTTTTGGTGTTGGGGTTTGTGTTTTTATCTCCGTTGCGGTGGTTGTATCGCGGACATTGGCCTCGTTTTCGGCAAACTATCGCATGGTACCGCTGTGTTGTGAATTCCACGTTAACACAGGGTTATTTTCCCGCGATAGACTGCGATGTGTAAAGTTGCGTTAACATTTTTTGGAGATGTTTAGCGCACGTTCTTGTGAATATCCCCCTTTGTTTTTTCAAGAGGGAACATTTCTTTCCCTCTAAATATAATTGCCCCCCAGCACCTCCAGTGAATAGGCGCATGCTCCTTTCCCCTTTGTACTCTGGAATCCTACCTACTCCTGCCTTTTGCAGTGGTACGTTTTCCTGTAGTTCCACACTGGAAAGCATGGTTGGAAAGCTTTGTGAATATCCATAACATTACATAGGAGTTTGAAAAGCCACACCCCACGACTCTATACTGATGGTCTATCATTCAGCTATTTAAGTGTATTTGTAACAAGCGACAGGGGTGAAGGTGTGCGAGGATAGTCATGCTCAGACTAGGTTTCATGGGTAATGTCAAAATAATTCATACAAAAATTATCGCCAGAATAAATATTGATGTCTAAATATTGTTCTATTAGGCGTAGATTTTGTATTATAAACTCCAATAGGGCAATATTTTTGTAGATGATGTTTAAGACACTATACTTTTTGGAAGAGGATATTTGTGCCTCCATACTCTGGTTTGAGGTCTGATTCATGACTCTTAAGCAGGAAAAATACTGGATCAGTCTATGTGCATGGTCTCTTTTCAGCCAACTGAGGAACTTATATGGAATATTTTGCAATGCTTGTTTTAAGTATCCAGCATAGTATGTCTAAGCCAATGTCATAGTCTTATCTCTTTGAGAAAGTATAATACATCAAACGGGTAACTCCTTTAGAAATAAGAAAGGCTAAATAGAAGATTGAAATTAGGGATTCTATTAATATTTAAATCAATTAAATTTTTTAAGCAAAATAGGGTTAATAAATTATACATTCTCTCTGTTCCTTATCCTTTGTCCGGCCACAGAAGTGCTTTGAGCTCAGACTTTGTCTTGCAGTTTGAAGGCTGTGTTAATAACCGCAATGACAGAATAAGCGTTCAGCGGTTCATTTCTATCAAATATGAAAACTGTGTGTCTTGTATTTTGTCAAAATATCTGCATATTTCCTCTTATGTTTCAAGGTACTTTAATGAAAAAAAATCAGTAGAAGTAAGCCACCTATATCTCAATTGTGTACAATTAAAATAAAGTAAGCATTGCCAAACCCAACAGGTAGCATGCTGCAGAGCTGGTGTGTTTTGTTGCAATCGTATGCCACAAAAAATAAATAATATATTTCAGCAGCTGAGCATAGTTGCCACATGCTTGCAATAAAAACATTAAATAAAAAAAAACTTTTACAAGATGCAAGATCTCCACAACACTTGGATGAGCTGGAGAGAGTGGGGAGGGATTGCAGAGCAAGGGTGCAATATTTTTTCCTATCACATTCTGTTGGAGAAATCTTAAAATATTACCAGAAGATGATCATTGGTGACAAATGGCTAGTAAGCTGACCAACAAAAAAATTACAAGTGGAAAGCCCACATTTGCTCCTGTCCGTGTGGATTGAGATAGAACCGGTATAATAATGTATTGCGTCTCTACCATGCGGGGGAAATGAGATTAGAGCTAATTTATATAGGTTACCTAATGCTACAGTTCTTTATGTAATCGGAATCACTTGCATCTTTATCCTTTATTAATCTTGGAATGTAGAATTGAAAGACACCCTTACCCTGTTATAACCCCCGATGAGAGTTAATGATGCACAAAATAGGTGTGTGCTGCCAATAGTTTGCTGCCTTAATCCTTGGGGAGAGGATGTAGCCTAACGGTTAGGGCGGTGGACTTCAAATCTGGGGAACCGGGTTCGAGTCTCGGCAGGGACGCTCAACATCCTGTGTTTCTGGACAAATCACTTAATCTCCCCGTGCCCAACAAAAATGAATTTGTCCTCATCTAACGCAACTGGTGCTCATGTAAAGCGTTCTGATACCTGATTTCGGGTCAAGTTCGTGCTATATAAAACTTCGAGAAAAAGTAGATACAGGATCCACAGTTAGCCATGTGCAGGGTCAGATCCAACACTACTTAATTTGATAAGAACAGTAAAGCTGGAGTCTCCTTAGATATGAACATACATACCTTTGTTCGGCTACACACGTTTTAGTAAGATTCGTGTTTATTAAGATATTTCCATGACGAAACTCACTCAAAAAAGTGATCACTTCAATTGAGAGAGAAAAAACGTAGCAAAAATACAGTAACTCTCGAATCTTAGATGCACACGTTGACACGCCCACACTTACACATACACCACACAGAGCAACACACGCATAGAGAGACTGATGCAGAATTAAAATGTCACTAAACACATATTATCACATCTCTCAGGAAATATTCAGCACTCTCTCATATGTGTCTTAAATCTTAGATTTCATACAGAAGAAAATACAGACATAAAACATAGTGAAGCATAGAACTAATAAGTATTGCTGGTAAGGATGCACGGACCAACTAAAGGTAGAAACATGTTGAATAGCTATCATTGTACCAGATTGTCGTGAACCCGGGATCACACAGCAGCGAACACAATAACGATGCTGTTGATAGGGCAGTGTCTCTAGGTGGTGCAAATACCGTGTTCGCCTTTCCCCAGTGCATGTTTATCTACTTACGAGCTGCTTCCTGGATCCGAAGCCATAGAGGGGTCCTGCAAAATGTTTGGCTTCTGGCCACCGCAAAAGCTTCTAACCTTCCTGTACAACACCTCAGGAGAATAAGAAGAGCAGAAAGGAAAGGAAGGGGCAGGCCAAATAAAAAACACCATAGCAGGTATTCAAAGATTCAAAATCATCTACAACTCATGCCACCCGCCCCATACCTGAAAAATGCACTTCGTGCCATTTGTACTACTTTAAGATGCCATGAGTTTGTCCAGGGCAGACAATAAAGAGGGCTGAGTGATCCTATTAGTTAAATAATAAAAGCAATTGTTTTCAGACTGTACCAATCTTAGATGGCCACGGCCTTGCAAATAAAAACATTCATAACTAGCCTTTGATCTTCCTAAATACTCGAGTATTTTAGAGAGGGCATTAGACAATGATTTTAACGTCAAAATTTGAAAAGCGAAATTGCCTACACCAGTTCTGGGTTGAAACGTCGACAACTCTATGTTCTTTATGCTGAATGTGGACAACAGTGATCGATTCACCGTGTCCTGCTTTTACATTCTGTTTTTGTAAATAATTTAGCCTTAGTTAAGGCTGGTTAGGCCTCTTTCATGCGTTTTGATGTATATACTGTTCACTGCCCTCCTTCCATCACTCACCCTCACTTTTGCACATTGATGCACCTAGTCCCCCCTTCCCCTTCTGGTGCACCTATACAAAACCCATGTGTTAAATGTGCTATGCTTGAACATGATGCATTATATGTTCAATGTGATTAAATATTTTCAATATGCGTAAATATTGTTTATTATCAATCAGGTGATGTTGATGTTTAATTGATACTGTATTCCCACTGGGACCACCCCTCTTATTGTACCGCATTTCACCCAGGTCCTAGTGACGCCTCTGGGTCTACCCCATTATTGTATAACTGAATCTTTTTTCAGCTACATCTCTGGCACAAGGCTGTGGGCAACAACTCTTGAGACATAATATGACTACCAACACGCAGTATAATAATTTGAAGCCTTTTAAATTTGCCCATAAATGAGATTCTGTGCATATATTGCTGGTGATACAAACCTATGCATCAATTTTAACTATATTCCCAATATCGCAATCGGATTCCAGCCTTTTACATTGCCTTGTTTAGCGTCCATTTAATCCCCACTTAAGCCCTTGTTTCAAGTTGGCTGGAGCTAGGTCGCAGACATGCGAGCGTCAAGATTACGGATTGTGCACTAAATCCACTCATCACACGTTTTTCCCCCGGAATGGGGAATAACCATGCAGACCCACGATACCAGGCCTTTTTCCACATGATAATGCACATATCCAAAGACAAATCCTGTCAAACTACCACCTCCTTTAAGCAAGTGTTGAATCTGAAGGGGGGATCGAGGGGAGGGTGAGGGTGTGTGGGTCAAGAGGGCATCTTAGAGAAGAGAAGATCCTTGTACACTAGGTGGGAGTGTTGCATGCTCCCCCGTGGTGCAGTAGTTGGTTGGATTGGGAGACTGAGCTGCTTCTCAGCCAACAGCCCCTGCCCAGATCAGCGTGCAGTTTCAGCAGGTGCAGATCTGTACTTGGTAAAACCAGGACCGGAGTTCCTGCACCCAGGATTACCCAGTGTGGTAAAATCTCATCCGTACTCTCTGGTGCAGGAACACCAGGATCTTCAGTCATGCCTTGTGTGATGTGCCCCCAAAGATGTACTCCATACTAAGATTTGTTGTGTAATACTTCTCCAGACAAAACATATCTGCTCAAAGAATTTTGTTTGCAGCTATTAAAACTCTCTGTAGTCCTGGTTTCTATGGAAGCCCACATTGAATGTGACAAGAGGGAATGCAGACATAAATCAAGGTCTTTAAATATTTGAATGTTTCCAAAGGATCTCACAGACCCCCTTGATTATAAGCAGTCCCAGGCAATAAAAACTTTAGTAGTTGAACAATATGAGCCAAGACAGAAAATAATTGAAAAATACAATGTTACTGGGCTGTCCAGAAAAATATAAAATATATTTATGTGACTGCCCAACTGAGTCCAAGCGAGTGCCTTAAGAGATGTGCTTGTTTGTAACGCCGTTTACAGAAATTTTAGCTTGTCAGATAACATAATGTATTATGCGGCAAACTCTTGAAAAGAAAATATAGGCTGTCTATTGTTTCAGCCTCATTTAATTTAAAGAGCCTGTGACACATTTAAAAGATAATACATGAAATGTGATTGACCACATTTCTCATACTGCAATCAGGCAGACAATTGCCGGATTTGAAACAATACTACCAAGGGGGATTCAAGGTGCAGCAGACAGCCTTAATCCAGACTGGGAAATAAGTAACTGCTCGAAAGACCCCCCCCCACCCCACACACACACACACCTTGACAATATTGTGAACTTGGTGCATTCGCAATACTTTATGAAGTATTTTTCATGGTACAATATTGGCGGAAGCCAGAACAAATAATTGGTCCATACATTTTGGTGGTTTGGTATCATAATGTTTTCATTTGGAGTAACCCAGCGTGTGACCCACCATGCAGGTCACACACTCGATTTAATTCTCTCTACCTCTCATAGTATTAGTATTACTAATTTAGATCCTATTCCTTGTTCCGACCATTTTGACGTTGCTTTTCTATTTGGTCCTTTCATTGCTCAGGAATCAGCATTTACCTTGTGCTTATCTTTGTTCTATAAGTACTGACATAAAGTAGTAGACACCCACTTATTTACTGGAATCTTCCACTCCTTCTGTTGTGAGACCTGGAACAAGCTGAAAATTTAACTTCCTGACTAACTATAGAGATTGAAAGCATTGATTAAAAAACTGCAGTTGCATAGATCTAAACCTACATCAGCTTCGTTCTCCCATAAGCTTAAGGAAGCAACAAAAAAAAAGAAAAAGCGGCTAATGTCCTAAATACGGCAGCTGTCTTCCTTATGCTCCTAATCTCAAAAGCTTATATACAACCTAGGTATTTCTTACTCAGCAGTAAAAACATACATTAGAAAATCTAGCATAAAGAAGAAGACAGTCTGAGCTACTTAGTTGGATGGTCTGCTGCGGTGGGGCAGTCGGTCTAAGGCTTCCGCAAGCAGAGCCAGTTAGGGCTCCCACTTTAAATATAGGTGGCGGACCATCAATGTAGAGGATATGGTACCTCAATACAATTGTGGCAGAGTACCCTGTTTGACAGATGCTAAATTTGGCAAGACAGTGAATGCATTTTCAGACGGCTGGTAACCTTCGGATCTTGGCCGTCCACCTGTTCCTAGGAAGAGGGCTTGTAATTTGGGCGTGATCTTTGTTGTCAGTCTTACTCGTATGAAGATTTTTAACAAACTCACCTCTTTTTGGTTCCATGCTTCCATCTACTTAAAGTGCTAAAGAAGAGTTTCCTTCTGCTTCTCCCTACTTTCAGGAAACCCATAGTTAAGGATAATGTCACTGGACTATAAATCATTGTTACTGAAGATGCCAATCTTTGAGCTTCAAAGAACAATGGCCGTAGAAACCTCAGCAGCTAGATTCATCCAAGGCCCCAGGAGAAGGACCCTTATTTCTTACGAACCTAAAGCTCTGCACTGGCTGGCCGCCAGGAACCAAGCTGTGTTGATGGAAGTGTGAATGGTACATCGCGCCAGTCATAATAATGCCACTCCCTGTTCGGAAGCTTTTAACGCCTTAGATCCCTCCACTGTTCACCTTGTCTCCATTCCTGGAGCCCACAAGACTAGAACACGCGTGTCCAGTATCTCACACATGTGTCCAGTATCATATTGTTCCTGAGGCATGGAGCACCAATGCTTTTGACATTAGGTTGATACAAGATCATCTTTGTTTTTGACAGAAACTCAAAACTTTTTGTTCTCATTCTCTATATAAATGTGATATCTACTTTTATTCTTAATAGCTTTTGGGTTTAGAACTGCGACACCATGTGCTAGGGCAGCAGCTTCTCTTAAAAAATAAATAAATGAAATAAATAAAGTTTTTGACTAGGCCGAGGGTCCTAACAATGAACAAGTAAATATAAAACGAATTGAAATAGGTTTTAGATGCAATTAAAATTGTGTATTGCTAGTGGTGAAACAATTTCAGAAACCGTATTTAATTTTAATCCAATATTCTGCATCAAAAGTGTGATTCCATCGCAGGATTAGAGAAATGTTCACCTTTGATTTTTATACGGCGAATTTAACAAAATGCTGACTTTAGGGCACATTTCAGGTAGATTCCTAAATTTCCTCAGCATCCATTTCATCAAAACACATCTGGTACCTTGAGTATAAGAACAGTTTGTCATTTGGTTTCACAATGTTCAAATGTAACTTCATTGCAGCGTTCTCATAATGAACTTAAGTGCCAACATCCGGTTTTGACACAACAAAAGGGAGGCACCACTGTGTGGCTGTTCTGGAGGGTCTGGAATTAAGTGAATAGCATATGTGGTATAATTGCACTGGGAGCTGTGTGTTCTGTGTCATTAATAGATTCATATAGTTTCAAATGCCAAAATGCATATTCCTAATGAGACATTTCCCCACAGTGCCCAGCACCACTTTCCAACATTTTAAGATCTGGAAAAAGACCATTTTTTGAATGATGAAGGGCTTTTTCACCCTTTCTTTTTAATATATTGGAATTGGTGTTTTTGGAGGGCCGGGAAGCTCATTTCGGACAGATTCCATATTTAAACATGTTGGTTTTATGCACACATGGATGGAAAGACCACCCCTCCCCCGCAAGAGTTAACATGGAAGATATTTAAATACTTTTCTCTTTGGAGCTCACATCCCCTTTCTTGATTCCTTCCTTTTTCACTCTCTAGGACTGGCTTTAAAATCGTTTCCTTGTAACTGCATCAGGAATGTGCATTAACAGATTAAAAATGCAGATAAAGGTGTGCATGCCTTTTAAATGACAACAGAGCTAGTTAATGATGATGTTTTTAAAAGCTGTAATGCTCCTGATACACCAAAGTAATTTGATCATATAGAAACATATTTATGACATTTGTGACGCATGGCAGCGCAGCAGTCACTTTGCTGCTCTGCCCTGCATCACAGGGAAAAGTCAAGAATGCAACATATTTATACAATAAGCAGTGGCGGCTCGCCGAGGGAGTGCTGTGGGGTGGTGGGGTGGGGCGGGGGAGGGGCAGGGTGGGTGGGGGGGGGTAGTGGAGTCCGACATACGACGGACCGGAGAAAGGTAAGTAATTAAATAAATAAAACTATTTACCTTGCGCGCGCTGCATCGCCGAGTTGGCGATGCAGCACGCGCAAAGTAAATAGTTTTATTTAATTACTTACCTTACTCCTGTCCGTCGTATGTCGGACTCCACTACCCCCCCACCCTGCCCCTCCCCCGCACCCACCGCCCCACAGCACTCCATCGGCGAGCCGCCACTGACAATAAGGGGCATTCCTGTCCGTACCCCCAGTGTTGGCACCGTTTTGCAGCCTAGCACCAACACAGGTGCAAGGGTGCATGTGTTGTAGGCAGGCTTTTATCTAGTTCTTTGTGTGATGCAGGATCCAACACACATAGAAAGAGGAAAAAACGAGGAAAAATAAAGATATTTCTCCACATTATGCCTCTCTAGGGGAGGCATATCTTTTTGGCGTAATCCCAGGTGTACAAGTCCTTGTAAATCTGGCAATGTGTCAAAAACCATGGGATTTGCTTGGGAACACCCACACAACACCAAAGGAAGGCCTCCCTTGCGAAGAGTAAGGCAATGAATGCAGTGATTTGCGCTGTGTTGCCTTACTCCAAATTTTTGAAGCCATTCAAAGCCACGCAAAGTGGCTTTGCGTGACTTCTTAAATCTGACTCGGAAGTTTGCGTCACACATGTACAGCTTTGCGTGGTGCAAGCA
This sequence comes from Calotriton arnoldi, assembly GCA_963921515.1. Classification (NCBI taxonomy): domain Eukaryota; kingdom Metazoa; phylum Chordata; class Amphibia; order Caudata; family Salamandridae; genus Calotriton; species Calotriton arnoldi. Next base: position 918,834 of record CAWUFW010006970.1, read on the forward strand.
TGATGCAAAGCTCTCATAAATATACCCCATAGTGTTTGTACCCAGGGGTCTTTTTAAGAAGGGATATAACAGGAACTTAAAATTCAGTTTTGGCTCTCATCAACAAATTGTTCTGTGCATTCTAATCCAAGAGAGCAGACATCATCCCAGTTTCCTTAGAAACCAACAGGAGGCCAAGTTTGCCATTTACATTACATTGGCATGATCACAATCACCAACAAAAGTCGACATTGAGCAATCAAAATATTGACATAAAATGCAATAAAACCTGAATCATATAACAACGTACAGAAACAGAACAGCTGCAAAATGCAAAACACTCAAAAATATGATTTTACATACCTACCTATCAAAATAAGAGCAAACATTCATGTTGGGATATAGAAAAAAATTGTGCAGCACATTAAGTTATTAGAAAAGTTGCTATATTCTAAGTAAAGCTAATACAGAAAGCTAAAACGTTGTTCACATGTAAAGTGTAAACAAACAAGAGAACATATCAAAGAATATAACACTGACAATTGTACAAACCTTCCATGCCACCATCAATGAAGAACATATTATTAACTAGCCTGCTCCTGTGTTGGCACTCACCAGCAACAACTACAGAGGCTCAATTGATATCATGAATCCCAAACACCACACACCTTGAGCTATAGTGATGAAAAGAACCTGCGAGTAGACTTTATTACAATGCATCCTATTTGCCACGGTCATTCATGCAAAAGTTCGGGAAGAAGGGAGTAGCACACTAAACATATTCTAGGGTATGCACACACTCTAGGACTGTACAAACAGAGGATGCTTCTGGATGCTGAAGAGCAGCACCTTCTCCAACCTCCAATACATCATAATGTCCCACATCAAACCTAAGAGAAACACACCGCACATCATGACCACAAAGACCAAGCTTGTGCATGCTCTATGCTACTATGCTATAGGGTCATTCAGGAAGTTAGCGGAGGTAAGGCAAGCTCATAGTCATCTATATGGCAATCTATATGTCAAGTCACTGATGTATTCAAGCCTCGTGTGACATGCACCATCAACGTCCCAAGACCCGGAAGCGGATCCAACAAGCACAACAGGATTTCTGCACCATCAGTCTCTTCTCTCAGACTACAAAGATCATTGATGGTCCAAACACATCCATCAAGAAGACCCACAGGTGCTCTTTTTTTTTCAAATCTAACAGATACACCAGTGAATACACTTGGCATGGGTTGCCAAACTATGATTCACTGTTGCGCACTGGAAATGCTTCTCTGGATTAAGTAATAATCCGGCTATCCCAGTCACTAGCAGAGGCACCAGCAGCAATGTCTCTTATATTCGCAATATAACAAAACAATGGGAGAGCAAGGGAAAAATGGGGTGCGTCCGTATCCCCGGTATAATGATATGTTAAACAAAGAAGGACGAACCCTCTGTGTGGATGTGGTACAATCACTAATTACGTTGGTACATGGACCCACTAGGTTAGTTTAAAAGACCCCTCACACACCAACCTAGTTGGTGTCATGCTTCATCATTAGGGTCCCAACCGGGTGGCCGAATGCCGCCCGGTTGTGCTACAACGCCTGATTACAGCGGAGCTGGTTGGTGTATATGTGAGATGTGATGTGAATTAAAAATATCTCTGAGAATCCTTGCCTGTGAACTTTATTAGTGGCGGCTCAGGATATGGTTAAAAATAAGTGTGGTGCAACTAGAATCGGAGATTGTTATCCCTAGTTGACTATGTGTATGGTCTACATGTTTCAGCCCGCAATGGGAATTACGTGGGGCTTTCTTCAGGACCGTGTGGTGAAAAGGTGAGTGGCAAAGTGAATAGTGCCACGTGAAAAGAGTAAAAAAGTACCTACACACGCGCTAAGGTGTGTGGACTAAGTGTCTACGTACTTACGGACACTGAAAAAACCTGTGGGAGGAAGGAGACAGCACAAAACATATATATGCATTATTATTAAGCAACATAAAATGCAATCTTACGTCGGTACTATGGGCTAGTACAAAGACCGACCCTGTGATTGTACGCATTGTCTAAACGCTGTGGGACATGCTGCATGCGAAAAGTGACAAGCAGCCTATAATGATCGCCCCAGTCATATAGATGCTATGAAGCTGAAGAGCTTCCAGTGAGATCCAAATAGCTAAGTTTGCTCAGGGTGGTGAACTAAGCATAGTTTGTCGTAAGTCAGCACCCTAGAACTACGGATGATCAGGGGCCACCGTGAGTGGTGGTCATGTGGGGCACTGTGCAGAAAATATCTACAGTGGCGGTAGTGCCTATCAAGAGCGTAGGCACATGTGATCATGCGGCGCGTACAGCGGAAGCGTTTGGCACTAGTAATCACGCGGCGCGCTGAAGCTATATTAAAAACAATTAAAAGAGGAGCGCTTCTGCTAGCAACGCTGTATATTGAAGCATAATTACACTATGTGTGAAATTGGGCAGCCGATCGGGACTCGGGAGGGGTCACATCCGATGACCGAATCTGGGGAAAAGCAAAATTTGAGATGAGCACGGAAACACAAGCGTGCTCAAATCCTGCTGTGGAAAAAGAAGAAGTTACGCAACCTTACTTGGTATCGGGGTGGAACCTGTCTAAGAACCTAGTGTGGTATCCCGTCATCCCGGCTGGTGTGTAGCCCGGGAAGGAGAATGCTATTTAAGCCCGTGACCTCTCTGGAGTACGTGCCAGTATGCTCGTGGAGGAAACGCGCTGCCGTGCGCAGTCAGTCGGCTGCATCTGGGAGCCCTGAATGAGGCGGAAGGGTGCGCATGCGCTATGGTTCTGAAGGTGAATGGGAAAGGGGCGGCCATATTGGAACGGTCCGGTATGGAACTGAGCTGCTTGAACTAGAAGCAGAATGGCCAGGGTACTTTAAACTAAGGGTCTCTAGGAAAGAAGGGCCCGGAGTGGGGAAACATACACTAGAGGCAATGCAGAGAAAGAAGGCAAAGAGGGGATGGAGATGCACGGCTAGGTGTGCCGGGGGCCCAAAGTGAGGGCATTAAAGTTAAATTAAAGTCATAGGTGGGTAGAAGCTGTTCTGTGGCGGTGCCATCTCTGTAAGAGCTCAGCTACAGGAGGGGGTGCTCAATGAAAGGTGAGCAGTGATGTAATGAAACTGAGTTTATGTTCTCCTGAGACTGTTCCAAGGAATGTTGTCGTTGAGGCCAATTTTGTCACTGGACAGGCGATAAATCCATCTTTGCTCCTTCTCAAGGAGACGACTCTGGATATTAGGTAGACTAGGGTCCAGTGCTTCTATAATGACCCAGCGCATGTCATTGGTCGTATGGCCCACTTCAAGGAAGTGGTTAGTCATGCGGGTTGTGTTTCTCTTACAGCGTATGGTGCTGCGATGTTCGCAGATCCTTTTCTTGATCTTGCGATTAGTCATCCTAATATAGATGAGATTGCAGGGGCAGATGATGCGGTAGATCACATGTTCTGTATTACAGTTCGTATGTTGTCTCAATTGCCAAATTTTCCCTGGTTCCAAACTGAGGGAAAACCTCAACCTATCTGTAATCCATTTGGGGTAGCCCCGCTGTCGTAGTTTGTCATTTAGATCTCTGGCTTCGAAAATTCTCTTCCATCCGGGACAGCATCACAGGGAGACACCTCCTTCAGAGTCAAGTCGAGCTTCATCCCTCCACCTAGCACCATACCACCAGAGATACTTGTCTATGAGCAAACTGTATTCAAAGAGATCGAAGCACTGAAGGACACAAATGTCTACCAGAACACGAGTAAAACTGAACGCCAAGCCCTTCAATCATTGAAGACAAATACTGATATTGTAATAAAACCAGCTGATAAGGGTGGCGGGACCGTCATTCTGAATAAAGATGATTACCAACGAGAATGTCACCGACTATTGAACGATACCAAGAACTATGAAAGACTTACACATGATCCCAGTGAAGACCTGAAAATGCACATCCTCACTCTTGTGGAAGATGCCGAGACCAGAGGCCATATCACAAAGAGCGAGGCTAAATTTCTAACCACCACGTCGAGTAAAATACCATATTTTTACATTGTGCCAAAACCCAAATGGATTACAGATAAAGCCAACAAAAGAGCAAGGAATCAGAACCGTGAGGGACTGATTGAAACATCAGCACGAGAATCGACACAGTCGCCACTCACATGTGTGACCACATTCAATGCCGTCTCCCATAAAGTTTCACAAATCATTCGCAAAAACTGGAAAATACTGAAGACAGGCAATTTTGATTGGGAACTTCCTCTCTTTTCCAACAAGAGAGCCCGGTCAATCAAAGACGCTATAGTCTCCACCCGACCACAATCACAACAGAGGCCAGTTCACACTGTCCTCAATGCCTGGGGGCTCCCGGGCGTGGTGGGCCACTTTCCCTGTGGAAACTGCAGTGTGTGTCACATCACTGAAACCACCAAAAGCCTCAGTTTGGAACCAGGGAAAATTTGGCAATTGAGACAAAATACGAACTGTAATACAGAACACGTGATCTACCGCATCATCTGCCCCTGCAATCTCATCTATATTGGGATGACTAATCGCAAGATCAAGAAAAGGATCTGCAAACATCGCAGCACCATACGCTGTAAGAGAAACACAACCCGCATGACTAACCACTTCCTTGAAGTGGGCCATACGACCAATGACATGCGCTGGGTCATTATAGAAGCACTGGACCCTAGTCTACCTAATATCCAGAGTCGTCTCCTTGAGAAGGAGCAAAGATGGATTTATCGCCTGTCCAGTGACAAAATTGGCCTCAACGACAACATTCCTTGGAACAGTCTCAGGAGAACATAAACTCAGTTTCATTACATCACTGCTCACCTTTCATTGAGCACCCCCTCCTGTAGCTGAGCTCTTACAGAGATGGCACCGCCACAGAACAGCTTCTACCCACCTATGACTTTAATTTAACTTTAATGCCCTCACTTTGGGCCCCCAGCACACCTAGCCGTGCATCTCCATCCCCCTCTTTGCCTTCTTTCTCTGCATTGCCTCTAGTGTATGTTTCCCCACTCCGGGCCCTTCTTTCCTAGAGACCCTTAGTTTAAAGTACCCTGGCCATTCTGCTTCTAGTTCAAGCAGCTCAGTTCCATACCGGACCGTTCCAATATGGCCGCCCCTTTCCCATTCACCTTCAGAACCATAGCGCATGCGCACCCTTCCGCCTCATTCAGGGCTCCCAGATGCAGCCGACTGACTGCGCACGGCAGCGCGTTTCCTCCACGAGCATACTGGCACGTACTACAGAGAGGTCACGGGCTTAAATAGCATTCTCCTTCCTGGGCTACACACCAGCCGGGATGACGGGATACCACACTAGGTTCTTAGACAGGTTCCACCCGATACCAAGTAAGGTTGCGTAACTTCTTCTTTTTCCACAGCAGAATTTGAGCACGCTTGTGTTTCCGTGCTCATCTCAAATTTTGCTTTTCCCCAGATTCGTTCATCGGATGTGACCCCTCCCGAGTCCCAATCGGCTGCCCAATTTCACACATAGTGTAATTATGCTTCAATATACAGCGTTGCTAGCAGAAGCGCTCCCTCTTTTAATTGTTTTTAATATAGCTTCAGCGCGCCGCGTGATTACTAGTGCCAAACGCTTCCGCTGTACTCGCCGCATGATCACATGTGCCTACGCTCTTGATAGGCACTACCGCCACTGTAGATATTTTCTGCACAGTGCCCCACATGACCACCACTCACGGTGGCCCCTGATCATCCGTAGTTCTAGGGTGCTGACTTACGACAAACTATGCTTAGTTCACCACCCTGAGCAAACTTAGCTATTTGGATCTCACTGGAAGCTCTTCAGCTTCATAGCATCTATATGACTGGGGCGATCATTATAGGCTGGTTGTCACTTTTCGCTTGCAGCATGTCCCACGGCGTTTAGACAATGCGTACAATCACAGGGTCGGTCTTTGTACTAGCCCATAGTACCGACGTAAGATTGCATTTTATGTTGCTTAATAATAATGCATATATATGTTTTGTGCTGTCTCCTTCCTCCCACAGGTTTTTTCAGTGTCCGTAAGTACGTAGACACTTAGTCCACACACCTTAGCGCGTGTGCAGGTACTTTTTTACTCTTTTCACGTGGCACTATTCACTTTGCCACTCACCTTTTCACCACACGGTCCTGAAGAAAGCCCCACGTAATTCCCATTGCGGGCTGAAACATGTAGACCATACACATAGTCAACTAGGGATAACAATCTCCGATTCTAGTTGCACCACACTTATTTTTAACCATATCCTGAGCCGCCACTAATAAAGTTCACAGGCAAGGATTCTCAGAGATATTTTTAATTCACATCACATCTCACATATACACCAACCAGCTCCGCTGTAACCAGGCGTTGTAGCACAACCGGGCGGCATTCGGCCACCCGGTTGGGACCCCAATGATGAAGCATGACACCAACTAGGTTGGTGTGTGAGTGGTCTTTTAAACTAACCTAGTGGGTCCATGTACCAACGTAATTAGTGATTGTACCACATCCACACAGAGGGTTCGTCCTTCTTTTCTTATATTCGCAAACCTAAAACTCTGTGCCGCATACCTCATAAAAATTATAACAGTAAATAATAATTACAAGCTCACTATTTCTAAGGGTGCGGAATAGTTAGGGACAATGGATTGATCAGTGTCCAAACATCTTAGGTGAAGCCATTAATGTCAACAGCTAAAACTGTTTCTACCAGCAGAGCCCCAATTGTCCATATAATGAGTTATTCAATTTAATTTAGAAGAAAATATTAACATTTATGTACCTGAGACATTGTTCATGTTCCACTCTTTATTTTGTCATCGATATAAAAGAAAAATCCTCTATGCCACATCTGTTTCTTTCCTCTGGGGTTTCTCCATGGAACTTCATCAGGGCTAATGGGTATAATATGTCAAAAACTTCTTGAAATCAAAAAGAATCACAATTCTGAGTTCAAAAAGTCTCGTAGTCATATTGCTCAGTGCAAGTTTCAATTTGTCCTACTGATCAGTAACCTGTTCCAATAATCTCGTATACCTGCAGATGCATGGTTAGTCCCATATGGTGAGTAGAGAAGGTGTGTTCACTCTTCCACGTGAAAACGGCATCTAAAGTATGGATGAAGAAATGAAGAGGGGAATATGAAAGACTTGATATAGGAGCAATAATATTTTCTTCTGAATTACATTGAATGAGTCATTCTATGAACAGTTGGGGGGGGGGGGTGCTTTTAGAACCTGGATTTTCCACAAGAATGCAAAGAACCTTTTCAAAAAAGGGGGACAATGTGGATTCTAAATGGATCTCATGGTGTTGTCTCGGCTCTGCAATGTTTAAGATGGTGTCTTTTTAATTGTTCAGTGTGAGGAAGTTGCTTCTATAGTGACACCCTTGTGCACTCTCGCCCAATCGCCCACAGGACTCTGACGCTGACTCTGCGTAAATATGTGTAGTCATGCGTAGCAAGGGTGCCAGTGGCCCTAATGCAGGCACGTGGAATTGGCCCACTTACTAATTAGCTGTGTAGAACAGTGCAGCCATAGTTTAGGAGCAGCAGAACCCCCACACACTTGGCCAAAGTGCCAGTGCACGCCCCTGCTGCACTAGCGATCACTACACTCCTAGGGGCATACGCAGCATCTCTTTCAAGCATCTTCACCGTCAAGGAGGCGCTATAGCTATGTGCAGCACACCAGAAAGTCACCAGTCGATGGATGTAGGGTCAGTAACGAATCACAGCATGTCTGTAGAGGTAATACGGTCAGGACTTTTAGAATGTCATTGAATCGTATCTAATTGGTTCACTTAAACTTTGCACTGGACCTGGGATAAGTATTAATTAACCCTTTGCTTCTGTATTCTTCAGACTATTAACCGGACGTTAAGGACTCACGAGGTTGGAGCACCGCTTAACATCTTTCACTTTATTACTAGAACTTAATGAGCTTTTGTATAAAGGGCAGGGCTGTGATGAGTCATTTGTACAGAAGAGCACAATTCGGATTAATGGGCTCCCTCTGACGTGTGCTAAAGGTAGAGAGAGTTCAGTATGTTCCTTGCTGGAGCTCTTGCCTTAGAACTCTTAAAGAGAAATCATTGATTTTATCTAGAAGCCTACACTTAAATTTTTTTTTTAAATGCAGGGGTGGAGAAGCAAGATTCAATGTTTTTATCACATAAGATGAATGCACTGCCATCACACTCCACATCTGACTATCTTGTTTTCATTATCATAGTCACACTAAAACTTGTAGGTGAAACTTGACATATATATCGTAGTCTGCTAATAGCACAATAGCCTAGCATTGTGCAAAGCAGTGGCGTAGCCAGGGGGGGGCGATGGGGGCGGACCGCCCCAGGCGGCACGAGTTTTGGGGCGGCAGCTGGCCCCCCTTCCTCCGCTCTTACCTGCGGCCGCTACCACCCCCCCCGCTCTACTATCATTTTGCCGGGGGCGGCAAATGCAGGGGCCGCCACGGGCAGCCTAAGGCCTAGCTACGCCCCTGGTGCAAAGCCCTTTCTAGTCACCACATTCTTGATTTTGGAAATTGGAAAGGTCTAGCGTGTTAGCTGGTGTCTCAGATCATTGCTTTTTACAGCCATCTTTCATCGTATTCACTGATTTGTCAACTGCTCGCAAAACCGCTTTATCAGACCTTATTTGTTTCCAGTAGCGGCTCGTGGAGGGAGTGCTGCGGGGTGGTGGGGCGGGACGGGGGAGGAGCAGTGTGGGGGGTAGTAAACTACGGCATACGGCCGAACAGAGGTAAGTAAACAAATAAATAAATAAAACGAATTTCATTGCGCGCGCTGCATTGCCAAATGCGATGCAGCGCGCGCAACGAAATTCGTTTTATTTATTTGATTGTTTACTTACCTCTGTTCGGCTGTATGCCGTAGTTACTACCCCCATCCTGCTCCTCCCCGCCCCGCCTCACCGCCCGCAGCACTCCCTCCACGAGCCGCTACTGTTTGTTTCTATATTAAGGAGTTTGGTACAGTGCTGCCTGTAGCCTTACAGACACTTCAGATCTCGAAATAGGACTAGAAATGGATCCAGTGGAGTAGACGGGCGTTAGAGTCAAGACATGCTGCAAAAGAGTGGCTTCCAGGCGTTTTTCCAGGCACTCGTGTGGCATGGTTCAGACTTCACATTTAGGTCTGGCACTCCAGGGGCCCTCCCTCCACATTTTATCTGCTTCAAGGCTCTTTATAAGCTCAGAAGTGCAGCTGGGAGTTCCATGTGTGCAGAATGCAGCACGCATAGAAAGAGGAAAAAAACGAGAAGAAATGAATACATTTCTCCTCGTTGCGCCTCCCTACGCCTCCCCTGGGGAGGCGTAGCATTTAGACGCATTTCCAGGTTTACGATTTCTCGTAAATCTGCACATGTGTTAGGTTCCATGGGTGTTGCGTGGGAACACCCACAGCAACACCCATGGACCACAGCAAAACCCATGGAACACCCCTTTCCCGCAAAGTGCTGCATGTAACGGGGCTATATTTACAAGGTCAGTAAAAGCCACGCAGGGTGGCTTTTCGTGTCCTTGTAAATATGGGGCAGCAAAATGCACCGCCGGTGCATCACAAAAAGTGACGCACTGGCGGCGCAAGGGGCTTGTAAATAAGCCCCGTCATTTGCCATGTTGCCCATCTGAGACCCAAGGTAGAGAATTAGCCACCACACATCAAAATGCTGAATACCAGCAGGGAAGGCAAAGAGCGAGCCTGGAGAATACCAGCCCCACTGCGTGACTGATACCAACCAGGAAAAATAGCCGCAAATTGGGGTCCGCCATGTTTGAGGCCATGTTCCGGACACAACAGTTGGGCAGTTTAAAAGATGTCTGATGCCTGATCAGCAGCAGTTACACACTATACAGCAACCAATGATGATGGCAATGAAAATGTGTAAATTTGGAATGAACCTCATTCACGCGACTGATCTTTGTTTCAAGCCATTGAGTGAATGCTTCCTGAGCACTGCACTTCTGCGACATTCTGGGAGACGCGTGCTTTTCACCGCTCATTTTCAATGGAACACAAACATTGATGAGGCAGAAGGAGCCTGCTTTAGGCGTCTTCCGCAGCTGCAGTCAAGTGTACACCTGGAAGCCACCCTGGCAGCATGCTCTGCTGGAACAGCATTCACTTCAAATCGGATCAGCTAGTTTATCCCTACCGTCGAGGGCCGGCTGCTCCTCCCCCTGTCATTTTTAAATCACCTTTTGAATTTGACTCTGTTCCCCACATCCTTATTTGTATACATATAAAAGCAATTCATAAACTTCCAAACACATATTTCAGACCGATAGCTCAATGTTTTTCCCTTTGCACCTCCAATGTTTTTTTTAAACCATGGCCTTGCTTTTTGCACCATTATTCTATTTGTGGCACAGGACCCACGGCCTGATTCACAAAGAAAGTAGTAAATAAGCACTTGTAGAATGACATTCCCAGGAATGTGCCTGGAAAGCTGCACCAGGCACAGGTTTCCATTTGTATTCCTAGGAAGGTCATTTGACATTCCGAGAGGGATCCTATTCACTCTGTGTGGTGTTGTTCATAGCACAGAACCCCACACAGCAGGAATGAGATCGCCTGAGCGAATGCATGCTTTTTGTCTCCGCGGGTAAAATATATTAGCTGTGGAGAAACCCCTAGGCTTACATATGCACTAAAACTGAGGATGATCCATTCCCTTTCCCACCCTGGGAAGGGATTTATGTCAGCCATTAGCTGGAGTAAAAATCAACCATTTCTTTGGAAGAAAGGGGAAGGAGAGGAGTTTGTGAATGACAACATGCCCCATGTTTGTGGGCGTTGACAAACGTTCATGGGTAACCACTCTTTCTAACGCCCCTTTATCATCCATTATGCAGGATTTAAGGGTGCAGAGAACTCTATGCTCATGTGAGAAATCTCCACACATGTAAATGGTCTTATGCCTGCCAAGAATCCCTTTGTGAATTCCTGGCAGGCGTAAAAAGGTAAATTTGGTTGTAAACTTAGGTTTACGATCAAATTTACCTTTGTGAATAGGAACCACAGACAACAACAGTGACCTGGCATGTTAACTTGAAACAACAAATGGAAACAATACATAAGAAGATGCTTGGATGCAATAATGACTCCATTGTGAGGAGTGAATTTAACAGTATTACTTGCGAAGACACGCTTTCTCGTATAGAGTAAATTAGCTGAAACCAACAATGATCGACGTAAGCTGTTCTCTGGGCAGGAGAGCACTGTCTCCCAGTAAACAAAGTAGATGCAGATTATTCCCGCATGTTAATTTTAGGTATGAGCCAAAAGTGTCAACATCGAAAAGAAAGTGAGGACCCGTTCAGGATGAAAGCTGTAAGATGAAAGAAACTTATCGTTATCTTCATAGGAAACGTATTCATTGGAGATAATTGCGTACACATCATATGAGAGAGTCCCTTTCTGAGAAGACACTTGTAAACCACCTGAAATACTTAATCATGCGCATTTAGAACAGAAGAGAAGGACCGGATGTAATTAGCAATATAAATAGGTGCAAAAAAAGCAACACGCTTATTGTTCCTAGAGGTTCCTCTCATGTCCTCGTGGATCTCACCTTCACTTGAATACAAATTCTTCTCTGTATGAAAAACCCAGACAAGCACAGAGTGAAAGCTGATCACCCCTCTGTCCCACTGCAACCCCCCCCCCCCCCCATTGCCGTGTTGGTGAATCTCGTCTTTCTACATTTCCTGCCAGAGCAATAGTTGGATTGAGACATGAACCTCCCAGAGGAACCCTAATAGCTTCCAAGCTTGTCTAGGCTAACGCTGAGCTGGTTTATGTCACATTTCGTGGCAGTGCGTAATATGAGTTCGTTCTAAAGGTCCTCGAAGTGCTGATGTCAAGCATGTGCTTGAACCAAAGCGTTAGAAATGTACTTGTGTACTAGCTTTTATTTATAGGAAAATATTCTCTAAGAGACGGTAGGATCCTACTATAACGAGCATGGCTCCCAACAGTTAGGTTTCTTGATGTAAAATGGCGGCCATATTTGTATTAATTATTTAGCATATTTGTTAACTATGGCACAGACCCTAGGGGTTCCTTGGTGCTGAAGGCTAGTAAATTAGCAGTTTGAGTAAGGAGTCTCTGATGTTACAGAAATTCTCACATTGCCAGACCTTCAGCTTCCTGTGAACTGAAGAAGAGCAAAGCTCTTCATGAAACTAACGCATTCCACATCTTTAGGCGATAATTTAAAAATTCTGTTCTTTCGTATCTTTTGGAAACTAAGGAATAAGGAATAGTTGCTGATCTTTACTGAATGCAAAGAGCAAGCAGGAACATATATCCTTAAATTATTAATCAGAAACAGTGCACTTACACTGTGCACCGCATGATGCAATTCCATTTGCAAAGAATGTTTCAAACTGAATTTTGTTGCTTGAAGCAGTAATCTGGATGTCACCTTTTGTATTACCTGTATCCAGGTTAAAACACCTTTTGCGAGGCTTAAATAAAGATCACTGTCATAGCCAAGCCTCTATTTGGAATTAGATGATGGGAATCTTTGCTTCTGAAATACAAGACAGGAGGACAAGGGAGCAGCAACTTAAGGTTACAAAGACAACTTGGAATCAAACTTAAAGACCAAGGGTCCAATGTAGAGGTTGGCGGGTAGGGGTATTTTTAGAGGCTCTGTTTAGAGCGGGACAGACCGCCATGTTCCTGACAGAATTTCCCATGGCTCCACCAGTGGAAAACTTACACTGACTACCTACCTGATGGACTTGGGTTCATCGAAGTATGCACATCAGAATGTCCTCCCTATTTATGGCAGACGGTCTGATGTATTTTTTTTGTCTTCAGGACTGTCATCAAAAGCCTGGAGGTCCTAAAGTTAAAAGAGAAAAATGCCCTCCCCCCCCGCCCCCCAAACTGGGAAAAAAACTCCCAAAGTGTCTGGCACATGATTTTTTGTTTTGCAGCAACAAACTCCCACTTTGAAAACTGGTTTCTTTAAAACAAAGTTTGCTCAGCAAACATTCAACGCCTTCAGAGGATCTGTCATGATGGTGGTTCCTCTGAAGACCGCCAAGTCAGTAGGGTTCCCTAAATTTGGCCGTTGGTAGTCCGCAGGGCAGCGGAGGTTATTGCCTCTGCTCCCCTGGCAGACAGCGGACCATCCTCCAAACCCTAAATGAGGGTCCTAGTTTCATACTTTTCTAGCTTAGAGGCAAACGTACATACAACCAGAGGTTCTCATACCCTCTTACTGTCTTGGTAGCATTTAATTTACTGATACCCCAACTAAGGCTTGATTTCCTTAATTTAGTTAGTGAATCTGTAAATGAGCGCCACTCGATCCCATTTCATTTGAAGAATGTTAAATTATCAAAATGTCATGGATAGCGAAAGTGACACCTTACACCCTTTTACCTTAATGACATCACAGGAAGTGATATCATATGACCTTTGACCCTGAATCGTCCCTGGAAGTGATGTCATATGATTTTAATCCTGATGACATTACAATAATTAACATCAATAAAGTTCCATAATAGCAGCATGTTTAATATAACAACACAGACAAATGTCTATTTTAGATATCAACTGTATTTTATGGTGCCGACATGATATGTCAAGGGAACATTTACCTGATTTGTAGTAAGCGAGCAAAGTGAGTCAGTCTGGCATCTTCTAGGTGTGACAGGATGGTGGGGATTTCTTCCCATGAGAACATTTTGCAAAAAATGGGCTGTAATAATACATTTTAAAGCACAATTTTCATGTTTTTGTTGTGCTAAATATCCATAGGCTCTGAAAAGACACTTATTAAATATTCAGGTCCTTTCATGGTGTGCCAAGCTAATGAAACCTGACAGTCCCAATGAATTGCTCCCATTCTCTTTTTTGAAATGCCCTGTGTGTAACTTCACATATTAAAAATTATCTCCATTGTTAGGGCCAGATTTTTGTCATGTATGCTCCTTTTGTCCAAACATACATACAATATGCTGGTGTTAGAATTTTGCCAATAATACCATCCATGTACTATGTGTAACCCTTAGCCTACTCTCGAAACTATTGGGGAGAGTGCATAAAACAGAGACACTGACTGACTCTGTACCATGGGGGTATGCCAGTGGTTATTTCCAGCAGCAGCCGGCGCAGGTACGCGCGGTGGGGCAGGGCAGGGCAGGGTAGGAGGGTGATGAAGTCGACAGACGGAACAGGTAAAATTAAATAAATTAATAAAGCCTATTCCATTGTCTGTTGACTCCCCCCTGCCCCGCTCCACCACCCAATGAACATGCCGAAAACTGGAGAAGATCTGGCTCCACGAACGGACAGCGGACAGCTACGCCGCCCACAAGAGCGCCACCCGCAGTCACCATCACCTCATCAGATCCGCCAAAAGGGCCTCACTCAAAGACCGCCTAGACAACAACGCACACAACAGCAAAGAGCTCTTCAACATCGTGAAGGAACTCTCCAACCCCAGCTCCAACACCAACGACATCCAGCCGTCGCGAGACCTGTGCGACTCACTGGCCACCTTCTTCCACCGCAAAATCGCCGACATCCACGACAGCTTCAACACCACGACCGCCCCGGCAACCACCGAGACCACTGCCCCCACAACCACCAACCGCCTGCTCTCCTGGACCAACATCAACGACGAAGACACCAGCGAGATCATGAACACCATCCACTCCGGTTCACCGCTAGACCCGTGCCCTCACCACATCTTCAACAAAGCCAGTACAGCCATCGCGCCCCATCTCCGGAAAATAATCAACATCTCCTTCGAGACAGCAACCTTCCCGGAAAGCTGGAAGCACGCCGAGATCACCGCCTTACTCAAGAAACCCAAGGCAGACCCCAAGGACCTCAAGAACTTCCGACCCATCTCTCTGCTCCCGTTCCCCGCGAAGGTCACCGAGAAAATCGTCAACAAACAACTGACCCGCTACCTCGAGGAGAACAACATCCTGGACCCTTCCCAGTCCGGCTTCCGCAGCAACCACAGCACCGAAACCGCCCTCATCGCCGACACCGATGACATCAGGACCCTGCTAGACAACGGAGAAACAGCAGCCCTCATCCTCCTGGACCTATCAGCCGCCTTCGACACGGTCTGCCACCACACACTACGAACACGCCTTCACGACGCCGGGATCCAAGAGAAGGCCCTGGACTGGACCACATCCTTCCTTTCCGGCAGAACACAAAGCGTCAGCCTCGCCCCCTTCCGATCCAAGGCCACCAAGATCATCTGCGGCGTACCCCAAGGCTCCTCCCTCAGCCCAACGCTGTTCAACATCTACATGGCACCCCTCGCCCACGTCGCCCGACAGCACAACCTCAACACCATCTCCTACGCCGACGACACCCAGCTGATCCTCTCCCTCACCAAAGACCCTCACACCGCCAAAGCCCACCTCCACGAAGGAATGAAGGCCGTCGCCGAATGGATGAGGACCAGCCGCCTGAAGCTGAACTCGGACAAGACGGAGGTCCTCATCCTTGGTTCCAACCCTTCAGCCTGGGACGACTCCTGGTGGCCAACATCACTGGGAACAGCCCCGCCACCCACCGACCACGTACGCAACCTAGGGGTCATCCTCGACCCCACCCTCTCCATGACTAAGCAGGTCAACGCCGTTTCCTCATCCTGCTTCAACATCCTCCGAATGCTCCGCAGGATCTTCAAGTAGATCCCCACCGAAACAAGAAAAACAGTCACCCAGGCCCTCGTCACCAGCAGGCTGGACTACAGAAACGCCCTCTACGCAGGAACGACGGCTAAGCTCCTGAGACGGCTGCAACGCATCCAGAACGCCTCTGCACGTCTTATCCTCGACATCCCCCGACGCAGCCACACCACACCCCACCTGAGAGACCTGCACTGGCTCCCTGTCAACAAGAGGATAACCTTCAAGCTCCTCACCCACGCACACAAAGCACTCCACAACTCCGGACCAGCCTACCTCAACAGACGACTCAGCTTCTACACCCCCACCCGCCAGCTCCGCTCGACCAGCCTCGCCCTCGCCACAGTCCCCCGCATCCGGAAAACAACCGCCGGCGGCAGATCCTTCTCCCACCTCGCCGCCAAGACCTGGAACACCCTCCCCACCAACCTCCGACAGACCCAAGACCTACTGGCCTTCAGAAGACTCCTCAAGACCTGGCTCTTCGATCAGTAGCAGCACCACCCCCCTCTTCCCCCAGCGCCTTGAGACCCTCGCGGGTAGGTAGTGCGCTTTATAAGTGACATGATTGATTGATTGATTGATTGATTGACCCAACCACGCTTACCTGCACCAGCCGCCACGCTTACCTGCACCAGCCGCAACTGGTTATTTCTTCAGAAGTGGAGACTCATACGCTTGGCTGAAGGTGGTTGGGACTTGGCCAGATTTCAGAGAAAGATTTGAGGCCTTAGTGACATGCAGAGCAATAAAATGGCTACCTTTGAAAAATTCTGTCAAGGCAGTTTTGGTCTTAGGGATTGAAGTACTATCCTGGTTTCCACCTAAGTTATTTAAATGGGAAGTTTTGAATAGCAAAATGTATCCTCTTGCATATTGCAACTAATGCCAATTTACATTAAAACTGAAACAATTTTATATTGTAAGCAGGTCAAGACATAGAATCAGTTTGGATGGCCATGTAACTCAGCTGATGTTTTCACGCTTTCAGAAATAATTTTCTACCAAGGCTCGGGCACCAAATGTTTTTCCATGGACACCCATCTAGTTTGATGGTGGCAGCTACTTCGGATACCTTTAAGACCCAGGTGATTTTTAATAGACCCGCACACAATTTTCCGTGAAGTTCATTGTGGCAGTTGCAGATTATATACAGTGATAATCAATCATGGACCTAATTATTTCAGGTTGAATGACCTGGTTGGAAATTATGGCCTCTTCATTGTTCCACAAAAGGGTTTTTACCAGATGACTCTAACCATCTACTGTAATTGGAGAGTTTGATGTACCTACTGCCACAATAGCTAAAATATTGGGTTTATTTGGCCAATACAATATATATATATAACAGCACATGTGAAAGTAGTGGTAAGTTTCTTTGCAGACTAGCTTAAGCTATTATAAAATGTTTTTATGGATTCTCCTCTTTAGGGATTCTTCTCTTTATGTCTCAGTCCCCCTAGTGTGATGAGGTCTTCCCGGTAAGACAACCATGTAGTGTTTCTGCTGCTGACTTTAACATGTATGCCTGTTTAATGATGTTTCATCACTTTTTGAATTGTGTTATTTAAGTGAGCCACTCTACCATTTCTCAAGGGAGTTCTTCTGTTTGTTCTTCTTCTGAAAAGGGAGAAATGGTTAATGTAGGAAGCCTTGTCCACTATTTGTGCCCATCCTTCTATGTCCAATTGTGCATAAGATCTGCTTCAGGGCCCATCTATACATACCCTGTTTTACCAGTGTGTGTATGTAAATATTTACATTAAAAAGGGAATGCTCACTTTTTTTAAATCTCGAGGCTGGATGAGTCATGGGATGCACCTGCATGCTTTTCAGTGGTACAGTACCTATTATACTGCAATCAGCATTTCAACCACCCAAACCTATCTGCTATGTTCTACTAAAGGACAAGAACCTAGAAACACGTGTCCAGAAATGCAAGCATGTGCTGCATCTGCACTGGTGGCAAACACTTTTCTACTTGTGAGTAATGGACTGCATCCACCATAATGCAATGGGCAACTGGTACTGATTTGCTTACAGATTGGTCCCTTCCCCTTGGAGCTGTAATGGTGTCAGATGGTGTGGGGATGTTTTTGTGATAAGTGTGTGTGTTGATGTAGGTATGGTAGCGTGTGATATGGTGTGTGTGTCAATGTAATTATGGTGTGTGTGTGTGTGTGTGTGAGAGAGAGACAGACAGATGTATTAGTACAATGCACCCTGAACCGAGCACATTCCTGCTGCTTCTTCCACAGACAGGCATGCATGATGTATAACTTGCATGATGACTCAATATATCATTTTCTTTACATAACATGATCACAGTTTGTTAAACAATTCTGTTAAAGCAATAAATCCACAAAACAAATTCCATTCAAACTAAAGACAGATCTATAGTCCATTTAATACATAAAATAATAGTAAAATTAAAACGTAGAGAATAAACTCTTTTTTGATATGTGGTTCAAGCTTCCAAAAGTGTCACCATATTAAAGTCTATAGATGCATGGTTTTGTTAGGTGGGTGAATCCCAATAAAGGAGGGTTACATGCACCAAATGTTTGTTACCTGACAAATATGCTACATGTTGAGAACGTGGTCAAAAGTTATGTTCATAATCACATCATTGATGATAGAAAATTGGCCACTGTGGTAGCGTGTTGAATTACTTAAAGTCCACAATCCCTATAGGGTGCTGTCACAATGACTGGATGATGTCAGCAGTGATGGCATCAATTATGTCAGTTAATATGTCATCAGTGATGTCATCAATAGTGTCATGATAACTGTAATCAATAGTGTGAAATGATAACTGGCGAATTTCATACATTATTTTGTTTTTTAAATATTAGTTTTTATTTAATTTCAACCCCAATATGTATATCTATTGTTTTTAATGTGAGAGAAGATCTTATTACTGTACTACACAACATTTGGTAGAAAGCCAGATCTTTACCCAGAAAGTGTGATTTTTGCGATTTTGTATAAATCCATTCAGTAGTTTATGAGGAATTAAGATTCAAAATGTATGTATATTTCATGTTGCAGAGGATCTGAAAACCCAACAAATCAAAAGATTAGATCTGATTGGCTGCCACAACCTCAACAAACATATTGAGACAGCCGTTTTAGGACTCGGGAACGCTGTCCTCTGTCCTGAAAAAGATTACAAAAACATATAGTTAGTCAGGGTAGGGATATCCTGACCATTAGGTCTGGTGGGTGGGTTGAGGGAACAAATACATCACTGATGTCATTTTAGATGTCATCAGTGATGTCATCAATGATGTCACTGACCATGTCATGAGTGATGAAATATGTGAGGTCATAAGCAGTGCATTGTGGGGGCGTAAGTTATAGTTAGCTCAGGTAAGTATAACTGCTGAATTTCAATGGTTTTATATGAGTAAAATCTGAGCCTAAATATATTGTCCCTTTAACCTTTGGTTTTTGCAGTGAATTTCTAAGGTTTTTTAATTCTTTTTTCTTAATATAACGTCACTGTAACCTTTGGGTTTTTTAAGTGAATTTCGAAGGTTCTTTTAGTTTTATTTCCTAACTTTAACCTGTAAACTTTCATAGTGGTTATTTGGGTTTGAGAGTGGGTGTGTGAGTAGCTGTGTGGGTGTGTGTGTGGGTTTGTGAGTGGCTGTATGAGTTTGTGAGTGGGTGTGTGAGTGGCTGTATGGGTCTGTGATTTGGGTATATGAGTAGCTGGGTGAGTGTGTGAGTGGGTTTGTGAGTGATTATATGGGTCTGTACTGTGGGTGGAGAAAGGGGGCAGGGCCTTTGGTGGAAACAGGAAGGGTTCTTGGCCCTCAACCACCTTCAGCATCCAAGGGGACTTCATCCCCCAATGAGTAGTGCGCCAGGAGGTGCGTTTGCAGAGTGGTTGAGAAAAGGGGCAGGGCCTTCGACAAGCTCTCAGCAATTCCGCTGTGTGGGACTTACTGGTGGTAACAGGAGGGATTCTTGGCCCCCAAGGTTCCTCAGCATCCAAAAGGACTTCATCCACCAATGAGTAGTGCGCCAGGAGGTGTGTTTGCAGAGTGGTGGACAAAGTCAGTGGGGCCTCCAAAGAGCTCTCACCAATAATTTTGTGTGGGACTTACTGGTGGTAACAGGAGGGGTTCATGGCCCGAAGGCTCTTCAGCATACAAGGGGACTTCATCCCCCAACGAGTAGTGCACCAGGAGGCGCATTTTCAGAGTGGTTGAGAAAGGGGGCGGGGCATCAGACAAGCCCTCAGAAATCCCACTGGTGGTAACAGGAGGAGTTCTTGGCCCCCAACGACTCTCAGCATCTAAGGGGACGTTATTCCCTCCCTTCAAACAGAAAGGAGAATGCAGTAAGGCCCCCCTCCTGGAGCCATTAATAGCCCTGGGAACTGCCACCCCCCAGGGATGGCTCCCTGTATCCTGGGTTGCCCACCCCCAGGACATAGCTGTTTTCTCTTGCTTAGTGGGAGCTATGACAGCTCTTGCCAAGCAAGAGCAAACAGTGAGTCTTCACCAAGCTGGCAGGAGCAGGAAAACTGCCCCCAGAAGCTGGGAGCGGACTTTTCATCTGTTTCCCCTGCCCCCTCTCAAGCGGGCAGGTACGCAGATTACAGGATTGCTCCTGAAAACCGGGAGCTGCATATTTAGCAGCTCCCTGCATGCGGGAGCAATGCCAAGGACCACAGTGGCATTAAGGCTCCCCCAACGGTCCCCAACATTGCATACAGGGTGCCCTGGGTGGGGATGGATGCTGCATGGCCATTTCCCCCATTAGCAGATATTTTTTGGCCCCTGGGATGTGGTGGTCCCCAGAGCTCTACTGGACCAAGGAGGGGGGTCCACGCAACTCCCCCTCCAATATGTTAATAAAGACCCGGGAGGTGGTGGTCCCTGGGGCTCTTAAGAGTCGCAGGAGGAGGTGCCACGTGGTCCCCTTTCAATATGTTAATAAATCCCTGGGGAGTTGGTGGCCCCTGGGCCTCAAAAGAGCCTCAGAAGGGGGGCTGCATGCGCCCCCTTCCCTATTTTAAAGCATGCTCCCAGGACCTGGCCCACCCGAAGCTTAATTAAAAACAAGTGGGGAGCCAGCGCTTGTTTTTTTTTTTGCCACGAATTCATGAAAATTCATAATTCCTCTGACAATTCCTTTTTAAAAGAAAATCTTTTTCGCTGCCGCGGGGTCACTTGGGGACCCCAGCACCAGGGCTAGGGGTTCAGGGTATTGCTACCCTGCCCCCTTTTCTTTATTTTTTCACTTTTTTGGGGACTTGTCTGAGTAGAAGTACCAAAATGGCTGCCAAAACTTCCTGGTTGTAGTGTTGACAGCCAATCAGATCTCTGCATGAGATTAGGAGGATTCACAGAGGGTTCATGTCCCTAGATATACAAATTTTCTTTTCTTTTAATAACTATAAACCCACTAAAAGGATTTCCACGAAATAACAAAAAGTGTGCTTTCTCAAACAAGAGCTACCTTTCTGCCAAATTTGGTGTAATTCTGTCTAGCGATTCGGTCAGTAGTCGTGTTCAAAATTCCTATGGGAATTAACATGGGAAACACACTTTTTTGCCCCCCCCTTTTTCTCAGCCCCTGCTTCATGGATCTCCCTGAAACTTTCCAATGTACAAACAGAACCTAGGGGCACTTTTTTTTGGACTACTTCGTAATGATTTGTCAAACGGCACCAAAGATGTAGCAAAGTAAAAAAATGATTTTCCTATGGAAACTAATTCCTACCTATAACTACCTACTGGCGACTGTCAGTAGGTTATATATCTATATAGATATATATAGACATCGATATGTGTGTGTACTATATATATATATATACACACACACATACATATTCTTTTTTTATTAGTTGAGGCTGTCAGTCAGGTAAAGCTATATCTAGGACAGACCTAAAAAAGCAGAAAAAGTGTTTGCTCAGCAGGAGACGTTTCTCGAACTCGAATGCATCAGATCTTTGCAACTGGATAATAAATTGGGTTTCCAAACCAGGTCTGGATAGATAAAATATATTTTGAGTTGTAGGTGCATTGTTTCAAACTACTTGTGTAAATGCACGTGTCTTCCTGAGCCAACGTGCATTCCCCTAAAAAAAATGTACAGGTTGTGTTTGCGGCGATTTCCACATTTGCTGTAAAACATTTTCAAAACAAAAATATACTATTATGCTAGTGAAACTTTTTTTACTGTGATAAAATTCACGTAGACTGTTTATTTGGCTTTATTCGTTGCATTATATGGAAATCTAATGCACATACGCCCTCTACTGTGCAAAGTAGAAGTAGCTAGGACTAGATAGATTGTAATTGTAAAGCTTGTGGATTGAGAAATACAATTACCTTTTTAAACGCATCAGTAATCCTTGCTTATAGCTCACTCCTTAGTGAACGAATAGTACATGCGAAATACTATTACATTCGCAGACCTCGCTGACTAAATGACCAAGAGCGTGTGTCATCATTTGAAATACAGGGGCAGATTTACAAGCCCCTTGCGCCACTTTTGCGTCACTTTTCCCATGTTAAAAGTGACGCAAAAGTGGCGCAAGGGGCTTGTAAATCTGCCCCACAGTTTTCATTCGCCTGACGTCACTTGGTTGACGTTGTGGCCTAGCCCCTAGCTTCTCACAAACCTAGAATTGTTTCGAAGTAAGTGTTACGATTGTTTACGTAATTATTACGTTTTATCACAAATACAATTTTAAAAAATGCGAAATACTACGTAGGAACATGTAGACTATAAACAATGTGTTCATTTTGCTCTTTTCATAAGCAAGAGTTAATCTTCAAAATATTCCTAGTTTATCAAGGTATATTTTTTAAGGTAAGGCGGGGATAAAACAAAGGAGAACAAAAGGTCACTAATTAGAGGTTCAACTACTCAAAATGCGAAGAATTGTGCACTAGGTCATCATTTTAGATATTTATGAAAAAGAAAAAAGAATTGCCAATCAAAATGCAAAAAGCGAGGAAAGGTAGCCGAAGTACACGCCCATTGGTTCACTTGCATAATAGTAGTAGCTGTTGTACTCGTCACTGATCTCTCGAGTTGCGCCACATTCTTTCTCTGAAGTTCTGGGGGCTTATTTACAAGGCCCTTGCGCCACTTTTGCGTCATTTTTAACATGGGCAAAGTGACGCAAAAGTGGCGTAAGGGGCTTGTAAATCTGCCCCCTGCTGTCTACATGAGTCATTAAGCCCTTTCATCCTTTGAAGTTTTGGAGGTGTAGGGAGTGTTGCTCCAAATATTACTCATCTGCAGTGCTGGAATTGGAAAAACTTTACTGTGGGAACCTATAAATTGGGGGTCAACGTGAGGCAACAAAAAAAGGGGTGGCATCAAGGGGGGCAAAGTCATGAAAAACAGCCTGACATACATTTTTTTAAAATTTAATCTGCCACAAAGAATTCAGCAACAAGGAAAACGTGACAGTAAATCTTTTCTGGCTTAATTTGTTGCAAAGCCTGCATTTTAAAATATTTTATGGGGTTAAGGAGCCTGCTGCAGAGATCTTTGTGTGGCCAGCCAATCTCAGGGAATAATAATAATGGTTCGATAACTCTGATGGTTAATGCACTTGTTGGAGATATCTTTGTTTGTCTAGTTTTGACTCAAGGTAGTATAGAGGGTGAATGTGTGTGCTGCAAAGCACGACATGCAGATGACAGATTTTTATTTTATGCAGATAGAAAAGTGGGATACTGCTTTTGACACAGACATCCTTTAATTACTTGCAGATCATACATTGCAATCCTCCTAATATAGCACAGTGAGATGTGAAATGGCATCATGGACCTTCATGCAAACTGCAAGGCATGGTTTAGAAACGTATTGTTTTTGCTCAATCTGTTGTTATTATAAGGCTACTAAAAATGGGTTATTTTGGGTAGTAATAAAGCCTTATTAGTACAGACAACCCCATGCACTGCGTTACATATTAATTCCTAACTTTATGTTTACTCTGGCCATGTACTCTTAACATACAATCCCTACCAGTATAGCTGATGTGTGAATCCAACACCTTGAAATGCTCATTTTTTTATGTATCATCCTGTACATTGATCTGTTCAGTGGTCGAAGTGTATTAAAAAGTAAGTGAACTGTGATGTTGTGTACAAGGGGGCGGGGCCAGAGGCGTGGCTAAAAAGCAAATTACTCTGTTTCTTTTTTCAGTCTTTTACCTTCTGTGTGCATATAAAATAGCATGCAACTTAAATGCAAAATAAATGCAAGTTAAGTTAATCAGTTGGGAATGTACTATTGCACTTATTGAAACCTCTACTAGTTAATGCACTCCAGATGTCTGTGTCTTTACCAGAGAGCCACGGACTCGAGTCCTGGTTGGAGCAGTGGAGAATAGTTAGGAGCGAAACACACAGTGGCGGCTCCTGGTGGGAGTGCTGCGGGGCGGTGGGGCGGGGCGAGGGAGGGGCAGGGTGGGGGGTAGTAAACTCCGGCTTACGGCCGAACAGAGTTAAGTAACTAAATAAATAAACAAAACTAATTACATTGCGGCGCTGCAACGCCGATTTGGCGTTGCAGCGCCGCAATGTAATTCGTTTTGTTTATTTATTTAGTTACTTAACTCTGTTCGGCCGTAAGCCGGAGTTTACTACCCCCCACCCTGCCCCGCCACACAGCACACCCACCAGGAGCCGCCACTGGAAACACAGGCCCCCTACAGCCCCTTCCATGCAGGAGGCCTGTGTTAAACCCCTTTAAAAAGCACACACTTCACAACTCAGCTGGTAGCTCCTTTCCAATCCCACTCTACAAAGAATAAATTTGTGCCATCAGGTAGCATCAAGTGATTCCATAAATTAAAGCAAATACCAGCATCCGAGCTCCCCTTACATTTGCAAAGAGACCCGTTGTGCACATTTACATTTCTTTCAGGTAAGCAGACACCCTGGCAAGAAGGCTTGTTTAGCTGTCTGCCCCTCCCTCAGTTTCATAGCACAGGAGAATCCCTGCCTTACACTTCACCTGAAGCATTTTACTCACGTAATTAACCGTCCCAGGACTGTTATTTTTTTGCAGAAAGTAGGGGAACTGTTTCCTTAAATTAAAAAAGTATGGGCACGTCATGCTCTTCCGATCCCATCCACTTCGACCACTAGATCTGATGTATAATGTGTGCATGTGATGTAAAGCACACTGGGATGAGTAGCGCTATGAAAAGCTCATGCAAACTGATACAGCTGACATTCTTACAGTGCATGAACAGTGCACAGGGACAAAAAAAAGTCAACAGCTTGCCTCCAAATCATAATTTCTCTAAAGTACTTGAGAAGTGATAAGATGTGCACCTTTGTTTCTGCTCCTTTGCATTGGTGTCTAGGTGCTAGGCTTCAGATAGCTCCCATCCAGGACACCACTCGAACACTAGGAGGCAGTAGCGGCTGCTACCGGACCCAGGTGGTGGGGTAAAAAAAGAAGAAAAAACACACTTACCTCGCTGCAGCCGGCCGCCGCATCTCCTCCGTCCTCTTATTCCTATCTCCGGTCCCAGCAGCGGGAAACACCCCAGCTCCCAAGCTTCCTTGAGCCAATCACAACGCTGCAATGCAGCGTTATGATTGTTCTGAGCGCCGTGGTTCGGCGCTCAGATGGGTAATGGGAGGCTGGGCATGTTCCTCACAAGCCTGTTTATTACAGCCTGCTGGGGAAGATGCAAAGTGCGCAAGACTGTTTGGCCGGCCCAAGAGGGCCGGCCAAGCAGTCTTGCACACTTAGGGAGTGCAAACCACTCCTCCCTCTGCTCTTGTCAGCCCTGCCCCGAGAGCCACTGACTGCAATAGGAAAACTACAATGATATTAACATTAGGTTATTATCATTTTATTTTTCCTCTTGAGCAGTGGGGTGACGCTCCTCTGCCTTAGCGGAGGAGCAGCCACTGCTAGGAGGGCTGATCAACCTTTAAATTCGGCCTTTGTTTTGTGCCCAACTCCATTCCAAAATAAGAAAGCTCCCGCGGCTCCCGCACTTTGTTGCTCTGAACATAAGCAGACCACAAGTGGGCGCTACTGACTTATATCTCGGTGTTGGCAAATTACACTGGGACATATCCAGCATCCGGATCCCCAATCCAGCCCAATAACAGCTGCCCGATCCGGGTGGATCCTCCTTCATTCCCACACTACTCCTCTGGAGAGATTCAGGGGCAGTCTGGCAGCGTTATTTCAACTAATGGTTACATAGTGAATGGAAGAATTGCGCTTAAAAATGTTCCCTTCATTTCATTGCGTGGCAAAGTTTGCCACCTAGTGGACAATGCAATCTCAACAGCAGACAAGAGAAGAATACATTCGTTAATCGATATATAATTTTCATACATATTTTTACAGACTTGATCCAAATGATTTAATAGTGTTAACGCAAACTTGTGAATGCGGTTCCTACTGCAAGCTATTTCACAAAACAGTTCTTGCTTTCTTTTGTTACAACACAACACGGTGTATCCTTCGGCAGTTATTTACATTCAGAAACTGTGGACCTCACACCATCACATACACTACCGATACCTCCGACACGACACCCACGCACTCTTCCACCCATATCCCTCCCGCTGAGTAGCAGGGTGCCCTTCAGCAAATGAGCCGTGCCACCTTGTAAAGTGTATCAAGTGCATTTACACAATTACTTTTTGGCTTCATCACTCTCTGCTGCAGGTTTTGCAACCAATCCATTACTATTCCAGTGAGAGGCTGTCTTGAAAATATCGATGTTGTGACTTCCCACGGTTTTTATGAACTAGTTCCTGCAAGACGTTTTCTTCGATGAAGATTAAGAGGGCATTGCATTCACAAACGGTTAAATATGGATTTTTGTATATAGGTAAAGTGGGGTTGCTGGCTTCCCAGAGTTCAAAGTATCTGCTTCCTCCCAATTTTTGTGTTAGACCTGGGAGAGCTTTGTTCAGATGAGCAGCAGGAGTGCCACAGAGCAGCGATGCATCTTGTCTGCTGTGGCTCATTTGTGTGAAGGAGCACAATAGGGAGGTTAGCAAGGAGTTTAGTGGAGGGAGCAGTGTGTGTGTGTGTGTGGGGGGGGGGGGGTAAAGATACGAGCTCTGGGCAGTTGGCGACTGATTTTTCCGTTGCAGGAGGGTCGGCTGAAGAGGATGACGGGCCCTCAATTATATAAAAGGAGGCCCCCAAATGCATCAACCAATTGTTTGTGGGATTTGAACAGGTCTGACATTCAATTGGGGCCTGTCTAATTTGATTCTTCTGGTATTATTGTCTGAAATCTTCAGTCTGTAGGAACGTGAAATATTGTAGTCATGAGAGGTACTGCGAGATAGTTTTTCTCTCTTTTATTACTTTTTTCAATTGATTTTTGAAGTAGTGTTGTCTTTGACGCTGGTAGTTGAATATTAGTGGGAAGTTGTTTTTAATAATATCACACATCTTCACTACTAGTGATTTTCAGTAAAAATAAATAACTATACATTATTTCTGGGGAAGGTTAGTGACTTGTGTTTGTTTAAGAAAAACTGGTTCATTGTTAGGGGTGGGTTGGAAAATGATAAAGTTTGTTTCTTCGAGGCCCTGGTCCTGCGTGGTTGCAGTTGTTTGGGTGGGTTGGAGAGGATGGGCATGAACTGAAGGCAGAAAGGTCCAGCTAAGGGAAAGATGGCCAGTTTAAGATGTTGATCGAAGAGTGCTATTGAAATATCAGGGTGATACCGTGTTCTCCTATGCGGGTTCAGTCCTTGGGTAGTAGAGCTTTGTGTTCTTCGATGCAATATGATGCTTCATTGGCTAGGAGGGTGCTACATTTCTACCTTCAAGGAACCCATCTCTCACTTCTGAGGAACATGGGAAGCCTGCAATTCAAAGTCAGTAGGAGTGATGCACCTCCACAACAGGCATTCAGTGTCCGAGATCCTGAAATCCAGGAACCCAAAAAGCAGTATGCAAGTGGTGGCCAATGAAAAGGCCCTAGCTATGGGGGAAATAGGACAGGATCAGTGTGGTAAACATCTTGATGAAGTTCCATGAATCACAGGCAGGCAAGCCCTCTGACTTGGTCGCACATGTGTGGGAATCAAACAAGAACACGTATCAGTAGATATTCAGAATCATAAAAGGAAATGGGAGGCAGCTGCTAAGAATAGAGAATGATGAGAATGGCAGAGTGTTGTGGAGACAGTGAGGGGTGAGCCATGAAGGAGAAGCAGCCATGATAGGAAGTGAAAATATACAGGATGAACCAGGTAGGAGGACCACCGCAGAGAGAGGACTGTGATCTCAATTGGGAATCGGTCACCCACTAGACCGGGTAGATCTAAGGAGTAATCTACTGGGATTGACAGTGGTAGGGATGAGCAGGCTTGAGATTAGGCACTGGAGCAGTTGGAAAGTATTTCAAGACAATATCCAGTTCGCAATATGTTCAAGTGCGTGCTGGTGGAAACCAAACACAAGGACACGTTTTCCATCCTTGGTTTATGAACTTTAGCAGCAATCTCATTGGTTCAGGTGGTTGGTGGGGGAGGGAAAATCTGAGGTCAAATGGTGTGGGGCATGCGAGGGTCTTTAGCACTTCATTGCTCTCAGTGGACAGAGGAAGCCATGCTTAGGATGGGTGTTTTGTTTCCTGCTGTGGATATTTTCCTTGGGACAGGCGTGCTCCCTCCTAGGGGTGGAATCCATCTTCGGACCAGGTGCAGTGGCCCTCAGATGTCCAGATAACCTTCAGGCATTCCCATCCACACGACCAGCCATGAGTCTCGACACAGACACAGGGACTCTTCTGGAGGTGGCGCTAACCCCATGAGACGTACTGCTCACTCTGACACTAAGAAAAGCTTGATGTTTCTACCCGTCTTCTCTGTTTTCAGCTTCTTTACATGTGTATGGGGATTGCCAATTGTTGCGTTAAATGACGTCACCTCCAGCAGCAGATGTTGCCCACTGTGCTCGGCAGGACGCTTTAGGCTGCCTTTAGAGAGTGCAGAAGTGTGGACCCCCAATCTGAGTTAGTGTCACATTTCACAGGAGCAAGGAGGTCTGTCACGAATCCAGAATCCAGATGGGGGTCTTTTCCACAATAGGTTCAAAGGTGTCTTCAGGATGTGCGGCAAATGCTAGGCCGCCCCAGTCACCCATCCACCCCTGCACAGTAGACTGTACTTTTCTCATAAGCCATAAATGTGTTCTGAAGTGCAGTGGGCTCAAAGAGGGCAATGTCTTTTTTACAAAGGGTACTGCCATTGCCCTCCTCAAATACATCTGTGGCCCCTTTACCAGCAAGAAAACAAAACAAGAGAGTGAGAAGTTGAGATAAACTCGTTTCTCTTCCATTTGTTAACATAACAATCAAATGAAAACGAGCCTGCTACAACACATACATAGCGTCAAGAATGCATTTCACTCCTGTCTCAAGAGAAAAAAACACGACAGGTTTCTTTAAAAAAAAATATGTTTTTTTCTCTCTTAAGACAGGAGTGAAAGGCATTCTTGACCCTTTATATGAGTGGTAGCAAGCCCCTTTGTCAGCACCAACTTTAGCTTGCTCCTCATTAATGTTCTCAAAGTGTGCTTCCTGAGGGAAGGGGAATGGGAGTGTGTTCATCAGTTGCCTTTGAGCCGCTCCATCAAGCCTCACCAGGCTATAGTTCAGTCAGACATTTTACTTTATCTTCTTCTTCTTAATAAACAAGAAAAAAAAAAGTCATTTTTACTGCAAAATGATCAAATCTGTGAGATTCCAGAAAGACAGAATTGTTAAATATATTACTAGTTAATGCCACCATTTCCATCTGATTCCGTTTTGAAATTAATCTGCAAAGCCCCTCGATAAAAGGCCTACTATGGAAATATTTTTTCAATTCTATTTACAGCGCCATTTCCGAGGGAGATCTATTGGGAGTCGAAAATGGCAAGTTTATATCTATATGTTGCATGTCAAGGCCATATTCAAAGTTTAAAAGCAAGCACCGCATCCTCGACAGTAACCAGCCGAGCTTCTTCCTGGCCTGGCTGTTTCCTTAATGAGGGATTACTGGTTCAAGTGATGCCGTTTTTTTATGTCCAAATTATTGGCAAGAGGGTGAGCGAGTGTTTACATGCTTTGTAGTTCACGGGCTTTAATATGCCCCGTTGTAGACTTTCACAAACACAGTCTGTTTTTAAAGCTGTGTAAAAACCGCAGTAGCTGAACAAAGCGACTATGGTTTATCTATGAGGGGGTGTGAATAGACGCCCCTTTTGTAAGACTCTCTTGTCCACCGAGGAGGCGCTTGCAAACTTTTCTAAGCTAATGCGTCTCTTGCTAGTCGTGTGGCCTTTATCAAACAGCAGAAATTGGCTCTAAGTTGCAGTTGTTCAGCTCTATGGCTGCGAACACAGCCTGGTCACATGCGCTGATCTCAGCTAATAATGGGAAGAGAATAGGCCCCCTGCGAAACTGGACAGAAAACAAATATATTTAGGATGTATGCATGACATTCAATGCTGTTTTTCCTTAGAAGATGACTCTTTATTATAAATGTATTTATTTATTTGCAGTACTTTTTAATAGCGTTTCAGTGGCACCCATCAGGCACATCAAAGTGCTACAGTGCAGAGAAGTTTTTTTTTTTTACATTTTCTGTGCGTTTGCTAAGGACATTTGCTTTTGGGAGGTTTAGTTTAGGGTCGTGGTGTTAGTATATTCTCGTTAGGGCAGATTGGCGAAAAGATGGGAAGGCGGATTAGTTAGTGCTGGACTAAACCAAATTAAGGCACAGGCAGAAAAGGACTAAAGATGCAAGAGAACAGTCCCTGCCCGAACAAAGGGCTGCCAGCACCTTCCTCAAGCTGATCAGGGAAGGACTCTGACACATGGATCAAGGAGGAACAACCCAAAGGCATGGGGGGAGGGCGGAAGAGCTAGACCATAAACCGACTTTTTCCTCGGGCTTACATATTTTTATCAAAAACAAGGGGAGAGCAAGGGAGAAAGAGGGTGCATCCGGATCCCCTGTATAATAAGTTTTAAACAACTATGGACGAACCCTGACTATGTGAGGCACCATCACTGGGAGGCAGTGTTAGAACCCACTAGGTTGGTAAAAGACCCCTCACACACCAACCTGGTTGGTGTCATGCTTCATCATTGGGGTCCCAACCAGGTGGCCGAATGCCCCCTGGTTGTGCTACGACGCCTGATTACAGCGGAGCTGGTGTAGTGCAAAAGTGTGATGTGAATTAAAAATATCTCTGAGAATCCTTGCCTCATTTATATTTATTTTATGGCGGCTCAGGATATCATTAAAAATAAGTGATGCAACTAGGAAAGAATTAATTATCTTATAGTTGACTGTGTGTTAGGTCTACATGTTTCAGCCCGCACAGAGAAGTAAGAGGGGCTTTCGTCAGGACCGTGCTAGTAACGTGAGTGGCAAAAAGAAGGGTTGCCACGTGAAAAAGTGCTTAGAAAATAGTACCTACACACGCGCTAAGGTGTGTGGACTGTGTGTCAACGTACTTACGGACACGTATATAGAATAAAACCTGTGGATAAAAAACATATACATGCATACATGATTATGACGGACAC
Organism: Calotriton arnoldi; assembly: GCA_963921515.1. NCBI lineage: Eukaryota > Metazoa > Chordata > Amphibia > Caudata > Salamandridae > Calotriton > Calotriton arnoldi. The sequence goes on from CAWUFW010006970.1 coordinate 950,117, forward strand.
ATAAGCAACATAAAATGCAATCTTAGGTGCTATGGTCCTACAAAAGGACCTGCCTGGTGATGGTAACTGTAATGAAAGACATGCCTGTATGGTGAACGTGCTGCATGCAAACATTGGTGCAGCAGCTCTCATGCTTCACATACATAGCTTTGAAATGAAGCTTTAGGGCTTCCGTGCGGCAGTTAGTGGCAATATAGGGCCGTGGTCACTGCGTTATGTCAAATAGTAGCGTGACTAGGTGCTGGCCAGGCCACAACGTTAACAAATGATTCGAAAGGTTGGCGCACTCTTAAAGAAGCCGGCATTGTGCTGTCGATCGAGGCGCGCTGATTAGTTAAAAACAAAATACAACAAAAGGACACAGATAACAGAAAACAACGCTTACACTATGATTGAGAGTGTTTACCTGATCCGGGCTCGGGAGGAGTTCGCTCCTATCTACGGATCTTGAGGGGGAAGAGGAAAAGGGAAAGGAAACCTCTGAGTTGAGAGAAACCTCTACGTTGGAAAAAAGACAATGCTCACGAAGAGCATGTGAGTGTGGCCTCTGACGCAACCTTACTTGGTATCGGAGCGAAACTGCAAGTAACCTATTCTGGTCTCTCGGCATCCCGGATGAGAATGGGAGCCGGTGAGGGCTCGGTATATAAGGGAGTTGGAGCCATGGAGTACGTGCCAGTGAGGATGTTGGAGTCGGGCTGTGCATGGCTAAAGAGTGTGCGCATGCGTGGTTTTGGAATGGTGACTCCTTCTGCATGTGCGTACTAGCTCTCAGTGTGTCTGATACTGCGCATGCGCAGTCTGTGGCAACTCGCTGAAGCTAGGTGATGATAAACATTGCTTAATTGGTGAAGCGATGGTGGAGCATTCTGAAATGAGACTGAAGTATGGGAGGAGATCGCTATTTCACATGGATGCTCTGACATAGCTGAAATACAGCTGTGATATGGAGAGTGATCACTTGATCGCGGGTGCGTTCAGGCTATAGAAGTATCTGAAGATGCCCAGTCAGCAACATATTACTCAGGGAGCGCACAAATGTCTGAGCGAAGTGCTAAAGTGGAGACTACAATGAAGCAGAGTGGCAAGGGTAGAGCACTCTAAGGTACTTAAAAGAGAATGGAGGACCCTAAACTCAGGGCATACAAGGGTACGATGCTCGTTGGGATGTGCGAGCAGTATGGGGGAAAGGTGACAGAGAATACAGGGATATTGTTGAAAGGCTGAGGTTCTACAGGTCTGTCCTGATTCTAATGGGGTAGGTGTGCCAGGGGAAATGAGGATCTAAGATCTCTCTACAAGGTGATGATAACTGTATCAAGGAGGTGTGGTATCAAAGATGGGTGACGCTACATCTAGGATCTTCTAAGACTATTCCAGGGAATATTGTCGTTCAAGCCAATGATATTGCTGGACAGGCGATATATCCATCTTTGTTCTTTCTCAAGTAGACGGCTTTGGATGTTGGGTAGGTTAGGGTCCAGCGCTTCTATGACTACCCATCTCATGGCATTAGTTGTATGGCCTGCCTCTAGAAAGTGATTTGTCATTCTGGTTGTATTTTTCTTGCACCGTATGGTGCTGCGATGTTCGCAAATCCTGGTTTTGATTTTGCGGTTCGTCATGCCGATGTACATGAGGTTGCAAGGGCAGACGATGCGGTAAATGACATGTTCAGTGTTACAGTTAGTGTGTTTTCTGAGTTCCCATGTCTTTCCCGGTTCCAGGGTGAGGTTTTTACAGTCTCTGTGATGTGGCATACACTGCAACTCCCACATGGGTAATGGCCCATGATGCTTGGGAGCCCCCAGGCATTGAGAACTGTGTTAGGTGCTCGTTGTGGTTGTGTCGGTCTAGTAGACACTATGGCATCTTTGATTGTTCTTGCTCTTTTATTGGAAAGGAGTGGTGGTGCCCACTCAAGGTTACCTGTCTTCAGGATTTTCCAGTGTTTCCGGATGATTTGTGAGACTTTGTTGGTCACACTGTTGTAGGTTGTTACACATGTAAGTGGCACTGGTGTGGGGTCTTTTGTCTGGGTTTCAATTAGTGCTTCTCGGTTTTGGTTTCTGGCTCTCTTGTTGGCTTTATTGGTGATACTTTTAGGATATCCACGTTGCCGCAGTTTTTTGTTCAGGTCTATGGCTTGAGACTTATAGTCCTCGATTTCACTGCAGTTTCTGCGTAGCCTAAGATATTGGCCGTAAGGGAGATTTTCACGAAGTGGTCTTGGATGGAAGCTGGTGAAATGGAGTAAGGAATTGTGAGCCGTAGGTTTAAAATGTGTTTTGCTCTTGAGTCTATAAGTCTCAAGCCATAGACCTGAGCAAAAAACTGCGGCAACGTGGATATCCTAAAAGTATCACTAACCCAGACAAAAGACCCCACACCAGTGCCACTTACATGTGTAACAACCTACAACAGTGTGACCAACAAAGTCTCACAAATCATCCGGAAACACTGGAAAATCCTGAAGACAGGTAACCTTGAGTGGGCACCACCACTCCTTTCCAATAAAAGAGCAAGAACAATCAAAGATGCCATAGTGTCTACTAGACCGACACAACCACAACGAGCACCTAACACAGTTCTCAATGCCTGGTGGCTCCCAAGCATCATGGGCCATTACCCATGTGGGAGTTGCAGTGTATGCCACATCACAGAGACTGTAAAAAACCTCACCCTGGAACCGGGAAAGACATGGGAACTCAGAAAACACACTAACTGTAACACTGAACATGTCATTTACCGCATCGTCTGCCCTTGCAACCTCATGTACATCGGCATGACGAACCGCAAAATCAAAACCAGGATTTGCGAACATCGCAGCACCATACGGTGCAAGAAAAATACAACCAGAATGACAAATCACTTTCTAGAGGCAGGCCATACAACTAATGACATGCGATGGGTAGTCATAGAAGCGCTGGACCCTAACCTACCCAACATCCAAAGCCGCCTACTTGAGAAAGAACAAAGATGGATATATCGCCTGTCCAGCAATATCATTGGCTTGAACGACAATATTCCCTGGAATAGTCTTAGAAGATCCTAGATGTAGCGTCACCCATCTTTGATACCACACCTCCTTGATACAGTTATCATCACCTTGTAGAGAGATCTTAGATCCTCATTTCCCCTGGCACACCTACCCCATTAGAATCAGGACAGACCTGTAGAACCTCAGCCTTTCAACAATATCCCTGTATTCTCTGTCACCTTTCCCCATACTGCTCGCACATCTCAACGAGCATCGTACCCTTGTATGCCCTGAGTTTAGGGTCCTCCATTCTCTTTTAAGTACCTTAGAGTGCTCTACCCTTGCCACTCTGCTTCATTGTAGTCTCCACTTTAGCACTTCGCTCAGACATTTGTGCGCTCCCTGAGTAATATGTTGCTGACTGGGCATCTTCAGATACTTCTATAGCCTGAACGCACCCGCGATCAAGTGATCACTCTCCATATCACAGCTGTATTTCAGCTATGTCAGAGCATCCATGTGAAATAGCGATCTCCTCCCATACTTCAGTCTCATTTCAGAATGCTCCACCATCGCTTCACCAATTAAGCAATGTTTATCATCACCTAGCTTCAGCGAGTTGCCACAGACTGCGCATGCGCAGTATCAGACACACTGAGAGCTAGTACGCACATGCAGAAGGAGTCACCATTCCAAAACCACGCATGCGCACACTCTTTAGCCATGCACAGCCCGACTCCAACATCCTCACTGGCACGTACTCCATGGCTCCAACTCCCTTATATACCGAGCCCTCACCGGCTCCCATTCTCATCCGGGATGCCGAGAGACCAGAATAGGTTACTTGCAGTTTCGCTCCGATACCAAGTAAGGTTGCGTCAGAGGCCACACTCACATGCTCTTCGTGAGCATTGTCTTTTTCCAACGTAGAGGTTTCTCTCAACTCAGAGGTTTCCTTTCCTTTTCCTCTTCCCCTCAAGATCCGTAGATAGGAGCGAACTCCTCCCGAGCCCCGATCAGCTAAACACTCTCAATCATAGTGTAAGCGTTGTTTTCTGTTATCTGTGTCCTTTTGTTGTATTTTGTTTTTAACTAATCAGCGCGCCTCGATCGACAGCACAATGCCGGCTTCTTTAAGAGTGCGCTCACCTTTTCGAATCATTTGTTAACGTTGTGGCCTGGCCAGCACCTAGTCACGCTACTATTTGACATAACGCAGTGACCACGGCCCTATATTGCCACTAACTGCCGCACGGAAGCCCTAAAGCTTCATTTCAAAGCTATGTATGTGAAGCATGAGAGCTGCTGCACCAATGTTTGCATGCAGCACGTTCACCATACAGGCATGTCTTTCATTACAGTTACCATCACCAGGCAGGTCCTTTTGTAGGACCATAGCACCTAAGATTGCATTTTATGTTGCTTATGTGTCCGTCATAATCATGTATGCATGTATATGTTTTTTATCCACAGGTTTTATTCTATATACGTGTCCGTAAGTACGTTGACACACAGTCCACACACCTTAGCGCGTGTGTAGGTACTATTTTCTAAGCACTTTTTCACGTGGCAACCCTTCTTTTTGCCACTCACGTTACTAGCACGGTCCTGACGAAAGCCCCTCTTACTTCTCTGTGCGGGCTGAAACATGTAGACCTAACACACAGTCAACTATAAGATAATTAATTCTTTCCTAGTTGCATCACTTATTTTTAATGATATCCTGAGCCGCCATAAAATAAATATAAATGAGGCAAGGATTCTCAGAGATATTTTTAATTCACATCACACTTTTGCACTACACCAGCTCCGCTGTAATCAGGCGTCGTAGCACAACCAGGGGCATTCGGCCACCTGGTTGGGACCCCAATGATGAAGCATGACACCAACCAGGTTGGTGTGTGAGGGTCTTTACCAACCTAGTGGGTTCTAACACTGCCTCCCAGTGATGGTGCCTCACATAGTCAGGGTTCGATCCATAGTTGTTTAAAACTTACATATTTTTATAACTAGGAACGCAAGAAGCATGACCGTGGTACTTTCATAAATGGCCATTAATATGAATTGTTTACAAAAATAATATAACGAAAATAAGTTTGATAAAAAGTTTCCCTAAACCTGCAATGGGTATGGCCCTTTGACTTTAATTTGCCTAAATGTGGATTGAGTGGCCTTTGCCACGTTATTTGCTAGCAAGCCAATTGAAAATTAGCCTACTTGTCAGAAATAGTCCGCCTGAGAAAATGGCATTTGATAATTAATTGAAATCAAAAGCAAACCAATTCTTGTGAAAAAAATGAATTTGTTTCTGACAAAAAATAAATAAAAAACAAATTGATTTTTCAGAAATAAATATGTGTAAATCTACATCTGTCATAAAAAGTCCTATAATTTGCAGTGTTTTGAATTAGACCGAGTTTCTGAATTTTCTTCATGACTGTCAATTCGTCGTAAAGTGAAAAATTAACATTTCACTATCCATAACAAAGAATATTTGATTTTTTATTTATTTGTACAACTTATATAAGATGGGCCTAGCCACAGGGGCAGCGGAGCACTTTACAATAAATAGTTTTTCAGTAGGAATAGTTAACAGCAGGTATCATTGACGGCATGGTAAAACAACAGGTACCAACAAAGAGAAAGGAAAAAGGGGACTAGACAGTAGCGGTCGGTGGTGGGAGTGCCGCCGGGCGCTGACGTGGGATGGGGGAGGGGCAGGGGGGGGGGGTAGTAAACTATGGATTACGGGCTATTACAGGTAAGTACACATATAAATAAATAAAACGAATTTCGTTTCTCGCGCTGCATCACATTTGGCGATGCAGAGCCAGAAACGAAATTCGTTTTATTTATTTATATGTGTACTTACCTGTAATAGCCCGAAATCCGTAGTTTACTACCCCCCACCCTGCCCCTCCCCCGCCCCACGTCAGCGCCCGGCGGCACTCCCACTCCCACCCCCGACCGCTACTGGGACTAGATAGAGTCTAAGATGCCATTAAAATCTTTAATGAAAACTGATAAAATCTGCTAAGACTAATTTATCTGTGAATAGGCTCTTGGGAGTCCATAATACATTTAAGAAGATTTGTTTCAGTTGTCCACTCCCGTCTTCTCTTTTATGCTCTAGACATATCTTTGAGCATACACATAAATTGTGTGGTGAATTGTCCAACTTTTTTGATGAAAAAATCCTTACAATTTGTGACAGTCTAGCAACTCTGCCCAATAATGTTTGTTTTGTGGATAGAGCGACAGACTTTGATGCACTGTCCAGTTTGCTTTCTGAGGCTGAGAGGCCCAGGCTCTCTATGTTCAACCAGTTAACTCCTTAGGAGTTCATGTATCTGGCTAATTCTGTCACATCAGATTCACCTCTGACCATATTCCTCCAGCAGCTTGGAAGGCGGTAGCTGGCTGATTAGCTAAACCTCTTTTGAGCATATGTGATAAATCCACTGCACATGGTTACTGGTAGATAAATAGAAAAAGGCCTTGGTTTTTCTCCTGCTGAAGAAGGCCAATGCTGACCATGCCACATTGAGCAACTTTCTTCCCATATCTCTACTGCCATTTCTTATAAAAATCTGGAAGATGTTCCCCTGGTCTCTTGGTTTGTGGAGCAGCACAACTTTTTAGATCCGTGGCAATAGGTCTTCTGCCCAATTCATGGGGTGGAATCTGCTCTTATATCTATCTCGGAGGACCTTCGGCTATCAGCAAACAATGGCCGTTTGATTGCAATGGTGTTGTTAGATCTGTCTGCCGCCTTTGATACAGTGTCCCATGATAGATTGCTCCTAAGGTTGGCAGAGAGAGGCATTTGCAGCAAGGCTCTTCAATGGAACAAGTATTACTTGCTGGTAGATATCAAGCTGTTCATTTTCCCCTGTTTCATTCTTGGCTAAAAACCTTGCGGCAGGGTGCTCCGAAGGGCTCCTCGTTGAGCCCCACTCTTTTTAACATATAATACACCCTTTGACTCAGGATACTTTTATGACCTATGCTGATAACAGCCAAATGCTAATATCTATTGACAATATTTACAAACAGAACAGGGGCAGTTGTGGTATAAAATACCGCACTCTGTATAGTTACCGTAATTACTTGGGTGCTCACCCCCTAGGCCAACTGTCCTAGAAAGACCCAAATAACCAAGAAAAGGGAGAACAACTGATGGGAAATGCACTCCTCAACAAAATTTTGGTCTGTAATAAGTACTTTATGGTATCCTCAATCTCACATTAGGAAATATTCATTATGATTGACCAATTGGAAAGAGCCCCTTAGTTAAGAGTGACAGAAGCTGACAGAAGCAGTGCTATCACAATGAATATTTCCTAATCTCTACAATTGTCCTTATTTTGGACTATATGATTAGCGAATGCAATCTTCTTGACAGGACAACGCTAAAAATTCTAGTGAAACTAATTTTGACCGGACAGGACGCACGAGGGTGCCTCACTTATTTTGCCATGAAGAAGTTCCCAATGCTTTGGGACGAAACGCGTTGGCTGTGTTTGTTGCCTTGCATGATTTGTGGAATCAGAAAATAAAGAATTAATTTCATCTACAAGAGCAAGCCCTGTGTAATATTTCAACTAAACTCTGGGATTACTATTTCTGTTGAGACTATTTGTGTTTTCTCTATGTGATGTTGAGGATACCACAAAGTACTTTATTGGACCATAATACAGACCAGATGTTTGTTGAGGAGTGATTCTCCCATCAGTAGTTCCATCTATTGACAACATGGTGTCAAACCCTTATGCGGTCTTTCACATCTGATTGGTAACGTTGGCCTTTGCCTATCGCATACCTTCTTGAAATGCAATGCAGATAAGACAGAAGTGCTGTATTTGTCTAGTGGCTGCGGATCCTCTGCCATGGCTATCAATCTTTGGCCAGACTCATTTGCCTCTCCTGCTCTGGCTGATTTGGTCCATTATATAGGTTTCCATCAAGACAATAAGTTGTTCTTTACCAGCCAGGCCAACCATCTATCCACAACGTTCTTCTTTCTCTTCCGAATGTTGACCAAAATGGTACCTTTCCTACCTTCATCTGCATGATCTGTGGAGGTTCAGGCAACCATTCTTAGTTGCTTAGACTACTTTGGTTCTGTGTTCCTCTGTGCACCAGTAGGGCTCTTAAAATGGCTACAAAGCATTCAGAATGCTGCTGCTAGACTGGCCTTACAGTTGTCCAATTTAACATCTTCCTATGCAGCTTATAACTTGGTTATACATGGTTAAAATAATTAGTTTTAAGTCCTTGTGCTGGTTCCATAGGGCTTTCTATGAAAAGGGACCTCATTATCTGAAAGAGAAGTTTATTCACTACATGCATGCTCACAAGTTGCGATCATTCTTAACAAGAGAAGGAACAAGTTCTCTGGAACTTCTTGTCCCCCTCTCTGTTTATGATTCAAGATTGACTTTAATTTAGGAAAGTCTTGAAAACGTGGCTTTATGCACAATAGATGTCCATGTGCTTCCATTCAGTTTTGATGTTGCAGTTAGATGTTACCTCAGTGCCAGGGTACCTTTTAGGTCACAGTGTGCTTTGGACGTCTGTATAAAATAACATAACAAGATAGTCTCAGGGGTACAATCTGGAAAACTGAGCCTTAAAGTGCCATATAAATGCCATGAGGTCCGGGTTCAGTCTGATGTGTTCAGACATCTTAGTTCCCCATATGGGACACAAGCAGGTGAAGGCTTGGTTTGACATCTTAATTAGCAGGTTATTTGGCCATCTTTGCACTTTCTGGGAAACAGCTTTTTGGTTCTACTCAGGCTCTGCATGTACTGGTTGGCAAATGGCCTCTGCTGATGGTCATAGTGTTTCACTGAACTGTAGGGTGGAATAAGGTGAGGTCAGCAGTGTTAAACCGCTGATGTCAATGAATGCAAATCATATACCGCAGATCTGTAGAAGTTCAAGTGAGTCTGGACAGACAACAGGTTTAAAGGCAGTTCATTCCAAGATTTGGGTCCTAAATCAGAGAGAGCGCCACCTCTCCAAGAACTTTTGAAATGAAATACGTGTAAATGCAACAAGAGTTAAAGCACGGGTCCTGAAAAGGCCAATAAATTAGGAAACAGTCACTCAAGCATCGACACTCAGTGCCCTAGAAACATCTGCATCATACAGAGAGCTTTAAACTTGTCTCCTTGGAGCCAATAGGGCTGTTTATTGGTGACCAGACTTTTTATAGCCTGAAAATCTTGCATATGGTAAAGTTTTGTATACTTTGCACTTTCTAAAGAGCAAAGTCTGGCAAGGAATGATGCATGATGTTACAGTATTCTAGCCATGATGACATAGAAGCTAAGCCCAAATGGTGATGCAGTTATGCTAGAGGAAGGAAGGGGAGCACTTTCATGTTGGTTTTCAAGGTGAGGAAGCTGGAAAGGGTTTAAGGGTTACTTTGAGCCCAAAAAGAGAGGCCTTCATCTATGTATACTCCAAAAGAATGTACTTTAGCTGTTATTTCTGGAGCAGCTCCCAGCACCCCTGGCCAGTGTGAACTGTGACACATGGGTTTTGGTTGCCCGTGATCAACAGCTCTCTGATGTTAGGATCTATGTTGAGAGAATTTTCACTAACCCATCCTTGACTTGCTCAAATGTGAAGCAAACAAAGAGTCCTGATGGTTCCTACAGTGAGACGAGAAGGAGGTGCCAGTTCCTTACTTCCTTCTGTGAGATCACATTTAATGTTTGATCCCCTGATGTCCCGGTTCATGTTCCCAGAGAGACAAACACCCACACACTACCTCCTTCGCTCACTCACGCACTCTTACACATCACTCTGCATTACACCAATAAACAACTTAGTATTATTGAAATGAAATTAGCCTAAATATACCTCAGTGCCTTGAGCAGAGCATTGCATCCTAGCTATTTATGTGCCCATCAACACTGTCTAGAAAACAACCTTCATATGCAAAGATGTACACAACTGACCCCCCACCTAAGTGTGAAACCGCAAGGTTCTACGGCACACTCACTCACATATAAAAATCAAAGATCTTTAGCAGGATCAAACTCATTTTACTTTCAAATGAATCAACATGAGACACGAACTTCACTAACCATACTGAAAGAATCACAACCAAAGAACAATCAACAATCAGCAGAAATATCAGATCTGTGCCAACTGGTGCTGAGGTTAGAAAGCACTTTGGTGCCACACTAATGGCATAAGCTGTTGTACAAATGGGGACAACTTGATATATAACATATTTTTGCCCCTGAGGCATATCTTTCATCTAAAATGTGGATACACACTTTTGGCTTTCACGTGGCAGTTTGTGGATCACATCTAAGCATAGTTTATTGCCAGGATAAAACAGTGTCATTTTAGAGATTTTGAGGGCCTTGGGCACAACATATTTCGGGGTCCTCTGTGCGGAACAACTTTAACTTTTATTACCTTTTTCCTGCTAATTGAAGCCCGCATAATGCCAAACAATACTAAATGTTAATTGTCAACAGGACCTGGACCACACAAAAACAGTTGAAATATGTCTAGGCCCCGGACCCTGCCAATCCTCACGATGACAACAAACAGACAGATGGAGTTAGAAGCAGAAGTAGGCAAAGAGGGGGAGAAGTTCAGATAGAAAAATAGATTAGACAGAGGTCAAAAAGACAGCAGATTCACTTTCCCAGGGGGGTCCTTGGAAGGGGGAGCCCTGGGCAATGGCTCAATTTGCCCATGCCTTAACACATTTCTGGTTTAAATATACATTTCAGGCAAGATGACTGGTAACGGGTGACTTGATCGATGCTCGGGCTGTATTTTTCTGCAACATCTTGCACCATAATGTGTTTCAAGCAACTAATATACAAAAGATGATCCCATATTTCCTACTAAAGCCAACATTTGCTTTTAATATTCGGAACTCGTGTTACAGAAATGAACATGCAGTGCTTTTATCAACAAAATATTATTGTGACCAATGCTACTTTATTGCATGTAACATGCCATAAAAATTACCAATGATGTTCAAACAGTAAATGTGAGTGACTTAATAACAGTCAAGGGGTGAGATCGAGACCTCTGTAAATTTAACACTCACTGACGAGATCTGTCCATGACCTAAATGTCACAAGTTCAAATTCTAGTAGGGCTGATACAGCAGTTCATCTTTCGGAGATCGATAAATTAAATGCCGGTAATTTGGATAGTAGTAACACCTGTTACAGCGCTACGAACTGGAAAACTGCAATAGCAAGCGCTATAAACATAAATAATATTGTACAGCCACAGAATAGTCATTTCAGTGACCTCTGAACTTTTACCACAGTCTAGAAGTTAAATATGACAGATCGTGCTTATATTTACCTGGCTGCAATAATCATGCACGCAGGCTATCACATATCTGCATCAATTGTGCCTCCTAGAGGCGGGCTGGGGAGGGGTCGAGTCCACGATGTACCACGAGTTTACATACTTCACGCGCAGCACCTCTGATCTCCAGTAAAGAGCAACAGAAGCTCGGAATGCCTTTGTAGTCCAGGTCAGCGATATTAACATTGCAATGTAATACTTTCCCGAAAGTTAATAATCCTTATCCTGTGAAAACACCCTTTGAAGTGTCTGCCATGTTTTGTTTCAGGTTGACCTCTTTCCCTGCATGATTGTGTAAACGGAGGTTGTTTTTGGCTCTGCTGCTTGGGAATGCGTTGTGACGTGTTTTAAATGGCTTTTCTCGCCTCGCGCCGCACGGGTCCTACACAACAATCAGATGCCAACGTTCTCCTTCTTGCTAGCTCCGTGTACTATGCCGCCCGGTGAATGAATGGGTGAGTGAGTGCACTGAGTGACGGAAAGCGATCAATTCTTTTATAGCTGCACCTGCTGGCAGTGCATTCCTGGAAGGCAGTCTGCTTAGCTATGCATGCCGCATTAAAAGTGGTCTTAAAGTAGAGATGGTGCAGCTACGTGTGGTGGAAAGTGTACACAATCGGGAAAGTCACAAGGGAGTAAATGTGGTCTGGTGGTAGCTAAGTGACAGTGACTGATATTGGAACTTGAGGCAAGAATCTAGCCATTACTTTTGCACACTTGACCAAACATTGTGTGATCCTGAGCAAATCACTTAATTTCCCTGCGCCTGAAGTTGTAAAAATGTGCAAAGTAAAAAAAGACTGGACGATATCTCATACGGTGTTGTGGTCAGCCATACCTTCCACCACAGGTCTCTGTGTTTATTCGTCCATGCCCATTGCCGTTGTGTACAGCGTTTCGCGTAGAAACGTTTTTTTTCCAGAAAATAAAAATGCTTTGTGCAGAAAATAACAAAACCCACTCTTAATGGTTTCAAAGACGCACAGAGGTCGGGAAAGGAGATGCATTATGGATCATGGACCTTAGTTAATAAGGGCCTGAACAATGAGTCAGTGGAATTACTTCACTTGTAACTCATTAAAGTAGTGCCCTGCAGCACTAGAATGCACCCACGCGGCACGTTTCGAGATGAGACTTCATACTAGTCGTTCTTGGCATACTCTTTCGGGCCGGTGCTTACATCGAACATGGCGCATGGAGACTGCCACTCTATGGGGCTTATTTACAAGCTCCGTGCGCCGCTGGTGCGTCAAGTTTAATATGGGAAAAAGTGACGTAACGGCGGCGCAAGGGGCTTGTAAATAAGCTGTCTTATCTTCCAAAGCGACAAAACGGCCCTTTAAGCATGTCCCGTTCATAAAACCTGCATAGTAAGTTTTATGCGAGCCTTAATACTCGGCAAAGTGTTGCATATGCAAAGGTCCACAAGGTGGCAGCAGTTCTCTCATTTTATATGAAATGCATGGAATGCTTACTATGAAGCTCTGAAGCGAAAAGATAAATGCATTTTTTTTTACTAAAATAGACCGCTAAGCATTGTTATGAAAAGCATGTGCAATCTTATCTCATCTCATACATTAGTGTACCCTCAAAGGACCTCTGGCCGCCTTATTAGTCTAGGAGGTATTTATTTTGTGATTATTTTTTAAACTTGTTTTTTTACAAAAACTGTTTTTGAAGACGTCGTTGCATTATTGTGTCTCTTGTTATCTTATCACTACGAAAACGTGTGGGTTTCGTTTCAAGAAGGTATTCATTGGCTTGGGCAGTCAGATGCCATCTGCTTCCTTTCCCGAGTCAATGAAACAGCCCCAGAAATCGGCTGCAATGAAAAAAATGTTTATTTAGTAAAAGGAAAACCTTATGTTTGAGACCATCATTTATGGATTTGAAAAAACATTGCCAGCTAACGTTTGCGGCACAATCTGAATTACCTTTCCTTAATATTTGTAAGGTTGATATATATTTTGGTAATAAATCATGCTGAGTGGGGGGCGCATAATTGCCCATTTCTTTGGTGTCAGGTGTCACTTACTAATTTGGCTTTTAATTCATGATTCACGTGGAAGTCTTTCATGATCTAAAGTGATATTTTTTGTAATATTATCAACCCCACTCCTGTATGAGGCCGTGGTCTATGGTTCAGCTGGTCGCTCTATGGCCAGTATCTCGCCTTGGCCTTAACTCCAGTGTTTCGCAGCGGCGGCCGCTCCATTAGAGCTGAGGAACACCGCCCCCCTGCCACCACCAGCAAATAAAATGATAATAAAACGGGTTTTATACCAGTTTTATTATCGTTTTATTTGAGTCTGCTGCCCTGTCCCCGCCCCCAGAACTCTGACGAGTCTTGGGAGCGGGTCCAGGGGATGACACTGCTGGTGGGGGAGTGGTGGGCACGCCCTTCACTGCGCATGAGGGTTTGGCCGGCCGTCTCAGGGCAGCCAAACCCTCATGCGCAGTATAGCTCTCTTCAGCCTCAGCTGCGTTGCTGGGGCTCGAGAGAGCAGGCACAGGCTCCCAGTCTGCCTGGGAGTGCAAGTTGCCGGCACTCAGGCCAATCCCGACACTGCTCTCATGCAGCGTCAGGATTGGCCGCAGTGCAGTCTGGCAGCCTGTGCCTAGAAGCAGGAAGAGCGTGATGCTGTGGGAGATGACGGCGGCGTTCAGGTAAGTTTTTTTTTGTCCCCCAAACCCTCCCCCCACCTCCCTCCTCTCCCCTCGGCCCGCCCCGCCACTTTGGCAGGGGACGGGCCACTACTGAGTTTATGACCTCTGTCTAGCAGAGGGACAGGCCTGTTGTCCACAGACTGGGATTGTAAGATCTGTGCACCTTTGCATTTACCACCCAAATCCTTGCTTTTCTCAGTCATAAATAAAGCATGCATAAACTGACTTATAGGCCATCACAGTAAAGATGGTGAATGCGGCGGTGTAGAACACAAGATTGTTCCTTTGGTTGCGATGCATATAATATTAACTCTGCGATTCCCCTCCCATTAACTTATTTTAAATATTAGAAAAATATAGTTGCCACAAAGTCCAAGTGCAGATCACTCATGCCCTTTTTCTGCTGGAACTTCTGTCCCATACACTTGCACATTTTTGCACATATTCAATTCAAATTCAAAAAAATACTTTACTTAGACAATAAAGTCTATCAAAGTGCCTAAAATTACAAATAACCTTAACGTGATAGTTGTTATGTTTGCACATAAGTGGATCATGATTGGGTATGATTTAGTTTTGCTAATATTTTTTAATAACTCGCGTCATATTCTGGTTAATGAGTTAAATTTTTAAATGCTCTTCCGTATAACATCCCTTCCAATTTTGTTCACCTCTTTTATCGTGTTGGCTTCGAGTATCACATTTGCAAGCCTCTGACACCGCACTTATCTGCAGCGAAAGTTCAGGAATTTATGCTGGTGGCTTTGCGGATCCTTACCTCTGTCCTAATGGAAGATTGCCTTGCACAGCTGCTTTACACAGCTTTTATCATTCTTATCCATTTGTCCATTTATTATGGTATCGTCTGGGTTGCCATTGGCAGGCCATTAATTAGTGGCATCGGGTTTATGCGGTCAATATTTGTCCTATTGCCATCCCTTGAGCAATTAAGTGTTGAAGCAGAATTTTAATTGCTGCTTCCGAATAAGTTTTAAATGGAATCTAAGTCTTTATTTAGTTGAGTCCTTGTATATAGGTCATGGGAACCGAGTTTATGCTGCTTTGTAGTGCTGTCAACAGGTTTTTTTTATAACTCAGTGGCCCATCTTTTCATCATTTTTATATCTATGGAATAATCTGTCATTGCCTTTTGGTGCATACATTTTATCAATGGCAAATCAATCTATTTTCATTACTTCTTTTTGTTTCCACTTAGTAAACACTTCCTTTTACTCACCGTCCTTTTTAATCCTGGGTACAGCCAGCTTTACTGTATCATGTACTATTATTTCCTTTCTCTGTGTTTTGGGATGTTCTGTGAACTATCCCAGACTTTCTAGGCTCCACTTTCTGTAATATCATCGTTGGTGTTGTTGCAACAGATGTTGTCAGCTGTCCAGTGTTTGCAGGAATGTTTCCTATTGTTAGGCTCTGCAAGAAGCTCTTTCAAATTTATGGACGCCAGATGCCATTCCTCCGGCATCCAGTCCATCCCATTGACGCTCAGTTCCAATATTTCTACCCTGAAAAGGTTTTTGATATTTTTAATCTCTCAGTTAACAGCTAAGGCCTTTAATCCAATCAAGGTTCAGAAATCCTTGTTTTGGCTTGTCAATCAACAATAAACTGAACAACAGGTTTACCCATAATCTGTTTACCTGTAACAGGGTGTCTATTATTGTGCTTTTATGGCGCATAGGACGTGTGCTGATAGTTCTTGTTAAAAAAAGGGTTTAAAAACCTTAATCTTATCGTAATCAATCATGAATAATTACTTGGCTGGTCATGCTCCTTTTCCACAATTTGGTGAAGGTTTCCTCCCAAACCTTATTATATGTTCTGCTTTACCCTCCCTTTAAGTCATTGCATGCCAGTCACAGAGATTCCGCGTGATTACCGCCAAACACAGTTAATGTGTCCCTTTCCCAGAGATCTTTAGGAATCTTGTACAACTTTTCCAGATGACAAAATACAATGCGTAGTGCCAGGTGTGCCACACATATTTCACCGTTCAAAGTCAGACTTAACAAAAGGGGAAAAGGGTTTCCATACATCAAAGGTACTGACTAGACCCTATTGGGTACCAGAACACCGTACATTGAGCATGAGAATGGGAATTTTGGAAACACCCTAAAATTAATATTTTAACCATTAGTTGAGTGGATACTAGGGTGGGAATACGGAAGTTAGGTAGACTAGGGGGGATATTCACAAGAACGTGCGCTAAACATCTCCAAAAAATGTTAACGCAACATTACACATCGCGGCCTATCGCGGGAAAATAACCCTGTGTTAACGTGAAATTCACAACACGGCGGTACCATGCGATAGTCTGCCGAAAACGCGGCCAATGTCCGCGATACAACCACCTCGACGGAGATAAAAACACAAACCTCAACACCAAAAAACGTGCGATGAGCCCATTCGCGATGAGGAAAGCAGCGATAAGCAGCGCCAGGCCCGCGACACACACACGGCAGGCGGGAATAAGCCCAACAAAAGCCTGAAAAAGAAAGACAAACCAAACAGAAACCAACAGCGAAGCACAATGGAGGCAACCGGAGCCAGTACACAACCCCACAAGCCCCATTGGCAACAAAACATTGTACATGGCAGGCCATCGTGGACAAGGTGAATGCAGCCTGAGAGCGGAGGAGGACATTGGAAGAAAACCAGAACAGCTGGAATGATGCGAAACACACAAACAAGCAGAAACACGCCAACAACCACAAGGCACCAATGCACACCGGAGGAGGGAGTCCAGCGTCACACCAGGAGCTGGATGACATGGAGGAAATGGTGTCCACCACATCAGTCTGGAGATGGTGGCAGGAGTTGGGGACCGGAAACTGCTCAAAATCAACAGACACAACAGCAACAGGGAGAGGAACGACCAGGGATTTGGGGGACGGGAGGAGATGGGCACAATGGCACACATGCACAATTAGGCACTGCACAACTGCAGACAAACCATGCCCAAGAGTAACAACACCAACCAAGAGCACAAGTCACACAACCCGGCAATATCACACCACGGAACAAGCACAGAAGTGAAAACCACACTGCCTGAAAGGGAGCAGGGTGAGCCAAATCAGAGCTGAAGGGATATCTCACACACAATGCAGCACACACACATAGGCAGCAGAGCACCCCAACATCGAACACAATGTGGTACGAACAGCAACATTTGCACAACCGAACACAGGACACAAGTGCACCCGCTTGTGGCCGGGAAATGGCCATACACATCTGGCAAAGAACGAAACAGGGACATGATAATGCACAAGTACCAACCCACAGCCCTGATGGGGTAGCAATGCATGTATGGCAGGGATCCAGATAGGCAGTGACACACACATTGGCCTACAAATCAAGACTCAACACAGTTGGAGACAAGTGAAAGTGCGGAAACTTTATCAACAAGTGCGTGTCAGTACGGCCAAGAGAAGTGCCACGACATGCAGAACAATGCAGCAGCATGTCTGAATGAGGAACGTAGGAAAGCGCCCATGTCCACCCCGGGGGAGTCCATCACCAACACAAGCCAGTGCCAACCCGCATGGATCAGGAGTGCAGGGCAATGCAGCCATGTCCACTGTCGTCTTGGGACATGTGACAAGATCCTCAACATGCAACCAGGCGTCGGGACACGTGCAATGGGTCACATCCAGTTGTGGCTGCAGGTACCATGTCACTAGTCCATGAACGCGAGTGCAGCAGCGTAGGCCAACATTTCCAATGAGAGATCGTTGTCCTCCACATCTAACATGTCGGCGACGTAAACCATCAGCTGTCCCGGACAGATGTGCTGACTCCAACCCCTGGCCCCAATTTGCACCAAAGCCCAATCGGGGAGCGGCTCAATGTGGTCACTGCACACGACGACTCGTGCAATCTCCCAGGTCCAGTTGCCAGCATGCATGCCAAACATCCAGGCATGCCATAAACAGGCATCACGGTGACACTCCTGGTCGTGGGCCAACAGGGGGCGCACACACATCTCGAAATCCAGGTCAGCTACCGTCACGTTGGAGAGGCAGACATCCATGGTCCACTCGAATATGCACGAGCGACAATGCAACACAGGCTGCACGCAGGTGACGTTCGCAAGGCGGAAGCCCATCCGGTAACTGATCCGCAGCACTGCCAATGGCAGTGCCCCCAGTACATGCAGCAGACGTGCACGGTACAGGTCCACATGACTGGAGATGAGCATGTGTCTGGGATGGTCTGCCATTGCGTCAGTGGCTCTGCTTGAAGCGACACTGGCTTGCCCTGCGCCAGTCCTGTGGATGAAATGGCACAGCTCGGAGCAATGAGCAGTGTCTGTGTGCAACGGCTGCAGACCTGGGGTGGGAGTACGTGTGAAGGCCATATCACGCACGCTAACTACGACCAAGGACTCCTGCGTGTGGGATGCATACACGTTGGTCTCACGTCGGGCAGTGCGTAGTGTGGGAATCACAAGCAAATGCTATCGTATCTGTCAGGGGGTGCTGGCCACATGCAAGTTCCAGCTCGGAGCTGCAGATGTGCTACCGCCTGATAGTTTAGACAAAGGACCTTTCATCCCTACAGTAACTTCACCATCTGCATGCATACAGGAGATGTACAGAGGCCTGTTGTGGGTGTGGTGGGATGTCTGCGATCCAGGGAATCATGGATGATATGCCCAGCACGTGGCACATGAGAGGCCTCACTGTGTGTTACGTTGCCTCACAGCTGCTCCTCCCTCCCACAAGCCCCCACACTTGTGTGCGCTGCGCTGTTGTACCACGTGCACTCCTACGGCACACCATTGTAATGCCTGTCCGCGCATGTCCAGCGGCATGCCAACAACACCGTGAAGCTGGCCTTTGAGGGTGTGTGGCCACGTGAGTGTAGGCCAATGGTCCGGACAGGGTGAACACAGGTGTACAGTCCATGGCTGGCTGTGATCGCGCTGCGATAGAGGCTATGCAGCTGACATGCATTCGCAGGACTGATACACATAACACTTGGCATGCATGTGCCAAGACCCCGAGCAGTCTTGCGCTCCTACATTTCCCCGTACGTGCGTGCCCGCCCTCCTGGTGCATGCAACATTGCAACATCGACTACTGTGGCCCTGGTGGCAACAATACCCCAACACAGAGACACACTTACCGCACTTCCTGCTCAAGGCCAGACCGGAGCCACGTCCTGATCCACCTGCCGAATCAGCACACCCCTGCGCTGACCTGACGTACGCCGGACCAGCACACGCCGCATGTGCATGCAGGGGGGGGCGGGGTGGGCGAAGCTACATGTCCAAGTTCTCAGCCACTGCTGAGGTGACATGCTACCGTCCGCTGAAGACAGCACACTGTGATGTTGCAGGACTCGGGCACATCATGCTGACATAATGACCACACGGACACACTTGCTTAGATGGTGGGAATGGCTACGGGCACGTGCGCCCAGCCACTTTTATTAGCAGGCTCACATGTCGAGTGACACCTGTGTTGGATGTGTGTGGGGGTGTGTGCACACCAGCCATCATGGAGTGCCTGGTGCAGTCAAAAAACGACAGCAGTGTACATCGTTAAGGACACACCCATTCAACCATAAAGGCCCCATTACTTGTGCTGCACAGAGTTAGTGGCCCCGGATGCACAGCGTCCTGCATGGGCCTACCGCCACGGGCCGCTGATTTGCGGTGCACTGGGGCAGGGCCACGAGAGCAGAGCAGGTTTCCATAGATGACAAAGGGGGTTGTCGCGGAGTGTCTCGGTGGACAGTGGAAGGTGTACCCCCAGGGCATGATGCGGAGGGCAGAACCACGCTGAAACAGTCACTATGGTGGAGGTGAATGGAACAGACACATGTCTGACACCAAGTCCGGTCCAGCCAGATGATGATGCAGACAACCCCCAGGCCATGGACTCAGACGCCACCAAAGTCCAACCAGAAAGTGCCCATGAGTCATTGCGCACAGAGTTAGTGGCACCAGTGCTGATAGGGGATGCCGCCTGCGATGAGGCATGTCCAATGGTGTGGACTCCTCCACATCTTACCCAAGACACAGTTCCACATGTGTGAACTATTCGACCGCAGTGTAGGCCGGAGGCAGCGGTCAGCAGGGGCCATTCACCGAGTGTCGCCGGCATACGTTGGATGGTCCCATCGGCCTGCGTAGTTCAGGTTCAGTGGCACCACGGTACGCGGACTTGCGGTGAACAGGGTTGATGGCACCAGGTCAGTTGTTGCTAGTGTTCGGTCACCTCCGTGACTAGGATCCTGCTTTCATCCGGACTGAGCCGCATCTTCCTCTTACTCCTCTCCGTGCGTTCACTTGTCTGGACTCTGCCATTCATGAATCACGACTAAGTGCTGGATGTGGGACCTACTGGAGCGCAGTGTAGGCCTGAGCCAGTAGCCTGCAGGGGCCCACAAACATGTGTCGCCGGCTTGCGAAGCAGACTTTTGCTTCACTGACCGGAGGGAGTTCAGCAATGTGGCCGCTGCCACGGACTTGGGGTCACTGCCATTCAAAACTCAGGACACAGTTCCATATGTGGGACCTACTGGAGCGCAGTGTAGGCCTGAGCCCTCATCCGCGTGTCGCTGGCTTGCGTTGAACAGGGTTAGTGGCACCACGTGTCGCCGGCTTGCGTTGAACAGGGTTAGTGGCACCACGTGTCGCCGGCTTGCGTTGAACAGGGTCAGTGGCAACACGTGTCACCGGCTTGCGTTGAACAGGGTTAGTGGCACCACGTGTCGCCGGCTTGCGTTGAACAGGGTTAGTGGCACCACGTGTCGCAGGCCTGCGATGCAGTACTATGCTTCACTGATCGAAGGGAGTATAGTGCTGTGGACGCTGCCACGGACTTGGGGTCACTGCCATTCAAGACTCAGGACACAGTTCCACATGTGGGACCTACTGGGCCAAAGAGGACGCCGGGAGGAGTATGTCAATGAGAAAGGAGTAATGTGGGCCAGCGTCGTGGGGGCCAGCGATGGTCTGCGGAGGATGCAGAGGTCGCGGAACTGGGGCTTGGAGCTTGCACCGGCACGTGGTGGGCCCTCTTTGACACATGCCGGTGTAGGCAGGTGAGCGGAGCCTCGTTGGTGCGCTGGGGCAGGCATGACGGGTCTGGAGACCAGCGGCCCGGGGTGCAGCAGGCGCACAGGGACACAGGCCCCGCCGCGCTCTGCGCCGTACTCGTGGCGGGCTGAGAGGCGCCGCCCTGGCAGATGCGTTGTCCATTCCGAATGAGAACCACGCCCAGTGCGACGGGCTTTTTGTTCACACCCCTACGCAGGCCTGGCGTACGCAGGTCCAACCCACTCCGCCCGCGCATGCAGGGGGGGACGTAACGTGTGACATTTCCGCGTTCTGCCCCACAGCCTGTGGAGACATGGTTGCGTCCACTGGCCACTACACTCCATGCACCAGCAGTTAATCTCCACATGGCCATTTCCATGGTTTGCACACTGTGGTCTGTCCGGCACCTCCACGCCACACCTGGCATTGGGTAGGTTCACATTCCTTAGTCACTTGCCGCTCTCGCACATGCCTGCTCCATGCCTCTCCTCACATCCTGCTATTGTGTGTCTGTGGTGCCATGTCGTGGCTGGGTTGTGGGCATGGCAAGGCCAAGTTCCCAATGGAGTCGTGTTGTCGTGTCTGGTCGGTTGGCATGTTGTGTGGCATGTTGAATGTAGTTGTGCTGCATGCCCATTGCCAGTGTCGTGAGTTGCATGACTGTGGGCTGGAGGTGTGTGGTGTGTTCATTTTGGACTTACCAACGAGCACTGCATTTCCATGGGTGCCATCCTGGGAGCGCTGGGTGATGATGGACTGTCGGGAGATGTGAGAATCATGCACTCTGCCTGGGGAGTTGGCCACGACATTGTTGATGAGTCCCGGGCGGTCCACTATTGCCTGCACATTAATGGGATGCGTGTGCTTTCTGTTGTGGTAGTTGTGTGCAGTGTCGGCAGGGGGCACGAGGGGCACATGTGTGCAGTTGATTGGCCCCGACACGTGGGGGAATCCAGCTATGGCGTAGGGGTCTTGCTTGGTCTCCAGCTGCTCCTGCGCAGTGTGGGTGAAGTGGAGAAGCTGGGGTACCAGGCTGATGATGGCATCCAGGACAGGTGTGATGACCTTGGATGGGGCTGGCTGTGTGACTCCTCCGACTCTGGCAGTTGTGGGTTGGATGGTACCAGAGGCCGACATATGCAGCGCAGCAGGCAGCTTTGTCTGCGGAGGGATGTTGGTTGTCTGCTGAGTTGGTACCGTCAGCAGGTGGGGGATGTGGGTCAGGATGCGGGGGATGGTTGTCCTTTTGGGGGCAATGTCCTCCTCTGGCATTGGGTCTGGGTGGCAGGTGCGTTTCAGGTGGGTCCGCTGTCTTTGTGTACGCTGCCTCTGTGGTGTTCCCGGGGGGGGGGCGGGACGGGTCCTGGGGGTGGGTGGCGGTGGGTGTTGTGGCCCTCATGGGTCTCGGAGCTGCATGATCATTGTCTCCATGGCATCTGTGGGTCTTCAGATGTGGCTCTTGGCTGGGCTCCCTTTCATGCTGCAGGTAGTCGTCCTGCTTAACACTAGCAAAAGGCAGGTGTTAAATACCTGCTGCTACCGCGGCTTATCGCATGGTTTTGACTCGCATCGCAGATCTGGCAGTTTGTTGTGAAAGTGGTGTTGTGGTTTTTTCGTGTGTTTTTGCATGGGAACGCCTATTCTGCATCTCATTAGGGTTAGTTGGTGGTGTCCACCGTGGGGGTAAATTTTGGGGCAGATATCCTGGGAATACTGGCGATGTCTGCAGTTTGCACCCGCTTGTGAATGGGGTGTTGAATCTATCTCCACTTTTGATGCGTTAAGGTGGGGATAACTCGGAGATAAGTCCTTGTGAATATGCCCCTAGGTTGGGTTGATGCAAGGTTACCAACAGATTAGGGGAAAACAGAGCAGAATACTCTACGGTTGATTACAAGGATGCAACATGTAATACTTAGGTGTCTGGATTAGGTTCCCAGGTCTACGGCAGAGGAATGTATTCAGGTTCCTGCCGAGAACAGAAGTATTGGTTGGAGTCACAAATCAGTAGCAAGGATGTTTCAGGCACTCATCTGCCAACCAAGCAAAGAAATAAATACTATGCAGAGCAGAATGTTTGTTTTTTTAAGTTTGAAAGCTTGATTCAGCCTAAATGTTAAATAATAGTAAAGTGATTCAAGTTTGTATAACTACAAAGATTGTGATAATAAATACATAAGATGCACATAAGGAAACAATTCTATCTACATCTGCGACAAGCATTTGTAATATTAGTTAATATACGGTAGCATAAAATCAATAGAAGTAAAAGAGACAGGGAAGGATGGAGGAAGGGAAGATGGTAGGATTTGAAAAAATATCTACTTAAGAGCAACATATCATATAAACATTGCATATGTATCGTTAAGAAAAGATGTTAAAAGAGACTACAAATGTTCCCTTTTAATTAGGGTGACCAGGCGTCCCAGATTTGCCCGGACAGTCCTGGGTTTTTACCAGCTGTGCCGGCAGATTTCGGCAATTTTGGCTATTTTAGAGGGGGTGACCTGAAACCAGTGAGAAGCACTTATTGGGTGTTCTAAAGTTATCCTAGTTAGCAGCTCTTAAAAGGAAGCAATTTAATTAACAGGTATGATGCTGGTTTTAGAAATTACATATTTTTTTTTTTTTTACTGCTTCTTCTGTGTTCCTATGTTGATAAGAGTTGTCATTCTGCGCAGCATCGTTGATGTAAAATTGTAGTCCTTCTTCTATTTTTGCAAAATGTCCCGGTTTTTGGTTCTCAAGATCTGGTCACCCTACTTTTAATGTCAAGTGAAATGGAAGATGCCCATGCTCTATCACGTCTGTAATTGCAACAAGCGGCGCACTACTTGCTTTAAAATTAACATCTGTAGCATTCTTCCAATTTTTAGTAATCCGTTGAAAATCAACTGGTAACAAAAGATCATTTACCTTACTATTAAAATAATATTTCTCCCATTTATCAGATAAATCTCCTAGAAAAATATTGGTAAATGTAAAAGGGACATTGGACTTGAAAATAACAATAATCTGATTCCAAGCCATTTGCTAAAAGTTAAACATATGAGGACAAGTAAAGAGCATGTGCTTTAAATCAGCAATTGTATCATTACATGACCAACATGTATCATTTGACTCAGGGTTTATTTTTCTTACCGCGACTAAAGTTAGCATAATCTACTATAAATAAAAAATTATGTTTGAGTGGCATTTACAGTGTGAGATGATTTATATATTTTCATAAGATTTTATTCCAGTGCGCTATTGCCCAAAACACATTTGGATCTTGTTCTCAGAGTAATTTAGCTTTGGATTTCGAATTAGCAACAGCTGTACTTCCTAGCGCTTTAAGAGGGTGGAAACCTTTGGAAATGAAGAAGATATGGGTACAGTGTGATCACTGTTTAAATGACTATCATTAGTATTATTTATTTTAATGTAGACATCAGGTAATATTTGAGACAGCAAATTATATTTCTTCTCAAATGTGTTTGGTAAATTACATTTGTATATCTGTAAAGGAGAGTATAGTGTAGTGTTGTATGAGCTGATGTACCAAGAGTAAATCACTATTGCTACAACTGTTACGGAAAATGTATTTTTTTCAATTTTAAAATGTTTTACTGTACTAAATGTATAAATTAAGAAATTCATGGTTTTTCCTACCATATCAGATAATAAGAATGGTCTACATTTACTTTAAAAAAATTGGTAATGATGCCGTTTAAGAAGCCTTCTTGGTTTTGAACTTAGTAGAGTCTACATAGGGGTCGTCTTTGCTTTGCAAGATGCGCGAGCACATGCAGGCCACCGCAGCCTGCATCAGCTCCTCATGTTCCATTGCGTTGAATGCCATGAATAGATCAAGAAGCATGAGAAGGTAGAAGCCAACTTTGTTCAATAATCATAGACCATTTCCCACTATTTTGAGGAGGGTCAGACTGGGAGCCCAAAGCAGCCCTGGCAATTTTCTCAGACCAGCCCCTGGGGAAGCACCGCCTGGCCCCAGGAGGCTGGAAACGCTTGTTTGTTGCTTTTCTTACTGGGGGCTGATATTGCATCACTGCTGCAAAACCGTCCCCCAGTGAAATAAACGCTCCCACCCTTCCAGCCTCCTGGGGAAACGCCTGATGCCCCATACGGCCAGTCTGGCCCTGATTTTGAGAATAATATGTAGCAGCTTGACAAAAGCTTGGCAGTATGTGATGATATTTTGGTCTACAATCTGATATGAAGTTGAATGGTAAATTAGGGTGCAATTTACAAACACATCTTTGAAAGTCAGAAATCTACTCGTTGTATGATTCCTCCTATAATTTGCATACATTTCCTGCTTTGATAGGTTCACAGATATACCCACCTATAAACAGGAAATTCTAGTTTTCCACCAATCTGCCTCCTGCTTTACACTCACTTTTGGGGTTTTCTTCAACAAAAGACAGTTTACAGGAGCGAGATTTAAGATGTGCATATGTTCTTTTTTTCACCACCTTTTATAGATAGGAAACCTCCTTCAACTGTAACCCAACAAATAGGGGGTGTTCAAATCCATTTTCCGCCGCAGAAATACCCATCTATCTTTCGTTGGAGTATTCTTATGCATGTTTCCAGAGAGTGAATGGTCTACGAAATATTTGTGAATGCCGCAAATTTCTGATTGCAAGACGCTCCTTGCATTTTGCATTGCCATCTCCTGACACCCTTCTAGCCTCTCCCCCATTTCCCATCGCATCTTTACACATACTTTACCAGAAACTCAGAAATACTAATGTTTTTTTTCACAGAAGTGAGTGGAATTTAGGATCAGGAAAATCTGAAAATACTGATCAAGTGCTGTGCAAAAAACTGAAAATCAGACCACTGCTGCTTGGTGGGGGGATGCAGGTACTAGAAAAATGAGGTGTCCAGTTGCAAACTGCAAACCCAAGGCTACAGTAAAGATAAATATCTACAGGACCAATCACCTCTGCACACTCCATTGGGGTAAGAGCCAAGCGCAGTCCCTTCGCTGCAATTTACCCGTTGAACAACTAAAATGATTCCCTGGAGTATATCCGCTGTTAAAAAAATGTGAGAGCTTGGGCATACACTTAAAGCAGTAGTGTCCAATTTAGATCTAAGAGGATTAAGTTGGCAACAGATTTCAAGATATAGATCCACTGAGCTTCATTATATGCAAATCTATCTCATGAATATTCAGAAAATCTGGCACAGACAGATCCAGCCTCCAGGGCTTGGGTTGGACACACCCCCTGGTTTAGTAGAGACGCCAATAAATGACAAGCACGCACATTATCAACTAAAGCAGTCTGCACCTGTTCGACCCTCCTCTGTCCTTGTTTGTTACATGGAGGCATTTTATGTCAGGTGTTTGTCATCTCCCTTTAGAATGCAATATGTGGTTGGCAGAGAGACACGGGGCTGATCCGGCTGTAAATGTGAAGTGATCGGACTTTTGGCAGCTGGATCATGGTTTCCCAGCACATTAAGTACATTTTCCAAGAACACGAGCTACTTTGCCTAGACCACAAGTCCTAACTCGTGTATTATTGTTCTTATTTCTTTTCTTTGTTTATTTTGTTGACATGGCTGTTTGATGCAAGGGGAGAAATTCAGAAATCTCCCAGGAGGGCATTGAGTTAGCATAGCCAAAATGTTTAAACGTCTCTCCTGATTCTGCATGTGCATAATCTCTGGTTCCTCCAGACATTGATAAGGCAGAGGCCGCCATGACAGCTGTTCAATGTATTATATTGAATTGCATCATTTTTTAAGCGCTATCCTGTCTCATGTCGAAGTTCCAAAGCGCTTTAACATAATGCATTGAAGGTACAGCAGTAGGGGGGTGAAATGAGGGGAAAAAAGCCACCAACGCAAGTGCAATTTTATCGTTGTTTGTTTAGCTGCTTCAAAGGTAAAATCTTCAGACGCTCAATCCGCAGTCTTCACAAAGAATGGCGGGGCATATTAGCAAGACCGGCGATAAAATTATCGCCGTTTTAGCGGCAGGAAACTGCCGCTAAAACGGCGATAATGGGCTTAATAATATGCGTAATAGAAATCCAATAGAAGCCCAGGTTAGATGTGCAGGACATCTAACCTGGGCTTCTATTGAATTCTATAACGCATATTAGCAAGCCCATTATCGCCGGTCTTGCTAATATGCCCCATGATTTCTTATTTTTAAAAGCCTTCGTTATTTTAAGCAGTGTTTTATGCGGACTACTGAATTTTTCTTAGACGTAGTCGAGAGAGCGCGGGCTTCTTTTGTCGGGCCGCAGACTTGCCATATCATCAAAATGGCGCTGAGCGCAGACATACGGGGGTCACCCTTGATATGTGTTTACTTTCCAAATCTATGCAAACACATCTGCATTTTCTGCTGCTTAGGCCTGTCTGTCAAACAGGTCTGACTATGCAATATGAAAGATCCACATCAAAGCGCAGGAAATGTAATGGCTCGCCTTCAGCCGAAGAAGGACTTGTTGACTAAGGTGAGCCGCAGAGGCTCCCGTACGGAACAGGCGACCTCGCGCCATTAATCCTATCATTGTTGTGCTTTTGATTGCGGCGACTTTGAACTTTCGTGCGCCTGGAGGACAGCCCATCATGATTTAAGCGCAGAACATCTTCCGTCATGTTTTTTGTTCACATTGAATATTGGTGGAATTCGTCTGTAATCTCTATTGCAATTAGAGGGATGTTGTGACATTTTAAATGAACATCTTGTTAGCAATAGAGCATTTACTATTTTAAGTTATGTAGAATTTCCCTGTCTATGATGTTGGGGCATTTAAGTACAAAATAAGCAAGTAACCCTGCAGTGGCAATGAACAGAAACATCTGTGGCCAGCACCATTTTCAATTTTACATCAAGTTCAGAAAATGAATGGGGTTCTCTTTAACTCAAACACAATTGCAGAGACTGAGGTGGCATTGGTGTATGCAGCTGACACAGCATTGTGCCTCACAGCAGACTGTCATGTGACCCATGAACATGGAAAGAAGCTAAAACCCCTCACGCATGAAGTATTTTTTGTGGGGAAACTTAGGGCTCTGTGTATTACCTGAGATTATGCACAGACATTTCAAACCAGTTTTACGGTTATCAGTTACTTTGCAAAGCAATCCACACATCAGGTAAAACCCTCCTTTGCAATGTTTAAAGAATCAACAACTGCATCACCTTCTCCCACCTCGCCGCCAAGACCTGGAACACCCTCCCCACCAACCTCCGACAGACCCAAGACCTACTGGCCTTCAGAAGACTCCTCAAGACCTGGCTCTTCGATCAGTAGCAGCACCACCCCCCTCTTCCCCCAGCGCCTTGAGACCCTCGCGGGTATGTAGTGCGCTTTATAAGTGACATGATTGATTGATTGATTGATCCAAAATTGTGCGGGAGTGTCCAACCTACCCCCAGGCACCTATCTTGATGAGACCATTCTGGCCAACCATCTGTCCCTCATGCCACAGATGTCATATAGGGTTGTGAGAGACAACCTGGACTACCCATTGATACCCCTGGCACTGCCTTTTCTAATCGTGGTGTCAGAAGCCAGGGTGACCAAAACATAAATACTCTGGGCCTGATTCACAAAGGCAACTTACACTTTGGAGTAAGTTTACTACTTCTCGGCATTCACAAACTCCGACTGTAAATTTACTATAAAAGTGTAAGTTACGTGACTCCACCCCCTGTGTAAAAGCAATTTGCTTACTCTTGTGTGGTGGGTGACATCCTTCTCTAAACCCCTTCCTGACACTTCCCAAACCCTCCTTACTCCACCCTAATCCCATCCACTTTTGAAGTAAGTCTGCCCCTTTTTCCACCCACTCCCTCCTGTTCCTTCAACATTTACTACTAAAATCTACACCTATGTGTGGGGGAACTTTGTAAGTGGAGTGGGGAACTCTGCACACATAAGTATAGGTAATACAGAGATGTAAACTCCATATGCAGTTTGTGAATAGCACTTTGTAGTATGTTTTGTAGTACTACAAAAAGTACTACCAAGTGCAGTTTGTGAATCAGGCCCGTAATTTACATTCTGCTGTTTTCAATCTTTGCCGTTCTTCTAGCTCTTTGGCAACAAACAGGAGGCGTTTGGGGGTAAGGCAGGAACAAGTTGTCCACCCTGTGATGTTACTGGTCACCAAAGGATGTGCTGTCACTTCTGCTGCCCTTGGGGTTTTTGTGTACTGACATGCATGTCACAAACCCCAGCCCAAATCCCTCCCCATATCTAGTGAACCACAAGGAATACTGAATGTCAACGGCATGGGCCCCATGCACCCCGAATGAATAATCAACATCCTCAGGCGTTACCTGGGAAATATAATGCAAGTTATTAATCTTCAAATAACATGAAAAGTTCACAATGTTCAAAAAGGTTTGAACATTTTTGATAGGGGTGTTTTTGGTTCCCGGTCCAGGTCTGGGGAGGGTTCTGTTACGATTACACTGATCCCAAGTCTCCAACTGCCAGTCATGACTCAGAATTATTTTCCTGTGGTCAGTGAAAATGAAATGACCAAAGACTCTTTAGGATGTAGTTTGTTGGGCTGTCTGGCACTCAGCCCATTATAAATGTATTGCTTCTTATCGGGATATGCACTTCCATTCTATTCGGTTTTGGCCATGTACTATTTCTTGTATAATATACACTGGAATATTCAACTAGTTCATGGAAAGACAAATCTCTCTAATAAAGTTAGAGGCAGCAAGAAACTGCTATACGTTGAATAGAGAACCACACACACACACAAAAGGAAAAAAATAATGTATATATATATATTTGAATATATATTTGAATTTGAATATACAGATTACCTACTGGCGGTTGCCAGTAGGTAGTTATAGTTAGGACCTTGTTTCCATAGGAAAAGCGTTTGTTGATTTGCCAATATCTTTGGTGCCGTTTGACGAATCTTCGTGAAATTTTCAAAACTAATAGGGCGCTCTGGTCAGCTGCTGTCTTAAAAGTTTCGGCGTGATTCGTCAAGCGGGGGCTGTGAAAAAAGGGGGGGTCCCAAAACACGTTTCTCCATGTTAATTTCCATAGGAACGTTTTTCGCGGCTACAGCCCGAACTGCTGAACGGATTTACACCAAATTTGGCAGAGAGGTAGCTCTTGGTCCAGAGTGCACTCTTTGCTTTAAATGTTGTAAATCCGTTCAGTAGTTCCTGAGAAATTTAAAAATAAAAAATATCAATATCTGGTTACCGAGGAAGATTCGCAAACCCTCCCGATCACGAGCTTCATTCTGATTGGCTGCCAACACTCCAAACCAGGCAGCCATCTTGTGACTTGAGACAGCCATCTTGTGACTTGAGACCGCCACCTCCCCGGGGCTTCTTTGGAAAAATTGGGTGGGAGGAGCCCCCCCACGCTGCCCCAGGGACCGCCACCTCCCCGGGGCATTTCTTATTATGGGCGGGGGGCCTCGCGGGCCCCCCGAGCCCTGGGGACTGCCACCTCCCCGGGGCTATTTCTGATAATACCTCCCCACACTGCCCCAGGGACCACCACCTCCACGGGGCACTTATTATTGAAATGAGGGGGTACGTTGCGGACCCCCGGCCCTGGGGACCACCACCTCCCGGGGCTATCTTCATGTTGGGAGGAAGGGGCATGCGGCCCCCATCCTGGAGCCCTCTATGGCCCTGGGGACTGCCACCCCCCTGGGCCGGCTCCGGCAATGTCCTGGGGTGCCCACCCCCGGGACATTGCAGTTTGCATTGACAAGGTGGGAGCACGGCTCCCGCCCTGTCATTGCAAACTATGCTTCGCTTCATGGAAGCGAGAGCAGAAAACCTGCTCTCGCTTCCATGAAGCGAAGCAGATTGCTTTTGGACAAGGGGAGCTGCATGTCAGCAGCTCCCCTTGTCCAAAGCAATGCCGGCTCCCACAGGAGGCGGGGAGCCGGCAGGGACCGCAGGGGCATTGGGGCTCCCCCGCGGTCCCAACATAAGGCCAGGCCCCGGGGGATGGGGTCCCCAGGGCCATAATTGGCCTCAGGAGGGGGGCCACGCGGCCCCCCCTCCAACAAAAAAAATCAGGGCTGGCCAGGCCCCGGGGGATGGGGTCCCTGGGGCCAATAGTGGCCCAGGGAATGGGGGCTATGCAGCCCCCCTCCCGTAAAATATATTTTTTTTAAAGAAAAGAGGCAAAGCCCCGGGGGATGGGGTCCCCGGGGCCAAAAAATGGCCTCAGGAGGGGGGCCGCGCGGCACAACTCCTTTAAATCTTGTTTTATTTTAATTAAAAAATTGGCCATGCCCCGGGGAATGGGGTCCCCGGGGCAAAATCGGCCTCGGGAGGGGGGCCGCCCGACCCCTTCCTGTTTTATTTATGTTTTTTAAAAAATGGGCCAGGCCCTGGGGGATGGGGTCCCCAGGGCCCCAAAAATATTAAGAGAAGGGGGGCCACACAGCCTCCCTTCTAACACAAAAAGAAAAGAGAAAAGCCGTCATCTCGCTGGGGGCCCCGCCCCCTCCCTGCACCACTCTGCAAACGCGCCTCCTGGTGCATTCTAACTTGGGGAATTTAGCCCCCTTGAATCCTGAGGGTCCCTGGGGGCCAACAAGCCCACCAGGTACCTCCAGTAAGCCCCACACAGTGGGATTGCTGAGAGGTGGTCTGAGGCCACGCCCCTTTTTACACCACTCTGCAGACACGCCTCTTGGCGCACTGCTGGTGGGGTGATGAGGTCCTCTTGTGTCCTGAGGACCTCAGGACTAAAGTGGACTTCATCCCCCGAGCAGCAGTGCTCCAGGAGGCGCGTTTGCAGAGTGGTGTAGAAAGGGGGCGTGGCCTCGGACCACTCTCAGCAATCCAGCTGTGTGGTGCTTACTGGAGGTAACAGGAGGGCTAGTTGGCCCCCAAGGACCCTCAGGAGACAAGGGGACTTCATCCCACAACCAAGAGCGCACCAGGAGGCGCGTTTGCAGAGTGGTGAAGAAAGGGGGCATGGCCTGTGTCCACCTCTCAGCAATCCCACTGTGTGGGGCCTACTGGAGGTAACAGGTAGGTTAGTTGGCCCCTAAGGACCCCCAGAGGCGAAGGGGACTTTAATCCCCATCGAAGAGCGCGCCAGGAAGCGTGTTTTTTAGTCTGGTGGTCAAAGGGGGCGTGGCCTGCTATGAGTACTTACCAATGCTGCTGTGTGGGACTTACTGGAGGTAATAGGAGGGGTAGTTGGCCCCCAAGGTTGTCCTTGGGGGCCAACTACCCATCCTGTTACCTCCAGTAAGTCCCACACAGTGGGATTGCTAAAAGGTCTTCGGAGGCCACGCCCCCCCTTTCTCCACCACTCTGCACACTACTGGTTGGGGGATGAAGTCCACTTTACTCCTGAGGGACTTGAGATGTCATTTGAGATGTCATCAGTGATGTCACTGACCATGTCATGAGTGATGTAATATGTGACATCATCAGCAGTGCATTGCGGGGGCGCGAGTTATAGTTAGCTGAACTAACTATAACGGCCGAATTTCACTGGTTTTGTACGAGTGAAATGTCCAACTAACTATAACATCCCTGAAACCTGTGGTTTTTTCAGTGAATTTCAAAGGTTTTTTTAATGCTAATTTCTAACTATAACGTCCCTGAAACCTATGGTTTTTTCAGTGAATTTCAAAGGTTTTTTAATAAATTCTAATTTCTAACTATAACGTCCCTAAAACCTATGGTTTTTTAAGTGAATTTCAAAGCTTTTTAAATGCTAATTTCTAACTATAACGTCCCTATTAAGTCCCCTTGAATCCTGAGGGTCCCTGGGGGCCAACTAGCCCACCAGGTACCTCCAGTAAGCACCACAGAGCTGCGTTGCAGAGAGGTGTTCCGAGGCCACGCCCCTTTTTACACCACGCTGCAAACGCGGCTTCTGGCGCACTGGTCCTCGGAGGATGAAGTCCACTTGTGTCCTGAGGTCCTCAGGACACAAGAGGACCTCATCGCCCCACCAGCAGTGCTTAACATTACAGCTAGGTGAATTCGTCAGTAACAACCATTAACACTTTGAACTAAAAAAGCTAACTATAACTTGCATCCCCACCATGCACTGCTTAGCTTGTGACATCACATATGACATCAGTCATCACATGTTCTGTGACTTCATGTTTAACATCACTGATGACATCTCAATGACTTTACTTTTACCTTTGTTTTTTTAAGTGAATGTCTAGTTTTTTTTTAATGTAAGGTAATATTTTTTTACCATACGTAAAGCCAACACTCAGCTGGGGGATTGGCCACAGGGCCTTTTGTTTTTTAATAGGAAGGGGGGCCGCATGACCCCCCTCCCAAACCAAGCTAAGCCCATTAGGCCCTTGGGATCCCAGGGCCTTATGTTTTTTAAAGGGGGGCACATGGCCCCACAGAGCCTTATTGCTTTTAAAGGGCAAGGGGGACCACCTCTCCGAGCCTTATTAGACACTGGGGACCCTATCCCCCAGGGCCATTTTTTTTTTTAATTAAAGGGAAGAGGGGCTTCGTGGCCTTCCTCCCTGAGCCTTACTAGGCCCTTGGGACCCCAACCCCAAGGCACCTTTTGTAAATAAAAGGAAGGGGGCTGCGTGGCCCCTTTCCCTGAGCCTTGTTAGGCCCTGGGGACCCCATCCCCCAGGGCCATTACTAAAATAAAGGGGAGGGGACTTAACCTTGTTAGGCCTTTGGGACCCCATCCCCCAGGGCAATTGCTAAAAATAAAGGGGAGGGGGACTGCGTGACCCCCTGCCCCGAGCATCACATTCCTCATGCCATTTCTAAAACTTAAAGGGGGTGGGCTGCGTGGCATCCCCTCCCTGAGCCTTGTTAGGCCCTATGGCACCCTTTCCCCAGGGCCACTCATTTAAATAAAGGGGAGGGGGACTGCGCAGCCCCTCTCCCTGAGCCTTGTTAGGCCCTGGGGACCCCTTCCCCCAGGCCTTTTTTAATGAAAGGGAAGGGTGGGAGTATACCTCCAAGCCTTATTAGGGTCTAGGGACCCCATCCCCCAGGGCCTTTCTTTTTTAAACAAAGGGGAGGGTGCACATGGCCCCCTCTCCCTGAGCCTTCTTAGGTCCTGGGAACCCCAATTCCCAGGGCCTTATTTTTTTAAATAAAGGGGAGGGGACCGCGTAGCCCCCTCCTGAGCCTTGTTACGCACTGTGGACCCCATACCCTAGGTCCATTACTAAAAATAAAGGGGAGGGGGGCTGCGCAGCCCACCTCCCTGAGCCTTGTTACCCGGAGCCATTTCTAAAAATTAAGGGGACAGGGCACAGCAGCTCATCCTCCTGCAGACTTGTAAGGCCATGGGGACCCCAACCCTCAGGGCCACTCATTTAAATAAAGGGGAAGGGGGCTGCACGGCCCACCTCCCTGACCGTTGTTTGGCCCTGGGGATCCCATCCCGCAGGCCCATTTCTAAAAATGAAGGAGGCCAAGTGGCCCCTCTCCCTCAGCCATGTTAGGTCCTCGGAACCCCATCCGCCAGGGACGTTTTTTATGAAAGGGGAGGGCTGCGTGCCCCCCACCCTGAGGCTTATTAGGCCCTGGGAACCCCATCCCTATGTCCTTTTTTTTTTTTTTTTTTTTTAAATAAAGGGGAGACCCTCAGCTAGCCGTGTTAGGCCCTGGGACCTTATCCTGAGGGCCTTATTTGTTTTAATAAATGGGAGGGAGCTGTGTGGCCTCTCCCATGCCTCCTTAGGAGTTGGGTACCCCATCCCCCAGGGCCTATGTTAAAAGTGGCGAGGGCTGCGTGGCTCTCCTGCTTGAGTCGTTATCACATCCCACAGGGCCAGTATTTCTAAAAGGTGTGTGCCCTGGTGCCCACCAAGGGCCCCCACATCATAGACTTGTTGAGGGCTGCGGGAATAGCCCCAAGGCCCCCGCAGCTCCAGCAGCGGGATACAGCATTGCTTCCACCTGGAGGGAGCAGCTACTAATGCTGCTCCCTTCATACAGGAGCAATAATTTGATCTGTTTCCCTGCCTGCATCACTGTGGGCTGGGAAACAGATTAGAAGGTCAGAAGTCCGCTCCCAGCAGGCTTGAGCATTTGTAAAGCTCCTGCACACTGTCAGTGGACTTGGTGTTTGCTCCTGCTTGGTGGAAGATTCAAAAATGCTCCTTTCCAGGTGAGAGCAAACACAGGTTTCCCTGCCCGTGCGGGCTATGTCCTGGGTGTGGGCTTCCCGGGACATAGCTCGTAAGCGACCCTGGGGGATGGGGTCCCGATGGCAATTCATTTGCTCAGGGAGGAGGGCCGCACAGTCCCCCTCCCTTAAAGTAATTGGCATCAGGGGTGGGCTCACTGGGGCCTTTGATGGTTCAAGGAGGGGGGCAACATGGCCCCTTCCTATTATAAGGAATTTCACCCCTGAGGGTGGGTACCCCGGGGCCTTTAAAGGCTCAGGGAGGGGGCCACTGGCCCCCTCCACATTTTGCAAAGTTTTGGCCCTGGGGGTGGGCTCCCCGGGGCCTCCGATGGCTTGGGGTGGGGGCACGTGTCCTTCCTCCCCATACACTATGTTTTTGGCCCCAGGGGTTGGCTCCCCAGGGCCTCTGATGGCTTGGGGAGGGGTGCAGCATGTCCCCCTCCCAACCACAACATTTTTGGTCCCAGGGGTGGGCATCCCAGAGCCTCTCATTGCTCTGGGAGGAGGACCATGCATCCCCATATGTTACTTCCCACCCCGGGGGTGGGCTCCCCGGTGCCCTGTAAAATCTATGGGAGGGGGCCTCACCCCCCCTCCCAATATTAAAGTATAGCATCTTTGGCCCAAAAGGGGAGCGCTGGGCCCCCCCATGGGGCATAGGGGGTTCAAGGTATCCCTACCCTACTCCGTTATATGTTTTATTCAACATGTTCAGGCTGGGCTACTAAGTCCCCTAGTCCCGTAACGGCTGCCAGTAACATTTTTCTCATGTGGCTGGCAGCCAATCAGAGCACTCGGTCCCATGGGAGTCTGATTCCCGTGGGAATGAGATGGCCCAAGGAAAATAAAGCTCCCTGAGCCAATCAGAAAGCTCTATTGTTAAATTGGTTGACCCGCTAGAGTCTCTCGAGACTGTCCCGGGCCCAACTGTCCAGATATACAATTATTTTTTAACCTTAGTTTCTCAAAAACTACTGAACAAATTTACACCAAATCACAAAAAGTGCAATCTGCAGACCAAGATCCAGCTTCCTGCCAAATTTGGTGTAATATCGTTTAGAAATTTTTGCTGTAGCCCATCTTAAAGAAGTCTATGAAAAATACATGGGGATTGTGTGTTTTGGGACCCCCCCTTTTTTTCCTGGCCCCTGCTTGACGGATCACCCCAAAACTTTCCATGCCTAAACTAGTCAAAAAGTAGCACTTTTTTAGGAAAGTTTAGTGGAGATTTGTCAAACGGTGCCAACATTATAAGCAACACAAATACGCTTTTTCTATGGAACACCTGACCTAACTATAACTACATAGTTGCAACCGTCACTAGGTAATATATATATATATATATATATATATATATATATATATATATATATATATATATATATATATATATATACACAATTCTCGTCTTATCCTTTTACCAGAAAAATGAGTGCAGACCGCATATAACTGCAAGTATTCTCTTCAATTTATTGAGTTACATCTGCCATGACGCGTTTCTGCCGTTGCCGGCCTTGATTACATGATCTATATATATATGTGTGTGTGTATAAACATGTGTATATATATATGTTTATATATATATATATGTGTATATATATATATGTGTGTATATATATATATATATATATATATATCGGTATTACTCGTCTGTCTCGTACAAACTCCCATAGGCCAGGATAAAGACGAAGCGGACCCAAAATTGCTGGTGCTGTTATTTTATTCTGTTTTGTGCCCTGCACCAACCGCTATTACACGTTTCGGCCTTCCAGAGGCCTTGATCACATGACGCGCTTGTTCCATGTTTTCACCTATTTAAAGTGACAGTGCTTATTATTGGTGACTAA
The DNA here is from genome assembly GCA_963921515.1 of Calotriton arnoldi. Taxonomy (NCBI): domain Eukaryota; kingdom Metazoa; phylum Chordata; class Amphibia; order Caudata; family Salamandridae; genus Calotriton; species Calotriton arnoldi. Next base: position 987,173 of record CAWUFW010006970.1, read on the forward strand.
ACTTACTATAGACATAGAAGAGTCTGTTGCATCATCAGCACTAATAGATGCATTAACAATAAATTAATTGATGTTACATTATTGTTCAACAGTTTGATTAAATATCAATAAATGCAGTTATAAAAAATAAATATTTAAATAGGTGCAAAACTGTTAAAAAACATGTTAATGCAAAACGAGATTTCATAGTAAAATACAGGGTAAAATACATATTAAAAAGTTCATCAAATAAAAACTTTTTATGTATAAAAACTCCCAGCAATACCTAGAAATCCCAACTTGTCAATCATGCCAGATGATTAATTAATGAAGCCCAAGTTGGCCTTTTGGACCCTCAATGTCTAATCATCAAGAAAGTGCAAGTGCTAATTACATAAAGTGCCACCAAAAGGTATAAATGTGCAAAAAATACAAATAGAAAATAGTAAAAGATAAAAACAATTGCAGAGGCAGCAGATAAAAGTATGTACATGTATGAAGGAAGCTGTAAACCTATAGACAAGTATAAAAATCTTCGCTAGAGTTAAGACCATATGGAGTTTTGCAATCTAACTCTAGTATATACCTTGTCTCAAGCTGTCTTAGGAGAGCCTCCCAGTCACCTCCCCGTCTCAAAGGGGGGACCGTGTCCACAGCAAAATATTTGAGGACACTGGCATCTTTCTCGTGGTACTCTCCAAAATGCCTTGCAACGGGATAAGACTGATCACCATTTTTGATGGCCCTTATGTGCTGGAGTATCCTCTTGTGCACCTGCAGCTTCTTAATTCCTACGTACTGCAAGCCACACGGACACTCCAGCACATAAATTGCAAACTCAGTTTTGCATGTTAGTTTTTTGTTCATGTGTGTGGGCTCATTCCTAAATGGTGTGACATATTCTGTTTTGTTTGTCCTGTGTTTACAGGCCTTACAGGTAGCACATTTGCGGAAACCCTTACTGGAATCTAGCCAAGAGCTGTTTGTTCTTATCTCTGGGCTGCTCCTAACCAAAGAATTGCTCATGGACCTCGCCTTCCTGTATGTTATGTTGGGCGATTTGGTGATATTGGCACCCAATACCGGATCATTTTTTTACCAAGATCCAATTTTTATTGACTATCCTGCGTATAGCCTTATGTTGATTATTATATGTAAGGATCAGTCTTGATGGTTGTTCTGATGGTATGGGTTGTTCTGTTGTGATTTCAGCTTTACGGATCAGGGCCTGTGATCTTTCCATTTTTCTAGTCTTCTCTATGGCTTTGTTGATCTCACCACTGGAGTAACCCCTAGCCAAGAATCTCCTACGGCTATCATTTTGTGCAATTTCACATTCAGAATCAGTGCTGCAAATTCTACGAATTTGCAGCATCTCACCATAAGGGATGCTGCGGACCAGATGTGCCGGATGGTGACTCGACGCATGCAGTAACGTATTACCAGCTGTCGGTTTTCTAAACAATCTGGTTTCTAGCTTATTGCAAACAACCATAATTTCAACATCCAAAAAGAAAATGGAATCCCTGCTCAGATGACCAGTGAAATGTAGGTTCAGATTGTTATCGTTGATTTGTTCAATAAAGTGGAGGGCACTCTCTTCGGTGCCCTTCCATATTATGAGCAAATCATCGATATATCTATACCAGCGCATGACATGGTTAGACATTGTTTCTGCATGTAACACCCTGAGGACCTGTTCTTCCCAAAGTCCCATATGCAAGCAGGCGTAGCTAGGGGAAAAACAAGCCCCCATAGCCACGCCTCTCACCTGATGGAACACCTGGTTCTGAAAGAGAAAGTAATTATATTCTAAACAAGCTGCAATCATTGCCAGTAACATCTTATTGTGTTGGTAAAAGTACATAGGTCGAGTGTCAAGATAATGCTCAATCACCTTCATTCCATCTTTATGATTGATGCTCGTATATAGAGACGAAACATCGAGCGAAATCAAAAGATATTCAGGGTGCCACTTAACTGGCACCCTGAGACTGGTGTCTTGCACAAAGGAAGGAAGTTTCTTCACGTGTTCTTGCAAATGATAGTCTACATATTTTGACGCATTCTCCATTATGCTGTTGCAGGCAGATATTATAGGCCTTCCTGGTGGTTTATTCACATCTTTATGGATTTTTGGTATAAAATATACCACAGGCATAACGGGATGGTCATTTTAAAAAAAATTGAACTCATCGGCGGTCAACAGTCCTGCACTTTTCCAAGCTAAGAGACTTGAGTAGAAATTGTTCCAAGATGACCTGACAATAAGCATGGTGCTGCGCCTACAGCAATCCCGGTCGTTGAGCTGTTTCAACGCCTCTTCCATATAGAGATTGTGTGGCCACAACACCACGTTCCCTCCTTTGTCGGATTGACGGATGATTAGGTCATCGTTGGCCTGCAATTTTTTCATTAGTTGGAAATATACATTGTCCTGCTTAGTGTAATGCTTGGTTACTCTTGCTTGTTTTTGGTAAAGAGTTTTCAGTTCCTGTGTCACTTTATCATTAAACACGTCAATGTTGTCCCTTAACATGATTGGACAGAACTTGGACTTGGGTTTAAAAGGTGTTTTTAATGCCTCTATATACGCTGGCGTGTCTTGACTATTTCCAAGATCTGTACCATCAGTGTTCTGCTGTAGACAAAGTAGATCCTGCAGCAACCCTACATCACCTGCTGTTAAAATGGAGGGGCTGGGTATGTCACCAGCAGGTATCTCCTTTTGTTTGTGCTTGGATACACCCTGCATCAGGTGGTACTTGCGTAATTTTAGGTTGCGTATGAATCTAAACATGTCAATACGTGTTTGTGGGTAATTAAAGTCACTTTTAGGGCTATATGATAAACCAAGAGACAAGATTTTTTGTTCATCGTCAGTGAGATTCACTATATAAATACACAATTCTCGTCTTATCCTTTTACCACAAAAATGAATGCAGAGCGCATATAACTGCAAGTATTCTCTTCAATTTATTGAGTTACATCTGCCATGACGCGTTTCTGCCGTTGCCGGCCTTGATCACATGATCTATATATATATGTGTGTGTGTATAAACATGTGTATATATATATGTTTATATATATATGTGTATATATATATATATGTGTGTATATATATGTATATATATATATAAAAATATATATATATATATATTCACTGAAAAAACCATAGGTTTCAGGCATGTTATAGTTAGAAATTAGCATTTAAAAAACCTTACAAATTCACTGAAAAAACCATAGGTTTCAGGCACGTTATAGTTAGAAATTAGCATTTAAAAAACCTTTGAAATTCACTGAAAAAACCATAGGTTTTAGGGACAGTTATAGTTAGTTGGACATTGCACTCGTACAAAACCCGTGAAATTCCCCGTTATAGTTAGTTCAGCTAACTATAACTCGCGCCCGCAATTCACTGCTGATGACGTCACATATTACATCACTCATGACATGGTCAGTGACATCACTGATGACATCACTGATGACATCTCAAATGACATCACTGATGACATCATCTAGTGACTGTGTTTCTGTAAAGTTTAAATATTTTTAATGTATATAGGGAAAGGCGTATTGAAGATGAGTGGGTGTATAAGTGTCTGTGTGGATGATTTAGTAGGTGCGTGACTAACTGTATAAGTGAGTGATTAAACGTATCTTACTGAATGCATGGGTTAGTGACTAAACTGGGTGAATGTCTGTATCCGTCTGTCTGTTGCTGTGTAAGTGGCTGCATGGGTTTGTGAATAGCTACATGTGTGTGTATATGAGTTATTGATTCGTTGTCTGAGTATCTGTATGGGTGCCTGAGTGTTTGTGTGGGTGGGGTGTGTGCGACTCTGTACATAGATGTGTGAGTGGGTGATTCACTGGGTGCATGATTTGAAGAGTGCGTCTGTGATGGACTGCTTGGGTGGGTGAGTGTGTGTATGGGTGTGTTAGTGAGTGAATGTATATCTCAGTGGTACATGTGCGAGTAACTACATATGTAAAAGGCAGTATATATGTGTGTTAGAGTATTTAAAAGGCTATAAGTGAGAGTGTGTGATTGTGAGAGTGGCTGTATGGATACGTGTGTGCTTGTATCAGTTATTGTATAAGTGCGTAAGAATGTGCTAGTATTTGTATGACTAAGTGAGCTGGTGTGTGTATAACTCTATAGGTGAGTAAATGGGTGTGTGATTAATTTTTTGCATGACTGACTAGGTGTGTGAGTACCTCTATGGATGAGTGGCGGTGTGTGAGTGTTTATATAGGTGTATGAGTGCATATGATAGTCCTGTACTGAGTGACTGTAAGTATGAGTGACTGGACGGGTGAGTGAGTAGATGTGTGTGTGTGTAGACCTAAGAATCAGTGAGTGGGTATATAGTTATTGGTATTGGAGTGTGTATGGTTTTGCGAATGGCAGTCTGTAAATAAGAGTGGGTGTATCAAAAGTTATATTAGGGTGTGAGAAGATGCATGAAATTATCACATGGATGATGTCATCAGTGATGTCATTTGAGATGTCATCAGTGATGTCACTGACCATGTCATGAGTGATGTAATATGTGACGTCATCAGCAGTGAATTGTGGAGCGCGAGTTATAGTTAGCTGAACTAACTATAACGGGGAATTTCACGGGTTTTGTACGAGTGCAATGTCCAACTAACTATAACTGTCCCTAAAACCTATGGTTTTTTCAGTGAATTTCAAAGGTTTTTAAATGCTAATTTCTAACTATAACGTGCCTGAAACCTATGGTTTTTTCAGTGAATTTGTAAGGTTTTTAAATGCTAATTTCTAACTATAACGTGCCTGAAACCTATGGTTTTTTTCAGTGAATTTCAAAGGTTTTGTAAATGACAATTTTTTAATTGTATTAATTGTTATATTTATTTTTTTGATACTGATTTACAAAAAAATTTCAACTATTTATTTTTAGATATTTTATTTTTTAAATTACATTGTAATTACATTATACATTACATTACAAAATATACTTTCTCAGAATGAATTACTTTAGTTTAAATACTTTGCAAATAGGCAATAGACTTTTAAGTACAGTAGTTACAGTTGTTGCAATGGGCAACACAATTTCAAACACAATGCAACATTGAGCTCAATGTGAATTTCTAGTTAAATGCAATTAGTTACTTTATGGATTACTTTTCTCACCACAGGACTGGATCCTAGATTCAGTCCTGGGACATCTCCTGTAAACAGTTGAGTAAAAGCGTTTTGGTTACAGTAGTGATTTTTAAGGAATATTATTGTATTTTAAAAGTTGACACTTGGAAACTTTTTCACATAGAATCACCAATGTTATCCTATGGGAGGAAATTCACTTAGCAGGTAAGTAGTGTTATCGTTACTTTTTCTTACTCAGTGGTGGATCCTGGATCCAGCACTGGTGCATCTCCTGTAAACAGTTGAAAGAATGCGTTTAAGTCATAAAGGCGATTTTTAAGGAATATTTATAGTTTGTGAAAATCGACACTTTGAAACTTTTCTGCTGAAAACCAGACAATGGATTCCTATGGAAGGAAATACAAGTTACTGGTAAGTACGGTTAGAATTACTTTTCAAGGTCAGTGCTGGGCTAAAAGATGCAGCACTGGGTTCTCTCCTGATAACAGGTGAGTAAATCGGAATTCGTAGTTCGGCTGATTTTAGAGGAATATTATAAAGTTCCAAAACTCCACACTTAGAAGAATTTCCAATTGAAACCAGTCAATGTTAGCCTATGGAAGGAAATTCAAGTTACTGGTAAGTACGGTTAGAATTACTTTTCAGGGTCAGTGCTGGGCTAAAAGATGCAGCACTGGGTTCTCTCCTGATAACAGGTGAGTAAATCGGAATTCGTAGTTCGGCTGATTTTAGAGGAATATTATAAAGTTCCAAAACTCCACACTTTGAAGAATTTCCAAGTGAAACCAGTCAATGTTAGCCTATGGAAGGAAATTCAAGTTACTGGTAAGTATGGTTAAAATTACTTTTCAGGATCAGTACTGGGCTAAAAGATGCAGCACTGAGGTCTCTCCTGATAACTGGTGAGTAAATCGGAATTCGTAGTTCGGCTGATTTTAGAGGAATATTTGTATGTTTCAAAAATCGACACTTAGAAACTTTTTCAGCAAAAAGCAGGCAATGATATCCTATGGAAGGAAATTCAAGTTACTGGTAAGTACGGTTAAAATTACTTTTCAGGATCAGTACTGGGCTCAAAGATGCAGCACTGAGGTCTCTCCTGATAACAGGTGAGTAAATCGGAATTCGTAGTTCGGTTGATTTTAGAGGAATATTTGCACAATGGTGAAGGAAGGGGGTGGGGCCTGAGGAGACATGTCTGCAAACACGCCCTGTGGCGCGTTTTAAGTTGGAGAATTAATTCCTCCTCAATCCTGAGGGTCCCTAGGGGCCAACTAGCCCACCAGGAACCTCCAGTATGTAAGGGACAAAATGGCTGCCAACACTTCCTGATTTGGAGTGTTGACAGCCACTTGAAAGCCAATTAACATGCAGCTCGTGATCGGGGCGGTGCGCGCAGGGTGCGCTCAGGGTGCGCGAATCCGACGCGGCCATAGATATATATGTGATTTTCATTTTGATTTTCACAGGAACTACTGAACGGATTTACACCATTTAACAAAAAGGGTTCTTTCTGAACCAAGAACTACCTCTTTGCCAAATTTGGTGTAATTCCGTTCAGCAGTTCGGGCTGTAGCCGTGTCTAAAGTTTCCTATGGGAAAATGAATGGGGAAAACATGTTTTGGGATCACCCTTTTTTCTCGGCCCCCGCTTGACGAATTACCCTGAGACTTTCAGGGTAGGAGCGGACCGGAGCGGGCCATAAAGTTTGAAAATTTCGCGAAGATTCATCAACCAACGCAAGAGTTATTTCAAATAGAATGTCGCGGATTTCCTATGGAAAATAGGTCCTAACTATAACTATCTACTGGCGACCGCCAGTAGATAATGTGTGTGTATATATATGTGGGTATATATACATGTGTGTATATATATATATATTCACTGAAAAAACCATAGGTTTTAGGGACAGTTATAGTTAGAAATTAGTATTTAAAAAACCTTTGAAATTCACTGAAAAAACCATAGGTTTTAGGGACAGTTATAGTTAGTTGGACATTTCACTCGTACAAAACCATAGAAATTCCCCCGTTATAGTTAGTTCAGCTAACTATGACTCGCGCCCGCAATGCACTGCTGATGACGTCACATATTACATCACTCATGACATGGTCAGTGACATCACTGATGACATCACTGATGACATCTCAAATGACATCACTGATGACATCATCCAGTGACTGTGTGTTTCTGTAAAGTTTAAATATGTTTAATATATATAGGGAAAGGCGTATTGAAGAATGAGTGGGTGTATAAGTGTCTGAATGGATGATTTAGTACGTGAGTGACTGACTCTACAAGTGAGTGATTAAATGTATCTTACTGAATGCATGGGTTAGTGACTAAACTGTGTGAATGTCTGTATCCGTCTGTCTGTTGGTTTGTAAGCGGCTGCATGGTTTCTGAATAGCTACATGAGTGTCTACATGGGTTATTGATTGATTGTCTGAGTATCTGTATGGGTGCCTGAGTGTTTGTGTGGGTGGGGTGTGTGTGACTCTGTGCATAGATGCGTGAGTTGGTGATTCACTGGGTGCATGGTTTCAAGAGTGCATCTGTGATGGACTGTATGGGTGGGTGAGTGTGTGTATGGGTGTGTTAGTGATTGAATGTATATCTCAGTGGTACATGTGTGAGTAACTACATATGTGAAAGGCAGTATATATGTGTGTTGGAGTATATAAATGGCTATAAGTGAGAGTGTGTGATTGTGAGAGTGGCTGTATGGATGAGTGTGTACTTGTATCAGTGATTGTATAAGAGCGTAAGAATGTGCTAGTATTTGTATGAGTAAGTGAGCTGGTGTGTGTATAACTGTATAGGTGAGTAAATGGGTGTGTGATTAAGTTTTTTGCATGACTGACTAGGTGTGTGAGTACCTCTATGGATGAGTGGCAGTGTGTGAGTGTTTATATAGGTGTATGAGTGCATATGATAGTCCTGTACTGAGTGACTAAGTATGAGTGACTGTACGGGTGAGTGAGTGGATGTGTGTGTAGACCTAAGAATCAGTGAGTGGGTATGTAGTTTTTGGTGTTGGAGTGTCTATGGTTTTGAGAATGGCAGTCTGTAATTTAGAGTGGGTGTATCAAAAGTTATATTAGGGTGTGAGAAGATGCATGAAATTATCACATTGATGATGTCATCAGTGATGTCATTTGAGATGTCATCAGTGATGTCATCAGTGATGTCACTGACCATGTCATGAGTGATGTAATATGTGACGTCATCAGCAGTGCATTGCGGGGCGCGAGTTATAGTTAGCTGAACTAACTATAACGGGGAATTTCTATGGTTTTGTACGAGTGAAATGTCCAACTAATTATAACTGTCCCTAAAACCTATGGTTTTTTCAGTGAATTTCAAAGGTTTTTTAAATGCTAATTTCTAACTATAACTGTCCCTAAAACCTATGGTTTTTTCAGTGAATTTCAAAGGTTTTTTAAATGCTAATTTCTAACTATAACGTGTCTGAAACCTATGGTTTTTTCAGTGAATTTCAAAGGTTTTTTAAATGCGAATTTCTAACTATAACGTGCCTGAAACCTATGATTTTTTAAGTGAATTTCAAAGGTTTTTTTAAATGCTAGTTTCTAACTATGCCTACAGAGGTAGGTGGTAACTGACTCTGACTAACCAGAGCCAGTGCTATGCTAAAAGACACTTAGAATACAGTGAAAACACCTACATACACTAGGGAACACTATGCGTTGGGGTACCCCTGTGATTAGCATGACCTCCTCTGCAAGTCCCCAGTACATAATAGGGCAGGGGGATTAAAACTACCTCTTAAAACGCGCTACAGGGCGCGTTTTAAGTTGCGGGATTAAGTCCCCTTGAATTCTGAGGGTCCCTCGGGCCCAACTAGCCCCCAGGTACCTACAGTTAGGACCACAGAGCTGAGTTGCAGAGAGGCATTCCGAGGCCACGCACCTTTTTCACCTCTCTGCAACGCAACTCTGTTGTGCTTACTGAAGGTACCTGGTGGGCTAGTTGGCCCCCAGGGTCCCTCAGGATTCAAAGGGAATTAATTCCCCAACTTAAAACGCACCACAGGGCGTGTTTGCGCACATGTCACCTGAGGCCCCGCCCCCTCCCTTCACCACTGTGCAAACGCGCCCGTGGTGCGTTTTAAGTTGGGGGATTAGGTCACCTTGAATCCTGAGGGTCCCTGGGGCCCAACTAGCCCACTAGGTACTTCCAGTAAGCACCACAGGCCTGCGTTGCAACGCCTGTAACAAATTGTGCAGTTGTGTTTAGGTAGTGAAGAGGGTCGTGCTGGGGGTAGTGTTTTAGGGTTTAGGGTAGTGCAGTGGTGTTTGTGTAGTGTAGGGGGTCATGCTGGGGGTAGATTTAGGGTTTAGGGTAGTGCAGTGGTGTTTGGGTAGTGTAGGGAGTCGTGCTGGGGGAGTGTTTTAGGGTTTAGGGTAGTGCAGTGGTGTTTGGGTAGTGTAGGGAGTCGTGCTGGGGGTAGTGTTTTAGGGTTTAGGGTAGTGCAGTGGTGTTCGGGCAGTGTAGGGGGTTGTGCTGGGGCTGGTGTTTCAGGGTTTAGGGCAGTGCAGTGGTGTTCGGGCAGTGTAGGTGGTCGTGCTGGGGCTGGTGTTTCAGGGTTTAGGGCAGTGCAGTGGTGTTTGGGCAGTGTAGGGGGTCATGCTGGGGCTGGTGTTTCAGGGTTTAGGGCAGTGCAGTGGTGTTCGGGCAGTGTAGGGGGTCTTGCTGGGGCTGGTGTTTCAGAGTCTAGGGCAGTGCAGTGGTGTTCGGGCAGTGTAGGGGGTCTTGCTGGGGCTGGTGTTTCAGGGTTTAGGGCAGTGCAGTGGTGTTCGGGCAGTGTAGGGGGTCGTGCTGGGGGTGGTGTTTCAGGGTTTAGGGCAGTGCAGTGGTGTTCGGGCAATGTAGGGGGTCGTGCTGGGGCTAGTGTTTCAGGATTTAGGGCAGAGCAATGGTGTTCAGGCAGTGTAGGGGGTTTTGCTGGAGGTGGTGTTTCAGGGTTTAGGGCAGTGCAGTGGTGTTCGTGCAGTGTAGGGGGTGGTGTTTCAGGGTTTAGGGCAGTGGTGTTCAGACAGTGTAGGGGGTCTTGCTGGGGTTGATGTTTCAGGGTTTAGGGCAGTGCCGTGTTGTTCGGGCAGTGTAGGGGGTCGTGCTGGGGGTGGTGTTTCAGGGTTTAGGGCAGTGCAGTGGTGTTCCAGCAGTGTAGGAGGTCGTGCAGGGGGTGGTGTTTCAGGGTTTAGGGCAGTGCAGTGGTGTTCGGGAAGTGTAGGGGGTCGTGCAGGGGGTGGTGTTTCTGGGTTTAGGGCAGTGCAGTGGTGTTCGGGCAGTGTAGGGTGTCGTGCTGAGGGGTGGTGTTTCAGGGTTTAGGGCAGTGCAGTGGTGTTCGGGCAGTGTAGGGGTCGTGCAGGGGGTGGTGTTTCAGGGTTTAGGGCAGTGCAGTGGTGTTTGGGCAGTGTAGGGGGTCATGCAGGGGGTGGTGTTTCAGGGTTTAGGGCAGTGCAGTGGTGTTCGGCCAGTGTAGGTGGTCTTGCTGGGGGTGGTGTTTCAGGCTGTAGTGCTGTGGTGTTCGGGCAGTGTAGGGGGTCTTGCTGGGGGTGGTGTTTCAGGGTTTAGGGCAGTGCAGTGGTGTTCGGGCAGTGTAGGGTTATCTTGCTGGGGCTGGTGTTTCAGGGTTTAGGGCAGTGCAGTGGTGTTCGGGCAGTGTAGGGGGTCGTGCTGGGGCTGGTGTTTGAGGGTTTAGGGTAGTGCAGTGGTGTTCGGGCAGTGTAGGGGGTCGTGCTGGGGCTGGTGTTTTAGGGTTTAGGGCAGTGCAGTGGTTTTCGGGCAGTGTAGGCGGTCGTGCTGGGGATGGTGTTTCAGGGTTTAGGGCAGTGCAGTGGTGTTCGGGCAGTGTACGGGGTCATGCTGGGGCTGGTGTTTCAGGGTTTAGGGCAGTGCAGTTGTGTTCGGGCAGTGTAGGGGGTTGTGCTGGGGGTGGTGTTTCAGGGTTTAGGGCAGTGCAGTGGTGTTCGGGCAGTGTAGGGGGTCGTGCTGGGGCTGGTGTTTCATGGTTTAGGGCAGTGCAGTGGTGTTCGGGCTGTGTAGTGGGTCGTGCTGGGGGTGGTGTTTCAGGGTTTAGGGCAGTGCAGTGGTGTTCGGGCAGTGTAGGGGGTCATGCTGGGGGTGGTGTTTCAGGGTTTAGGGCAGTGCAGTGGTGTTCGGGCAGTGTAGGGGGTCTTGCTGGGGGTGGTGTTTCAGGGTTTAGGGCAGTGGTGTTCGGGCAGTGTAGGGGGTCTTGCTGGGGGTGATGTTTCAGGGTTTAGGGCAGTGCAGTGGTGTTCGGGCAGTGTAGGGGGTCTTGCTGGGGGTAGTGTTTCGGGGTTTAGGGCAGTGCAGTGGTGTTCGTGCAGTGTAGGGGGTCATGCTGGGGGTGGTGTTTCAGGGTTTAGGGCAGTGCAGTGGTGTTCGGGCAGTGTAGGGGATCGTGCAGGGGGTGGTGTTTCAGGGTTTAGAGCAGTGCAGTGGTGTTCGGGCAGTGTAGGGGGTCGTGCTGGGGGTGGTGTTTCAGGGTTTAGGGCAGTGCAGTGGTGTTCGGGCAGTGTAGGGGTCGTGCAGGGGGTGGTGTTTCAGGGTTTAGGGCAGTGCAGTGGTGTTCAGGCAGTGTAGGGGTCGTGCTGGGGCTGGTGTTTCAGGGTTTAGGGCAGTGCAGTGGTGTTCGGGCAGTGTAGGGGGTCTTGCTGGGGGTGGTGTTTCAGGGTTTAGGGCAGTGGTGTTCGGGCAGTGTAGGGGTCTTGCTGGGGGGATGTTTCAGGGTTTAGGGCAGTGCAGTGGTGTTCGGGCAGTGTAGGGGGTCTTGCTGGGGGTAGTGTTTCAGGGTTTAGGGCAATGCAGTGGTGTTCGTGCAGTGTAGGGGGTCGTGCTGGGGATGGTGTTTCAGGGTTTAGGGCAGTGCAGTAGTGTTCGGGCAGTGTAGGGGGTCGTGCAGGGGTGGTGTTTCAGGGTTTAGGGCAGTGCAGTGGTGTTCGGGCAGTGTAGGGGGTCGTGCTGGGGGTGGTGTTTCAGGGTTTAGGGCAGTGGTGTTCGGGCAGTGTAGGGGTCTTGCTGGGGGTGATGTTTCATTGTTTAGGGCAGTGCAGTGGTGTTCGGGCAGTGTAGGAGGTCTTGCTGGGGGTAGTGTGTCAGGGTTTAGGGCAATGCAGTGGTGTTCGGGCAGTGCAGTGGTGTTCGGGCAGTGTAGGGGGTGTGCTGGGGGTGGTGTTTCAGGGTTTAGGGCAGTGCAGTGGTGTTCGGTCAGTGTAGGGGGTCGTGAAGGGGGTGGTGTTTCAGGGTTTAGGGCAGTGTAGTGGTGTTCGGGCAGTGTAGGGGGTCGTGATAGGGTTGGTGTTTCAGGGTTTAGGGCAGTGCAGTGGTGTTCGGGCAGTGTAGGGGGTCGTGCAGGGGCTGGTGTTTCAGGGTTTAGGGCAGTGCAGTGGTGCTTGTGTAGTGTTGGGGGTCGTGCTGGGGGTAGTGTTTTAGGGTTTAGGGTAGTGCAGTGGTGTTTGTGTAGTGTAGGGGGTCATGTTTTAGGGTAGTGCAGTGGTGTTTGGGTAGTGTAGGGGGTTGTGCTGGGGGTAGTGTTTTAGGATTTAGGTTAGTGCAGTGGTGTTTGGGTAGTGTAGGTGGTCGTGCTGGGGGTAGTGTTTTAGGGTTTAAGGTAGTGCAGTGGTGTTTGTGTAGTGTAGGGGGTCATGCTGGGGGTAGTGTTTTAGGGTTTAGGGTAGTGCAGTGGTGCTTGTGTAGTGTAGGGGTCGTGCTGGGGGTAGTGTTTTAGGGTTTAGGGTAGTGCAGTGGTGTTTGTGTAGTGTAGGGGTCATGTTTTAGGGTAGTGCAGTGGTGTTTGGGTAGTGTAGGGGGTCGTGCTGGGGGTAGTGTTTTAGGATTTAGGTTAGTGCAGTGGTTTTGGGGTAGTGTTTTAGGGTTTAGGGTAGTGCAGTGGTGTTTGTGTAGTGTAGGGGGTCATGCTGGGGGTAGTGTTTTAGGGTTTAGGATAGTGCAGTGGTGCTTGTGTAGTGTAGGGGGTCGTGCTGGGGGTAGTGCTTTAGGGTTTAGGGTAGTGCAGTGGTGTTTTTGTAGTGTAGGGGGTCATGTTTTAAGATGCAATGCTCCAATACCTGACCAGTCTGCACTACATAAAACTGCAAAAAACTAAAAATAAAAAGTGTTTTGCACACTTTTGTCATTTGGGCTATATGTGGGCTACATCTGGGTAATATTTGTGCTACATTTGGGCTCTTTTTTCACTGGTGGCCATCTTGGAAGACTTCTTTGTTATGAAGTTTCCTAATTTCCTCATTTACTGCAGTCTCCTCAGTAGGAAATGCTTTCAGTTTTCTACTTTGATTCCATCAAGAAGGCATTCAGATGTGTCACACATTTGCCATAAATTCAGAATGTTAGCACTCTAGTTGTTCATTAGATCACTGTAGTAAAGCTACTGCTCACCAAGGAGTTAACTGGAAGTCTACTGCTGGTATTGAAAGTGATTGTTTCAGTCTGCATGTCAGAATTTTCTAATGAAATAGAAGAGGATTTGAGATCTCACTTAAACATGCACTAAATTTTCTTTTGCAGCACTAACCATAATTTCTATGGCAAAATGAACCCCTCATTTTGTTCCTTTTAAATTAAATGTTTTAAGTGTTACCAGTTTATTCCAATCAAGATGGCTTCAGGTGTGCCATACTTTTGTCATAAGTAAGACTGTTAGCGCTCTAGTTGTTCTTTAGAACACTCTGGGAAGCTGCAGTAGAACACAAAGGCATCAACTGACAGGCTGCTCCTGTTGAAATATAACAGGAAGATATTTGAGATCACACTTGAAACATGTCCTAATTTTTCTTTCCAGAGCACTAACCATAATTTCTATGACAAGATGAACCCCATCATTTTGTTCCTTTTTAAATTAAATGTTTTAAGTGTTACCAGTTTATTCCAATCAAGATGGCTTCAGGTGTGCCATACTTTTGTCATAAGTAAGGCTGTTAGCACTCTAGTTGTTCTTTAGAACACTCTGGGAAGCTGCAGTAGAACACAAAGGAATCAACTGACAGTCTCTGCCCTTGTTGGATGTACATGTTTTACTGAGAATGTCAGACTTCATTCTCACATGACTGAGAAAGATAATGTGAATTTACAGAAAATATGCTCTCATTTTAGCTTCTGGAGCACCTTCCAAAACTGTATGGGACAAGCATGTGAAAATAGTTTTCTCTCAAACATGATTCATGATATCCCAGCAGAAGATTTTTCACAGGGTAAAATCACCTTAGAACACACCACAATTCCTGAAATTAGTATGGTACCATCAACAAATGAATTCTAATGTAACTAAAGTCTGTTATCACCCTTTATAGTTCTCCTTTTGGTAACCCTCAAAATCTTCGATTCTACTACAATGCATTTCAATGGGGTACTATCATTTATATTGGTCCCAAGATGGCTGCCAGCAATTCCAGGATGAAGTGCTGACAGCCAATCAGATCTCACGATGACATGTGTGGTTAGGCTCCGCCCAGTTATATATGTGTTTTTACTTTTGATTTTCTCAGCAACTACTGAACGGATTTACACCATTTAACAAAAAGGGTTCTTTCTGAACCAAGAACTACCTCTTTGCCAAATTTGGTGTAATTCCGTTTAGCAGTTCGAGCTGTAGCCTTGCATAAAGTTTCCTATGGGAAATTGATTTTTTGACTCTTATTTTTTAATTTCTCCGCAACTACTGAACGGATTTACACCATTTAACAAAAAGGGTTCTTTCTGAACCAAGAACTACCTCTTTACCAAATTTTGTGTAATTCCGTTCAGCAGTTCGGGCTGTAGCCGTGGCTAAAGTTTCCTATGGGAAAATGAATGGGGAAAACACGTTTTGGGACCCCCCTTTTTTCTCAGCCCCCGCTTGACGAATCACCCCGAAACTTTCAGGGTAGGAGCGGACCGGAGCGGGCCATAAAGTTTGAAAATTTCGCGAAGATTCGTCAACTGACGCAAGAGTTATTTCAAATAGAATGTTGCAGATTTCCTATGGAAAATAGGTCCTAACTATAACTATCTACTGGCGACCGCCAGTAGATAATATATGTGTGTATATATATGTATATATATATATATGTGTGTGTGTGTGTGTGTGCGTGCGTGTGTGTGTGTGTGTGTACGTGTGTGTGTAAATCATGAACAATGTCTGGAGAAAATATTTCCTAAAAATGTCTATCCACATTTGGAAGAATAAAAACCTAGAGATTCTACCAAGGCTTATTTATTGTGCACGTAATAGCCACAGTTTCACAGGCTGGTGGAAAACATTAAATAGTGTCCTACACCGTCAAGTTACATGATGCCTACACTGCTAAACCAACCTGACATGAATTAGACCCAAACTCAGAAAACAAGATCATGCTCTTATCTTGCTACCGAATGTGGGTACTGCCAAGTACTAAGGCTTCATAGTCTTGATTTCACTTATATCTCTTTCATGCAGCATTACAAACTTCCTGCCCCTTTACCTCTCTCTTAGAAGTTATTTTACATCCCTACTTTCCTCTTTGCCACTTTTTATCCTTCTTTCTCTTCCTCCTCCCTTCCCCTTTTACATCTTTCTCTCTCTTGATCTGGGTCAAAGTCTTATATTGAAAAATAAGTGCTGTTCCCCATATTGAGTGGTGATGTGCCCCATCTGCAACTACTGGCTCAAATTAAGCACTGCATCAGAGATTTGACCTTGATTGTTTTTGAAAATAAAGACCTTCAGCGGATTGCTTTTAAAGAATGTTGTAAAATGTATGTGCTCTCTACCTTTAGATAGGCATCACAGTAGATATCAGGGACCATTTTATATATAGTGCATCAGGCATGTCTGTCTGCTTTTTGCAGCCCCATGGCACTTTGGTGTTACAGAATAACAGAATGGGCCGCTGATGCTTGTGCAACCCCTTCTGTAATACTGATTGCCCCAACACAAAATGTGCCATTCAAAAGGGGCAGACCCTAATTTTCAAGGGAGCCTGAGCGTCATGCAAATGAGGGAATCCTTTTCCTTTCTGCACACGCAGTGTTACAACAAGCATTTACAATGCAACAGGTCTCGCATTAGTTAAAGTTAGAGTTATTGGCATTGTAAATATAATACGGCTATATTGTTTTGTTTTCAGTTTAGAGCATTTATGTAAAGATATATAGCTGCAGGTATTGTAGAATACTAAGTATGTGTATTTTGAACTGTAAAGTAAGTGGTAGTGGTGGTAGCAAGAGGAGTAGGTAGAAGTAGTGTGCAGTGTTTGCGTATTTGGGATGAATAGTTGTTGTAATGATAAAAGCATCATGTATGCGCGCTGCTCCCCCACCCCCCCAAATGTATTTCCAGCATTTAGCAACGTGCGACCGGCACTTTATTTAGCGGCTCTACCGGGATGGACACATACATGCAGTCTAGATATGAAACACCAAAAAAACACACACTTCCCTATATTTCATCAATTAATTTATAAGCCGCATGCCGTACTTTATTGTAATTATGAACTATTCCCTGCGTCCATAGGCTGATAAACAAACAAACCACTGCTTGTAGGACATCGCAAGGTGTTTAAAAAACAACCGGCAGACCTGTAGCTAAAGTTGCTTTGGTGCCATGCAAATGTAACCACGTATACATAGTTGTATATGTAAAACGGGTTTAAAATATCTTGGTATGTGTTTAACCAGTTGGTGATTACGCGTTGTGAGAGAGTAATTTTAAAATTGTATTTAATAGGGAAGCTCATAAACAGAGCGGACATGCACGCATTTTAGCTGGTCACTATTAGGTGGACCACATATCACTGCACGCGTACAGGTACATCATAAAAGAACACACAGACAGCAAGCAGCACACACAAGAATGACAAACTCAAGATCCATCATAAAATAACCCACAAGTAGAGCACCCTGCCATACATAGGAACCGAAGCATCATAAAATAAACCACACAGCACCCTGCAATACACTGTAAAAGCACATCACCAGACAACTCACAGCCAGCAAGCAGAACACCATACAATAACACTGTAAAGGCACATCATAATAGAACTGCAGCAAGTTGAACGCCATACAATGACCAAAGAAAGTAAATAAGCGCACCTCAAAATAACTTGCAGCCTGCATCAAAGTACACTGCATCGAAAAGGTACAGAAGCATCATCAAATAACTGACAAGTACAGCACTCTGCAATGGCATTCTGAAGGTGAATAATAAAATAACCCACAACAAGCAAACACATCACCCTCCAATGACAGTGAAGAAGAAGCTTCAGTGTCACAGACGTTAAATGACCTACAACAGACCATGTCTCTGTATTTATGTTATTAAAGTTTGTGTTCTCCACGCATGACTATGCAATCGGGGTTGCACAAAGCAAAAAACTGAGTGTCTGCGTTTCTTAAACACAGCCCTTCAGATCCCTTCCTGGCTGTGCTCGGACTCTGGGCCGACATATTCAGCATCATGTCAGCCACGTGCTTCACTTTAACCCCAGTTTAGCTATTGACTTCTCTAGGGTGAGGGCCCTGTGTAAAATGATACTCCAAACCTCCTGGGTGTTGGCACCAGGAACTGGAACAGCAAGGGTGCACGCTCCCAGAAAAGGGGCTTTACTTCAAGTCGAATAATGTTCTGGTTTCAGAGACATGAACACGTTTCGTGCGTAACAGGCGATATCCTTACTCAGGGTCTAACATGAAGGCCTTTCAACCCCAACCTTTGCATGGACTTGTGTTGGTCACTGAAGCTCCCTTTCAGTGAGTATAAACATGATGGCCTGCTAAACTCTAACTCATTGCAAGGGAAGACCGTAGCGGGTTTTAGGAAGCGGCTAACCATATGCGTTATGCTTTTATCTGAAAGGTTATACCTCGCAGGAAGAAATACCTTACATTACGGTCCATGACAGTATTTAATGATGCACTGTTGTGCGTTGGCGGGCACTCTTAACTCACCTCTCAGAGGGAGTGCAGGCCGGGCTTGCAGAGCCCGGTCCCAACACTGGCTGTGGAGGTGACACGATGCCTTTGTTTGTTTTGTCACACCCGGTCACGGGTTATTTGAAACAACACTGCTAGGCGTGGAGGACTGGGAAGACAGAAAGGGCAAAAAAAAATACAAAATCATGATTAAGTTCGCATCGGGGTCACACTACGAACTCTTTATCTACAATGATGAAAATACTGAGTCCCTTTTACATTCCCACACACACGGCATGTCTGCCTTCACACACGGCACAGACTTCCCTGGATAAAAGCATGGGTAATTATAAACTTGGCTTGTTATTTAAAAAGGCGGGCGAGGGCTTTTGAGCGTACAGCATTAGTCCAGCAGCAGTCCTTATGCTGATGTGAACTCCGGCGACAGACCTGGCCGCGAGGACGTGTCACTGGCAGACGGAGCCGTGAATCACCGGAAACCGGGGCTGCCTCGGGGGGCGGGTGACACAAAGCAGCTCTGGGGGCTCTTCCGCAGGGGGCGGGGGGGAGTGGGGGCACATGAGGCTTTACAGGTACTAAGTGGCCCCCATCCTTTCTATCCACGCACACGTGCTTCCTGTCTCAGGGAGACAGTGGAACATGTAAAAACCCTCACCCACAGCGAACAAGTAGCCTGAGCATAATACTCACCTTCCAGAGCTCCCTGCGGCACCTCCAATGCTGTACTGCTGAATTTGGCCACAGAGAATGGCAGCAGGGGTGCTCCCTGTCAGCTGCAAGATAAAGCAACGAGGAAGCACAGAAGTGGATGCCTGCTTGTGCCCCGGGGGGACTACTGAGTGCACGCTCGAGCGAGAGCGTATGAATGCTTTTACCCAGGCAAAAACAAATATTTATAAATTCCTAGAAACACAAAAACACAAAAAAAGTTAATCGCACTTAGCCCAGCATCCATAAACGGTGTGAGAAATACTGAATGCCTCCAAATGAACTCCAGTAGAGTGAATGCTTAGAGGAAATAAAGTGAACAGAGGCAGAAACACTACAACAGACCCCGAGCCAAATTAACAAGCCCTGTCGAGTGCGCCGTGAGCAAGAGACGCCGTGCGCGTGCACATCGGCTGTCCGGGCAGCTGAAATCGTCTGAGAGGAAACGCACGTGCACATCGCCAGGCTGTCCGGGCGCGTGCACAGCTCCTGTCCCCCCTCCGAACACAAAACCGACGACAATAGATCTCGCCAGTATTATCAGTGGAATAAACACATATATGTTGATAACGTCTTAGTGCACTCAACAAAGACTTCTAAAATACCATTACACATCATACATAGTGTGACTAGACGTCCCGGGTTTGCCGGAACAGTCCTGGTTTTTCAAGGACTGTCCCAGCGTCCAGACAGTTTTTGCTGAAAAAAAGACATGTTCTGGATTTTGAGAGAGGGTCAGGTGAGCATGTGCATTAATCACAATGAGGTGCAGGCTCACATTTCGTCAGGCCCTCTCCACACCAGGGACAGGATTGGGTTGTTAAGAGCCACCAGCTGTGCTGGCTGGCCTCACTCTTGCAGCACAACAGAATTTAAAGAGGGGTGAATCAGGGATCAATAGCAGCAGGCTTCTGATACCACATGGGGGACAGGATACATATATATATATATTTTCAGTGGCGGCTGGCAGGGAACGGCGGTGGCGGGGGGACAATTAAAAAAAAAAAACACTTATCCTTTGCCGGCCGCCGTCTCTCATCAGCTTCGGTCCCTTCTCATGCTGCCTTCTCCTCAGCTTCGACGGAAGCAGGAAACACACAGGCTCCCTCCCCTAAGCCAATCACAACGTTGCAATGCAGCATTGTGATTGGTCTGAGCGCAGTGGTTCGGTGCTCAGATGGGTAACAGGGAGCCTGGGCATGTTCCCCACCAGGCTGTGTAATGTAGCCTGGTGGGGAACATGCAAAGTGCGCATGACTGGCCGACCCAAGACAGCCGGCCAAACAGTCATGCGCACTTAGAGTGTGCCACCACTCCTCCCCCTGTGATCCCAGCACCGCCCCGCCCTAACCTAACCCTGTAGTGAAAAATAAAATGTTAATACAGGGTCCTTATCATTTTATTTTTCCTTTCTCCTGCTCTGAGAGCAGTGGGGCGATGCTCCTCCGCATTAGCGGAGAAGCCTCCCCTGCATATTTTAGACAATAATTCGGCCGGACAAACCATGGCCCTATTTGTATGTCTATGGCTGTCCCGGTTTTTCATTCAAAATCTGGTCACCCCTGCCATATCACATAGATTTTGTAGTAGACAGAAAAAGGAACTCTGCACCATAGCTGTAGGTTTGCTGTTTACCTATTTATGAATGCAGCAGATTATGTTTGCCTAAAAAAGTACACATCCTTAAACGCTTGAAAAGCAGACCAAATCAGTTTACGCTATACCCTAACACAGTCAAAGGAACGAAGAGCTATTTAGTTTGTTACGTTTCACCCTGTTGCAGAAATGTGTTTACTGTTAACCCACGCCAAAGCTTAAGTAAACCTGGTCTGCTCGATTTAATGTAAAATATTAAAATTGTGCAAAACGAGCTTGCCCTGTTCTTGCACTGGTGCAAATGTTTACTTTTAAATTTGAAAAATGAGTTTATTATAAATAAGGTCATATGTGTGCTCTGAAGTCAGGATATCAAGAATCCACAAACCTACTCAGTTGTTCCCCTTTCGTCCAAGAACTTCCCCTCTTGTCCTTAGCATTACATTGACCCTGCTGTAGCGCCATACAGATCACATTTCCCTTCAATAAGAAGCTGTCGAATCCACAGCAGCTTCCCAGAGAACACTAGGGCTGTATTTCAGGAAGTCCACGGCCTCCTGTCAAGAGCTGTGTCAGGGGTGGGGGTCCCAGTAACCCCTCCTTTCTAAATATATCGTGTCTCTCGAGTAGGAGTTATTTTAGGGCCGTCGAATTCGAAGCAGGGACATGGTGATTTCTCTCGCAGGACTGCCTGGGTCACTGGTGCATGCTGGGAAAGGTATTACCTCATGAACGAGCTGCACTCTGCATCTCACACAGAAGCCTCCAGCACAGGACGCTCCCCACACTCATGCTGTGCATTTCTGCTCGACGACAGGATATAAATTAAATGAAAGTGGTATAGTCTCGTTAGGAATATAAAGGTGCTTCTGAAGCTCTGCACACACCTGTCAATCTACAGCCCTCATGACCTCTGGCCTCATTAGGACTGGATGTTATTTCTAGACAGAGGATATTGGCAACAATCCTCCTTTTGATGAGCGCTCATGGGAAGCCAAGCACGGGTATGGATTGGAACAGAGGATCTTCGGGTTTCTCATAATCAGACGAGATGAGTATGGCAATATGTAACAATCAGGTCACACCTGTGCAAGTGCAATAATGGTGCGCTCCAGCAGGCCGCTCTTCTAATAAATTGGTATGGTAA
The DNA here is from genome assembly GCA_963921515.1 of Calotriton arnoldi. Taxonomy (NCBI): domain Eukaryota; kingdom Metazoa; phylum Chordata; class Amphibia; order Caudata; family Salamandridae; genus Calotriton; species Calotriton arnoldi. The sequence continues at coordinate 1,008,698 of CAWUFW010006970.1, forward strand.
GGACATGTGCCTACTGATGGTGTGCTTTGTAGCTAAAACCAGTACATTGATGGGGGTGTGAACCGAAAACGCAGACTTTAAAATCCAAGATGGAAATTAAGCTGAACCTTTCTGGTGCAATAACTTGCAGCGCTCGTCTAAGTGCCTCTAAGAAGTTTCCCTTTTTTTGCATCAAAAAATCCAGATATGAAGCGGAAGCTGCCTTCTTCGGCAACCTGAAACTTTCCGATTTCAACATCATCGACACCCTGGGAGTCGGAGGATTTGGACGCGTAGAGCTGGTAGGTGGACTTCATCTGGGGAAATGACCGTTGCATGGTGTGTTGCACTATGTACAATAACTGTAATGTGAAAAATGCACTAGTGTGTGGAATGGGTGAAGAATCTGTATCCTTGCCTAGATGTTCACAATCGTTATTTGCAAATAGTTTTCACTAGTTCTGCTTCCACATTTTCTTGCTAATTTGCCTTCATCTCTTTCTCTCAGCCTAAGCTGAGGAGAACAAAGATAAAGGGCCTCATTTCAATGTGGCCGTAAAAGGCTCCAACCCTTGGTCGGAGCCTTTTCGGCCGCATTGTAATGTGTGGGTCGGATTCCTTTTCGACCGCCTAATTAAGATGTAGACGGTCGGTAAGGAATCAGAACGGTCATTCCGGCTGGCTTCCGACAGGCTCAGAGAGCTCATCCACCAGTCGGAATGCGCCATGTAATCTCAAGGGCGGAAAGGTCCATGTAATTACAATGACTGTTTCCATGCCGGTCTGTCCGACATGGAAACCATGCCGGAAAGCGTCTTTGGGGGCCCCCAGCAGGGCCCCCTTTGGTGCACGGCTTCCTTGTCGTGCCTGCCACGGGGTGAAGGGATGAACTGCACCTACCATTTTACTATGGAAGCATGCATTCCAGCCGGTTTACGGCTGGAATGCATGCTCCCATAGTAAAATATAGGATTGCGTATCCTAATGGGGCGGTTGGGTCCGACGACCGGGTGTTGGTCGGTCTCATGACCGGTATGGTGTCGGGCGGAATGATTCTGCCCGACATCGTAATGAGCCCCTAAATGTGTATGTCGTGCTCTGGGAAGTGAGATATTTCCCCACACTTGTATTAAAAGTCGTTAGTGCATGTCACAGAGGCCCTTCCCGTCTAACATTATTGCACATGAGCTTGTGAAATGCCTAAACTGACAGGGATGTGGGAGGTATTTCCGCACTGTGTAAAATAACACTTGGCTCATTTCAAGGAAGGCAAATTTAATTCTGATTTGGGAAAGAGGTAAATGTTTCAATCAATAAAATCATGAAGTATTTTCATCATAAGAGGTTGTGCAAGAAGATTTGCATTTGGGCTCTACCTCAGAATCAACGCTGCAGTGGCAAGAAGTGAGAAAATCTATTAGTGTTTTTAACGTTATTTTGTGGGCTGAAATTGTTTTGTTAAATTCTCTTTACAAATGTCAAAATATTTATAAACAACAAATGTCTTAGGTATGATCAGCAATGGTTCACCAATCAATTATCTCTATTTTTGCCCGATTTTAGAATATGTCTGTGATGTGTAGTAAGAAAGAATGTGCTAGATTCACTCCATATTACAGAAACAGCAGAATACAGAAACATTGGTTTTCCACTATTTTTGTTATGTATTTAGCAAAACAATGGCACAAGTTGATCCTACCTCAAACAGTTAACTTCCCATTTAGAAATTGCAGAAAATGCATTGTTGTAATTTTTTATTATGTATAAACAAAACACTGTGTTAAATCAGTTTGCCCCGAAAACTTTATTTTGGAGCGAATAACATACATTTTTAATCGTTGTATATAGCGTGTGTGTCTCTTGAGGTATGGGCCTTATTGGATATTACTGGCCTGAACTCATGAACCTTCGTATCACAAAGATATAACAACCACATTTTCTGATTTCAACCACAAAATCATCTCACTATGAAATAAACACATACAGTTGGTCATGTTACGTAAAGTTTGCACCACTAAAAATGGTTGTGTTTGCCTAATAGAGAATAGAACAAAAAGATTTGCTCCAGTGAAAAGTGTACAAATACTTTATCACCAGAGCTATAATGGAGCATAGGAAATGGCAATACTGTTTGCTGTTCGCCTTTTTAGAAATGGAGCAATAGATTTTATCTCAAACATAGTGAATATTTGAAAAAAAATTGAACAAATGCCTGTACACTGCTACCTCTATTATAATTAGCAAAAACACAGTATTGCCAATTTGATATTTTATTTGCTCTGGTGCAAAACATTTAAATAATGCTGTCAAAACTAATTTTTAATCAAAATGTTTGCTCTGTTTCCTTTCCGAAATTGTGCAAACCTAGGCGGCACATTTACAAGCCCCATTCGCCACTGAAGCGTTACTTTGTTTGACTCTCCTGTAGCGTAGCGCCATTTCCCATATTTACAAGGTGGCACTCAGCGACTTAATGTGGCTTAACGGCACCTTGTAAATATGCCCCTTTCCACTGAGGTCTTCTGCGGCAAATGGGCGTGCAATGGGTGTTGCAGTGGGTGTTCCACTGCAACACCCATTGCTTTTTGATGCTGCCCCAGATTTACAAGGCTGAGGCAGCACCAAAAACTAACCCCAGGGAATACCTGGTCTTAGAACGGCGATACGAGGAGAAATTATTAAGTTCTCCTCATTTTTGCTCTTTCTATGTGTGCTGCATTCTGCAGCCACATAGAAAGAGCAAATCACCATTATTGACTGTTTATGTGCAGGAAGGTGTCCCCTTCTGCACATAAACAATCACCCCTGCAGTGCAGGCTCCCTTGCCAATTGGTTGCAGGGTGCCTGCACTGGTGCTATGCATCTTTTTTGTGCCAGCGCTAGGGGAAACACAGGGGTGTGCTGTATTCTTGTGAATACGGCGCCTTTCCTGCATTTAAAAAATGTCGGTGCGTGGCATTGCCAAATTTGGCGTAGCACTGCGCTCCGACATTTTTGGGGAAATATGCCCCTTATTGTCCTATTTTAGAACTACTGCCATAGTTTTATTGCAATAAGAACTGGAGCAAAATCAATGTGCCCCATTTTGTACAAGACCAGAAGCAAAAAATAATGCACATTTATTTGGTCTATTTTTGGGCACCGGCAAACTTTAAATACCATGGTATTTTTATTAATGTTTTTTAATTCAGGCTGAATTTTTACATTATTTATATTCAAGCCTGCTGTAGCATATAAAAAAAAAGGTGCTTGCAGCAAGTGTATTAGACAGTTAGTTTTATGGACTAGAACGGTGATTGACAGATGATTTGGAAAGAAAAGCTGCCCTTGTTAAATCAAGATCTCAAAGGCAATCGAGGCTTAGAAAATATCCTTCTTTTAAAGTCACGTTTGCACACTTGCTTAAGGTGGAAACACTGAAGGAATGTTTTGTCACTTCATGCGCACCATAGCTTAACACGTTTACAAACTAAGGACCAGCTTTAATAACATTTCGAGGCATGCTTGACGCAAAGCCGCACTAAGGGGCATATCAGCAACAACCGGCGATAATTATCGCTAAGCGCACTTAGCGCTAGGATAATTATCGCTGGCTATCGCTGGATGTCATCGCTGAGATAGCGCGCTATCAGCGACGCTTATCTCAAAAGCGATAAAAATACCAGCGATAGCGGGGAAATCGCCGTTTTGCAGGGAACATCACTGGATTTCCAGCGATGTTCCCTGCAAAACGGCGATAACCTTGCTGATACGACCCTGTGGTCGTATCAGCATAATCCACCCCCTATGTTAAGCATAGGTAAGTCAGGATTATAGCAGACGTTAGTTTTGGCGAAATCCGCCGTTTTCGCCAAAATCTAACGTGTGCTAAAATCCTGTGGGCTGCCTTGTAAATATCGCGATGTGAACATCAGCGATATTTTACAAGGTAGTCCATCCGAGTACGCCAGTGACGCCCACTTTGCATCTCATTAGAGATGCAAAGGGAGGCGTCGGGAAAAAGGGTGCTAACCTGCGATTATGCATGTTAGCACCCTCTTGTTAATAGGGCGTTAGTTTTATCTCCACTTTTTTGGCTATTTGGAATTTACTTAACAGAGCACAACTTGTTTTGCGCTGGAAAGGTCCTGAAAGTAACTTAAAGCAGCTCTCTCCCTCTCACGCAACGCAGAACAACAACTTTTATTGCATGAGCTTTTATTAAATTTGCCCATAGTAAGTCTATAAAGGCTGTTTGTATACCACATTAACATGCACAGCAAAAATTCTCTCCGTAAAGAATGCGTGAACGAGAGCATGTGCAAGCTCACTGGTTTATTTGCATAATGGAAGTAACATTACATGGACGCCAATGAAAAAACTGATGGTGGAGCATCACAGTAGTCAACAACCCACTATTAGTGAGCTGGGATTCACTTTCAGCACTGTGCTGACCAAGGAGGAGTTCCTGACATGGAATGTCAACGGAGCATGCTAGGAACTCCTTTGAGTTATGCAGAGTGCTGTAAACAGTAACGGTTACCAACACAACGATAGCAGAGGAGGAGGGGCATAGAGCCAGGGCAACCTCTCGCACTCCTATTTAGACTGGCAGACCAACCTATAAATAGGAACATGAGACATAAATGGGCCTGATTTACTGGGTAGTTCAATTTGACTGGCATTTCCTCCCTCTACATATGAGCACAGTCACACCTGGGTGCATGCATACATGTGCATGCAAAGGCCCACACATGTGCAAACATGCACACAAACCAGTATGTAAATGTCACACATGCACACCCTCACACACATATCTGCCAACACACAGTGGCAAGACTTCCAAAAGTGGGCTCAAAACCCCTGAATTTAGCAGGTTTCCAGCTCGTGTTTAGAGTTTCTGCACACCTTATGTCCATTATAGGGTGTGCAAACACCCCAGGACATTCTCTGCAGAGGTTCTGCAAACATACATCCGAGAGCACACATATCCAGCAAGTGCAAGAAGACGTGCACGTAAATGTCACATGCTCAGACTCGCAAACCCCCCATAACACACACGCATAAATATGCATGAGGACATGCCTACTCACAAACAAAATATAAAGAAAGAAGCCCAAACATCCTTAAACAAACAAATTAAAGTGGAGGTACTTAGGTAAATAATTTATATGCATAGTAGCTTCCTCAATTCTAGTTTTTAGATGAATTAATTTATTGCACATGTCCTGCACTTTTGCTTTAGGTACTGTAGCATTATACGCAACAAAATAAGGAGCAACAGAGGGAATATCACCAGGTAGCCCTCCACTCATAGATTCCATACAAAAATAACCTGGTTAGACAGAGCACTTTTAGTCTTTATAACTTATGTTAAGCGGGTGTTATATACTCCTAGGTATGGCTATGCTAAATTATCAAGTCATGCCCATCTCTACGTGTTCCTCATTAAAAAATTATTAACCATCCACAGCTAATCTCACACCCACCAAAGAGAAAATGTGAGAGAAGTCAGACAGTGCTTCAGGTAAGCACCACCCATGGAGCTACTGGTTGGTACTCACCAGTTTGCTCGTTCTGTCATCATCGGCAGCTTTCTTGACAGAAAGAAAAAACCTGTGACCTAACTCTTAGGCTCATGTGAATTGGTGAAAAAATAAAATTAATGTGTAGATGATAACATCATCTATCAAAACATCCAAGCCCAGTAGTGTGAAAAAGGAGTGAATAAATCTCCTAATTAAAAGTGAGTTGTGAACAACTATTCCACACGATCTTTATTTTCATAGTGTCCACACTCGGTTCAAAAGAAACGCCATGTTTAGACCATTTTAACTTGAAAGGCCAACATGTTTCATTGCCCAAACAGTTTTTGGCAATTTCATCAGGGCACTGGGAGGCATCTCCACCTCACTGATGCTTTAAATCTGTAGTGGTTGATAAAAACAATAAAAGAAAGAGTGATAGTGCCAGAGACAAAGAAAAACAGAATTTATAAACAGTTATCATGTGTTGACACTTTCAAATTACGACACATCTCATATTTTGTGTCTTCTCAGAGTGACATAATCACCGGGTGGTTGCCAGGTGGACTCCTACCAGCAACTCCCCGGGGGCGGGGTGTTTAAAACTTGGCCTCCCCCGTAGGGTACAGTGCAGCAAACAAAAACATGCCTGTGATGGGACACAAACAGTACTTCACTGTCCTCATCATGATAATGTAATGGTAAAAAATCCCATTGCACCTCCAGCTTCGTCTAGTTGGTAAGGGATAGAGGTATACTTAAATTTACACGCCATCCAGATTTAAAAAAAACATTTATAAGAAAAAGAGGACCAAGTGTATATGCCCTCACATGTTATTCAAAATTCTCTATTATTTGTCCCACTGTTAAGTACGGAATACGTCCTGCTCACCCGCAAGTTGTAGTGAGACTGAACGTCTCGCATTGCCGTCCACAAGATGTTTAGAGGCGGCCGCCTATGATCAGAAGGCCCCCCCACTGGACTGTAGCATTATAGCCAGCTGCTGACGTTGTTAAACGCCCTAAGTTAAAGTTATAGGCATGCGCGGCCGGCACAGGTAAGAGCGGTGGAGCGTTGCGGTGGTAGGGCGGGGGAACGTCGACAGACGACGGGTTACCTTACCTTGCGCTCGCCTCACCGCCAAGTTGGCGATGCCGAGAGTGCAAGGTAAGTGGTTTTGTTTATTTTTTTATTTTATTTTACTTATCCCGTCGTCTGTCGACTTTCCCCAATGCCCCACCCCTGCCCCGCCCACTGCCCCTCCAACCTTATCTGTGCCGGCCACGCCTGGTTATAGGCCGAGCTGCAGGCAAACGCGTATAATGAGTGAGAGGGCTCTAAACAACCGGTGTTGTCTGATGCAGAACGCTTGTAAGGCTATTAGAACATTTCACTCACTGAGGGCAGAACGTAAATAAGGAGAAACATAATGACAAACAATGGAATGTTACAGAAGAAGGCCTATACCAGCCAATATTGGCCCTAAGCCACTCCATAGTCTCGAATGGAGCTCCCAACATTCCAATGTTCAAATGTGCCTTCCACATCACTCTAAACTCAGTTCTTTCCAAGCATAAGACCCAGCTACAACACTCTTCTTAGCAGGATGAAGAGTTGTCCTCAAGTAATAAACATCGAATTATCCAATCAGGTTTCTTGATTGCTCTATTATGAGCACTTCCTTTTTCGCCTCTCATACGAGCTTTCTTTCTGAGCCAGAACTGAAGTGACGATTCTTCCAGATGAAATGATCTTATGTGTATTGTAGCAGTAGGTAAACACTTTGGGGTAAAATAGGCAACGAAAGCAATTACCTGAGACAGACCAATGTGCATTGTTTCATGTTTTCCCAAGCCATAGAGGCTGCTGGCCTTCCATATGCATACCATAAACCGTTCCAATGGTGCTGACACTGATGTGGTTTGCAGCAGGAATGCGCGGCATTCGCATAGGATGCTGTTGAATATAAACACGCACAAGGTGCCCATGAACTGTGCAGGGCTTTCAGATGTGGTTAGTATAAAAACAAAAATGATAATCTCGAGATCTGCACGGGCATTTGCTTTTTTCGCAGGTTTCATCCCTTTGAGAAAATGTAGGTGCAGGCACATGTCGAGTGGGCGTGATGGGTAATGCCTAATAAATTACCATCAATTCTTTGTAGATTAAAGGAACATCGACTTGCCGAGAGCTGAGAACTGAACTGCGGCCTACATTGCAAAGCTCTGCGGTGAAAACTTGAATGCATTTCAGAGCATTCGTGAGCACTTCAAAATTACTTAATTAACTTAAATTGTTGTTTGAGTTTGCAGACATAGTTGGCCTACTACCACTGAAATAATAGGCTGTACTTGTTTTTGTTCTACAAGCGTCACCACTTAGCTTGTGCTGTATTGCTTGTTTTCATTGTCAATGCCCACCCCTTTTCTTTGGAATGACACTTTTCCTGTTAGCACTTAAAATGGCAGATACTGTCTGTCTGGCTGGTAGGAGAACTTGCACACATTTTTCATTTCAAAGTGATCGCACCACCATTACTCAACAGCAGAACTGGAATGCCTATAAGGTACAGTGACAGTGCAATGAAAAAAATGAGGTAGCCACTCTGGTCAGACAGCTAGTACCCCTGGAGGTTACAATATCCAGCTGTGGTTAAAACCCTGCTGGTGGATATATGGCCAATGTGTGGGGAGGAGTGGTGGCCTAAGGTACGGTGCTACTGACAGTGGAACTGGGCTCTAGGTTCAAGTATCAGTATTGGCTAAAGAACCTGGGGCTAATTTATTTACATGCCCCTTGTGCCCCCGGTGCGTCACTTTTTTTAACGCACCAGCAGTGCAGTGTGCTGGCCCATATTAAAGAGGCCACGAAAAGCCACCCTTTGGACTTTTCATGGTCCTGTAAATACTACCCATTTTCTCACATCACCTTGCATGAAAGGGGCGTGCCATTGGTGTTGCTGTGGGTGTTACCACCCATGGATCCTGCCACATTCCCAGATTTACAACATTTCGTAAACCTGGGATTGCGGCAGAATCCTTCGCCTCCGCAGGGGAGACTTAAGGAGGTGCAACGAGGAAAAATACTTTTAATTCTCCTCCTTTTTTCCTCTCTCTATTCGTGCAGCATGCATAGAGAGAGGAAAACGCCATCAGTGATTGTTTTTGTGCATGAAGGGACACCTTCCTTCACAAAAACAATCATCCCCGCAATGCAGGCACACTTGCACCATGGTGTCTGCGTTGGCACATGGCAGCCAATTGTGCGCCAGCACAGGGGAAAGCACAGGGATTCATCGTATTGTTGTAAATATGAAACATCCCTTTGCTTTTAAAATGACGCAGCTCGGTGCAGCAAAATGGCTTCCGGCACAGCGCTACATCATTTTGTTGTAAATGAGGCCCCCAGTGATTCAGGTAAAAATTAAAAATAAAAAAAAATCTAAAATTAAATTCTGGCCTTGTCTAATGTAATCTCTGTGATCCTGTAAAGAGCTCTAATGTCCATGGACCAAGTTTGTGCTATATATAAAATAGATATGTCCATCACCTGCTTGCAACTAGGACAGCAGACCTGGCACAATGCAAAAGAACATCCACATCAGCTCTAATGTAAGGCATATCATTCAATGTAGTCGCTGAATAAGTGGTGCCACTGTCAAGATTGTGAATGTGCTGGAAGCAGTAAAGAGGCAGAGCCAAGGTTGAGAGCTTGGGGTAAAAAGTACCTTAGACCAGTGCATAATCTGTGAACAAAAACCAAGTGCAGGCACCTAAGGTTTTTCTTTGGAGACTGCGGCCGGCACTTTCGAATACTGAGGTTGCTGAATTCCAAGGGTCATAGGCTTGTTGCCGCCTCAAGTGCCCCATTACCTTCCAGACCAATCTTCCTCCATCCTGCACTTCCTGCCTCTTTATCTCTCTCTGCCAGGTCCTTTTTCATCCCCGATTTCTCCCTCTGTCACTCCTTTTCCATCTTTCTCTTCCTCCTACTTTCTCCCTTTTCTGTTTTTTTTTTCTTTGTTGCTTTCGGTCAAAATCAGATGATGAAAAATATGTCCCAGTCCCCAAAACACAATCCTGGTTCCTGCTACTGGCAACCATCAGCACAAACTGAGCAATGCAGATAACTCAGACTTGTTTTTGAAAATATGGATAAAATAAGTAAGTCATACACACGGTGCGTCATTTATTTCTTCGTCAGGCATGTTTCGCATTTGGTGGTTATGTCATGCTGCAGAAAATTGAAGAGAAGTAGCTGGTGATTCAGGCTTGTTCTCGGAAGGAGATGTTGAAAAACTGTGCAGGTAGAGGTCAAATGCAGGATGGCAATGGAGTAAATGAGAGAGAAAGCATCCACTTGGAAAACGAAGAAACTGCCAATAGTATAGATTTATTTTATTTTTGGGCTTGCAGTGCTGTGTCTGCTCCAGAGGGTGTCAGCCTCATTTACACAGAGTAGTAGCATACGGGTATCAAGGCAGTCATATTATTGAACTAATGTGGGGATGGAATAGAACTCTAAGTTAGGAGTAAATATGGAAGCAATGATTGGATGTAGAAGTAAAACATTCATAAGTGTGGGGGAGGTGTGTGTGTGTGTCTTTGTGTGTTTTCCAAAAAATTGAACTTTATTGAGTTCTCAGTACCCACGGTGATAGACCCTCCAGAGAACGACAATTTGGCACTTGACTGCATGAAAAATTGCCAAAGAAACTGATATGTAGAGGCGTTAAGGCTATCGATACATTTATATTCAGCAGCACTTGCATTGTTCACCAGGGGCGGCTCCTCCGCTAAGGCAGAGGAGCGTCGCCCCACTGCCTTCAGCACTGCAAAAAAAGGAAAAATAAAATGATAATGATGCGATGTTATTATCATTTTATTTTTCCGTGCTGTAGCAGCTTTGTGGGCGGGGCAGGGCTGCTCTGCTCGCGGGGCAGGGCAGGAGAGGAGTGGTTTGCCCACTCCAAGTGAGCATGACTGTTTGGCCTGCCCTCTTGGGCCGGCCAAACACTCATGTGCACTCTGCATCTTCTTCATCCAGGCTGCATTACAGCCTGGGTGGAGAACATGCCCCAGGCTCCCATTCTCTGGCTGAGCGCCGATACACGGCACTCAGACCAATTACAATGCTGCATTGCAGCATTGTGATTGGTCAGGGAGCCTGGGTGGGTGCTTACTGTTCATGCTTCCTATTAAGTAGAACGAAGGAAGAGGATGCAGAGGACCGAGGAGAGGAGGTGGCGGGCTGGCACGTAAGTGTTTTTATTTTTGTTTTAACCCCCCCTCCCCGCCCCACTAATACTATTTGGGAGCAACCACCACTGTTGTTCACTAGTTGAAAAACAATATTTCTATAATGTGTAGTGAATGGAAAACAGATTGGATAGGCTCAAGAAGAGAGTGGGTGTTGGGATGCATTAGATCAGATCAGAGCATTAGATCAGAGGTGAAGGGTATATATATTAGTGGTTTGAAGACATAGTTAATAGAGTTAGTAAAAAGTGATATGGTTCTGGCTGAGACATAGGGTCCAGTGGTCGTATTTTCAGAATTGTGGTGACCTAAAGCGTAAAGGAATGAGTCTTTTAGTGCTGTTGAGAATGTGGTTATGATTTATTGGGTTTTATGAATTTCTCGTAATTTCTTTTTGTGTAGTTTTGCAAAGTTTCAGAAAATGACATGAAATTAGGCAAAATGCAAATCTGCCATTTTGCACGATATTTTAGCGTGAATGCACCCTATATAATGTGTCTGCTAAAACAAAATAGCAGAAAAAAACAAGTGCTGCTCACAACAGCCACTCACATACTATTCGCTCTCTTTGTTCTCATTGTTCCCGTCTTCCACGATAGGACTTTTACCCGAACAGACTTAAAATTACATGATGTATCATTATTCCAAAGTTCTCAGGTAACAAGTGCAACAGGAAATGCCAGAAACTACATGAGATCACGTTGGTGTAATAATAATTTCACCAGGGCTTAGCAGTGGCAGCTGCTGCAGAACAGGGGTGGCAGGGATAAAAAATAAAAATTAGGATCACTTACCTGTTCACGCCTCATGCTTCTCGACTTTCTCACTCCTGGAGCAGGAAGCACCCAGGCTCCCCTAAAACAATCACAATGCTGCTGTCACCATGACAGCAGCATCATGATTAGTCTGAGCACTTTGGTTCGGCACTCAGATAGAGACTATGAGCCTGTGTATGATCTCCACCCAGGCTGCGCATTACACCCGGTGGAGAACATGCTAAGTGCGCATGACTGTTTGGCCAGCCCAAGACAGCCGGCCAAACCATCATGCGCACTTAAGGTGCATATACCACTCCTCCTCCAGCACTGTGACAGACGCCCAGCTCTGCCTCACCAAACCTGGCTCTGTAGAGAAAAATAAAATGGTAATAACATCCTGCTATAATCATTTAATTTTTCCTTTGTTGCACTGCTCAGAAGCAGTGGGGCGACGCTCCTCCGCCTTAGCGGAGGAGCCACAGCTGAGGCTTAGTTATGAAGATGTATGAGGATAGGTGTCAGAACAGAGGACAAGTTTAAGAATGCAATAGAAAATAAAATCAAAGCACAAGTGGCGGATGCATCAAGCATTATGAATAGTTTGTGTTAGACTAAGGAAGAGGGAATGCATAAATTTAGGACTCTGGGATGTGTAAGGACATTGAGGTACATATTGGGTGTTTGCTGGCAACGTGGTTGAAAGCTGGTGATAAGTGAAAGAAATTGTTGTTTTTGTAGCCATTGGCAACATTTGCAAGGTTCTGCAAGGTGACTTTCATGGGAGCTCTGTGCTGCAAAGATTGCTTAAAATCCGATCAAACATAGTGGTAATAAGGCAGCAGAAGATGGGCAATTCTGTCAGCAAGACAGTCTCAAAGAGGGAAGGCAGTGCACACTCACAGTGGATGAAGTTAAAAATGGAATGAAATTTGAAATAACAGGGGAGATATGATGCCACTGCCTACAATTTAGGGATGATGCGGTGAAATATACTGATGAGAATATTTTTGTGAATTCCAGATCAAAAAAGTCTCGTTTCTCAGGCTGCCGTTGTTGGCACTGAAATAACGTTTTTAAATAAGCAAGGTCAGTGATATCTAAATTGATCTGGAAAGGAGGGTGACATTTTACATGGCACTGCTAGCAAGTTAGGTAGGTAGTGAGTGTGACTCCTAAAGCCACAGTCTCACTGGATGGGCTAATAAATAATTCTCTGCGGATATTCATTAGCTTGACATAGGTAGGGACAAAAAATACCAACGCGACATGCTCTAATGTTCAATGATACTGGAGGTGGCACCTACCTCTGGAATGGGATCCTGAAGAGGCCTAAGAGTGTAAGTGCAGTCCAGACTGCATTTACCTTTCTTGGAGCATTCAACACCCGCCTTCTCTGAAAAGCAAGGGAGGAACGTGCTCCCGTATAGATACTGAGAGGTCTTCTTCTGCGCTTTCAGTTTCTTTACAAGGACACCATCAACTGCATTAGCAGGACTCGCTTCAATGGTTCCGTACTACCATGGCCCACTGATAAGGTGAGTGAACATTCACTATCAAAGTAGGGGCCTTGAAACATCATCAGTAGTACAAAAATGTAGTGCCTGAGGAAAAAGCTGCAGCATTTTTCACCCTAAGTAAAATGGGTATGCCCAGATGTGGGTCCCGTGCTCACTGCACCACTGGATTCAAGCTAGCCTGGCTGATGAGGGGTGATGCCCCGAAACCGGTCCTAGGATGCTTGTTTGTGGTCCAGGGAGGACCTGGCTTGGCAGTTCGGGCTGGACTGTTCCCATGGAGAGCAGGGTCAAGACTGATTTGCATTTGGCTGGGTCCAAACTGGGGTGGCATGGTGAGCAAAAGAACGATGGATTAAACCCAGATCTCTTGACTGGGGGGTGAAGGTTTGATTTATTCAGCATTCCATCCATCATTTGTTGCAGTTACACTTTTTGCCCTAAGTGGGACGGGTATGCCCTGACGTGGGTCCTGTGCTCACTGTGCAACTGGATTCAAGCTAGCCTGGCTGATGAGAGATGATACCCTGAAACCTGTCCCAGGATACTTGTTTCCAGTACAGGGAAGACCTTTTGGCAGTTCGGGCTGGACTGTTCCCATGAGGTGCAGGGTCAAGACTGATTTGCATTTGGCTGGGTCCAAACTGGGGTGGCGTAGTGAGCAAAAGAACGATGTATTAAACCCAGATCTCTTGACTGGTGGTGAATGTTTGATTTATTCAGCATTCCGTCCATCATTTGTTGCCACAGCATGAGAAAAATCAACAGCAATGTCACATCGCCTTTTTTGTAAATCCCAGGTCTGCTGAACTTTCTTTGCATTTACTGATAGAATAACGGTTGGAGTGAATGACTATTGCAGAGGCCTACTGCTAAACTTCATTTCAGACAATTAAAGCCAAAAGGGCTTCATTCAGCGTTTCATGCTTCCTAGGTAAATAAAAGCAATACCACCGAAGGGCTTACTAGTAACACTATCCATTTAAGATCTTAAACAGAGCACACTTGAAAGTGAAGCTCAAAGTTCTTTAACTGTTATAAAAACAGCTTATCGCTGAAAACTATAGAAGATGTAAAATTACCTTGGCTGGGCATTTCAAGCGTTTGAGGGAGGAGAGGCAGGACAGAAGGGCAATAGGGACCATAAAGAAAAACTTGCATTCTCTGTAGCCACTGTCAAATACCATATAGCATCTGAATAGATCATTTAAAACCAAATGGCGGCACAATAAATGTGAGATGTGCATATAAAGCTAATACACTGTATGCACAGGATGGTTATGCTAACTCCTGGCAATGTCTAGAGTAATCATGGTTTAGTGGCTAAGGTAGAGATGGAGACCAAATAAGCGGTACCAAGACGCAACCGTAATACATTGAAATGTTAGTGGCTTCTCAATATTTGTTTATCTATGTAATTCAGGCATGCAAAAAGTTAGTACTCTTCCATTGAGATATGCCTCAAACCAAATATAGAATTATTTTTTGCGTGCAGCTCCAAGGTTTTGAAGACAGGTGAAGGGAACCTTGCAAGTGTCCAACAACTCTTTGCTGCTTTAAATAAGGTTTACAAAGGCCCAGTGGCGTAGCTAGGGGGGGGATGGGGGCGGACCGCCCCAGGCGGCACGAGTTTTGGGGCAGCCGGCCCCCCTTCCCCCCGCTCTTACCTGCGGCCGATGCGGCCGCAAGAATTGGCCGCTACCACCCCCCCCCCTCCCGCTCTTCAATCATTTTGCCGAGGGCGGCAAACGCAGGGGCCGCCACGGGCAGCATAAGGCCTAGCTACGCCCCTGCAAAGGCCTACAATGTTATACACTTTTATAACATAAGGAGTTAAATATTGCGCCACCTAAAGCCCAACCATGTGATTACCAAAGCGGCGGTCCCAAAACATTCTGCATACTGTAGCTTCTCAGGGTGTTCTCTGCCAAGGACATGGAAACTACTCCTGTAAACAGCCTTCGCGGGAAACCCTGTGACTGCTATCTTAAGAAGTGAAACTGGAGTAATGTATGGTGACAGCATACTCTAATATTAGCAACTCGAGTCCAAGGAAATCCTTAGAATCATAGACCGACTTCCAGTGCTTGCTCTACCTTCCTAAACATCTGAAGTAGAACTTGTGGAAAAGAAATTACCTGCTGCTGAAATTTGCGTCACGACCTCTCTTTACTTCGGCAGTCTAGGACTGATCTTTGACACAAAGTTCACATATCATATAGCGGTATTTGATGAGATTTTTAAAGTTCCAAAAATGTAAATTCCGCCATGAATTACTTTTTAATGTTTTGGGTAATTTAGATGAAATAAAAGTATTATATAACGGATAAAGTACCAACGGCTATACATTATAAGGATATTGCATGTCATAGAGGAGTTTCATAGCCATATAGAGGAATGAGTCTGAAGTCTGTGTTCCTTTATAAGGTCATGGAACCCCGAGGAAAAATGGCGCTGTAATACTCGCCTACCCGCAGGGCCACCTCACTCACTGCACTGACATGGCCATTCACTGTTCCAAGAGATCTCACCGAATGTACTAGATAAACAAAGAAATTCGCCAATATTAAGTGGCAGTGAAACAACTATAAAGGCAAGGAAACAACTGATAAATGCTATGATTGTAGTTGAAGTCCTGGCATAGTTTTTTACAATAGTCTATCTTTATTTAGCACAAGATATCTGAATATCTGCTCTGAACAGATGGTAAAAAGGAGGGGGAGTAACTTTACCAGGCCAGGTGAGGGTTGGTAGCGGGGAAGTGTAGGCTGTCCTGGGGAAGGAGAGACTGTGGGCAGGTAGGGCGAGCACCGTTTTCATCCCTGTACTTTAGAAAGGGTTTGGCAGAAGCCAAGGGCTGGGGCCGAGCTGTGCCGTAGCCTGATCAACACATGAATTATCTGGCCAAATTTTCCAGCTTGTTAATATTGACCCGTGTTCTTGCACCAGGAAAATCTGGTTGGGGGAACACCAGGGGGCATCTTTTCAAGGGCATTGCAACACCGGAGGGTCACCTTTTACGACACTCCAGTGGTGCAATGCCCTGCTCCATATTTACAATGTGGCTTTAAGCCACTTTGCTTGGCTTAACGCCGCTTTGCAAATATCGTACCTTTCACGCAGGTATCTGCGTGAAAGGGGCGTTCAATGGGTGTTGTTGTGGGCGTTCTACTACAACACTCATTGCTTTTTGACGCTGTCTCAGAGTTACAAGGATGTGTAAATCTGAGGCAGTGCCAAAAAACGAATGCCATTGAAAAGCAGGCGTTAGCTTGGTGCAACGAGGAAAAATATTTTTACTTCTCCTTGTTTTTTGCTCTTTCTATGTGTCCTGCGTTCTGCAGGACACATAGATGGAGCAAATCGCTTTAATGATTGTTTATGTGCAGGAAGGTATCCCTTCCTGCACATAAACAATTATCCATGCAACGCAGGCACCCTTGCGCCAGGGAAAGGGAAAACACAGGGATGCGCCGTATTCTTGGGAATACGATGCATCCCTGTGTCTTTGAAATGACACAGTGCGATGCTTCAAAATTGCTTGCAGCGCCGCGTCATTTCTTGTGATCTGGCAGTGTGGCATCCCTCCAGGAGTACCACTCTGCGCTACTTATAAATGCGGCTTGTGTGTATTATTCTGAGGAAGGTTTCAAAAAGCGATACACATGTACTACATATCCTATGTTTTACTACACAATATTTATTTTATTTACATTTTTAAATTACAGTTTCATTATTACTTCCATATATATATATAGAGGAACGAGTCCGAAGTCTGGGGGGCATATTCACAAGTAGTTATCGCCGCGTTAACGGCAGCTTTCTGCCGCTAATGCGGCGATAATTTTATCGCCCTATTACCAAGCTGTCGCTAACAGCCGTTAGCGACAGTTTTTAGGCGAAAACGTCCGTTGAAAAGATCGCCACTTCTGTTAGCGATAATTATATGCAGGAGAGGCGTTCCCGTGGAAAAACGGCCGCAACCCCCACTTCTCCATATTCACAAGGGGATCCTTGAAGTTCTGAAGACCAAAAAAACTGTCTCTAACTGCAGTTAGAGCCAGATACTTAAGACCAGAAAATAGCTGGTCTTAAAAATGGGGATAACACTTGGGGCTTCATCTCAGCAGGTTTTGGTGCTGGACAGCTCTGCAAGCAATGTTGCAGCGCTGCCCTGCGACAAAACTACAGTGCAGGAATGCGCACCATCAATAAGACAGTGCGCATTCCTGGGCCCCAGTCATGAAAAGTGTTGCAGCGCTGCGACAAGACAGCGTTGCAACACTTCTCACTACGCCCTTCTTGCAACAGCATGGATGCGCTGTATTCACTGACAACGCTCCATGACGCAAGTAATGACAGATACGTCAGGAATCCTGATGTATCTGTCTGCGCTAAAGTCACGCATTGCTGCAGTCGTGTCACAACCATGACGCAACTCCATTAATGCATGGGGCCAGCCTATCCCTGTGGCACTGCGTCACCCTCACGCCTGCCATCAGGCAGGCGGAAGGTACTGACGCAGTGCCACTCATGAGGGGTGCCCGAATGTCGGCGCTGTTGGAGATCCATCAGTGGTGGTTGCGTGCTGTGGTGTCATCGTTTGGAAGCATTGGTGGAGTGTTGGTGCGGAGGGAGTTGACAAGATGTTCTTCGGTGACCTTGATCCAGCTGCGAGGGGGGTGCGATGATGGCGGTGGCGTCCGGTGGGCAAGGTGAAGACGTGATGTTACCAATGATGGTCGGCCCAGGAGAGTCCGGTGTTGTGGCTGTAGTTGAAGTTCCCGCTGGTGGAGGTGACGTGCTCGACCGTGTGTCCTGCTATGTGTCTTGTTGAGGTGACTTGCTGCTTGCGTCTGATGTAGCGGACCTTCCCCAGGAGGGGGTGGTGTTCTGGTCACTGGGGTTGTCCAGGTGGAACTTGAGTTCACCGAGTAGGATGTCGTCGGTGGATGGGAGACCCTGGGGTGCAATGAGGTCTACATTGGTATTGGAGAATGGGGGGCCATGGCCCGGGGGCCTGCACATGAGGGTGCCACAGAGGATGTACTTGGGCTCGGTCCGGATCTGGGAGTTCAGGTGGTCCATGCTCACCCTTGGGTCATTAGAGTGTGTGGTCAATTGGAGTGTGCTTCTGTAGGTGATGGCAATGCCTCCTCCTTGACGGTCGGGGTGCTCCTTGCGGGTGATACTGCAGCCGTCAGTGATGGCGATGGCGATGTCCGGTCCGGAGCAGAGGTTGGTCCTGGCAAGCGAGGTGGTGCCCAGGGTTGATGGCGAGGAGGGTGCTGGCGTCGTAGCGGTGGAATGTCCAAGAGGAAGGCTCCTTGGTGCTGAGCGCGGTCCAGGGGCAGACAGATGCAAACGGCGTACCCTATGGGTTGCCTTTGGCACGGGAGATGACCATTACAATGCAGGCAGTACATCGTCAACAACGCAACACCGACAACGCAGGTGCCTTTACATCGCATTTGATTACAATGCATTGTGAGGTCCGTAATGAGGTAATTAAAAGGTTTTCGGGTGGGTATGGGTTTTGGATGTCTGATCAGGAAATTGGGGTGTGCTTTGGGGCAAAATATGAATATTGGGGTGTGTTTTGGGGTAAAATATGAATATTGGGGTGTGTTTTGGGGTAAAATATGAATATTGGGGTGTGTTTTTGGGGCTCAAAATGGAATTCCAGGGTTCACGGTCGGGTTTGGGGTGCAAAGGTTGGTTTTGGGTTGCATTCACTGAAGTGGGAATAGTGATATTTATGTCTCCGCTATGCAACGCCTACTCTACTGTTGCAATGTACCTAGTATTAGTGTGCATTGGAATGGAATGCAATGTTATGGCATGCGTCGCAACTACGTATGTGCCTTTGGCACACGAGTGGTACGCCCGCTGTGCATGGGGGCACAGCGTCTGCCATTGAGAAGTGCTGTGGGGGGCTGGACAGCTCTGAGGGCAGCCAGGTGGTAGGGCATCGGGTGACTCGGAGGTTAGTCTGGATGATGGGGGACAGGTGCCGGCGAGTGTCCTCCAGTGTTGGGTCTCCCATCCATGAAGGGTGTGTGCGACTGGGCAGTCCTTCAGGGCTAACCATGAGGGGTAGAGACGGAAAGCTTTGATAAGGGAAGGCGGGGGAGTGGCCTGGGAGAACGGCTTGATGTCAGGCAACCTTGAGCGTGGAGAGGCATAGAGTGCCCTTATGGGAGGGGCATAGAGTGCCCTTATGAGGAAGCACCAGCCAGTATGAAAGGGGCAAACCTGTCCCGAGGGGCACAGAGGCAGGCAGTAAGAGCATGTGCACAGTGAAACAGTGAAGCCTGGAAGGAAACCTCTAGAAGGAGGGGGGGCAGAAGCAACACTAGGCATCCAGTGAAGGGAGCTCATAAGGGCCATCTGGGAGCCTAGGCAGGGTGGCCCTTCAGGGGTGGAGGGGTGATCGTGGGTGGGGAGGGGAACAGGTGCCTTGCAGTGTTGTCCTTGAGGGGGCATAGAGCACTCTGGAAAGGAGGTCCGTGAGAGAGCACCGGGCAACCTGGGAGGGTACCTGGAAACCCTGGAGGTCAGCCCATCCGAGCACCTGGGTGTTGAGCCCATGAGAGACACCGGGCATCCTACAAGGCCGGCCCTTTACAGGGCACCGGGAAACCTGGGAAGGCAGCCCATGACGAGGGCATCCTGGGAGGTCAGCCCATGAGGCAGGCACTAGGCATCCAGGGAGGGCAGCCCTTCACGGAGCTCCTGCAAACCTGGTGCCCATGAGGAGGGCGCTGGCAGCTCTTCACCGAGCACCTAGAACTCTGGTGCCGTGAGGAGGGCAGTCCTTCACAGAGCACCTAGAAACCTGGGAGGTCCGTCCATGAGGAGGGTACCCTAGGGGACAGCCTTTATGGGTGGCACATGGGTGCATGAAGGGCATCACACAAGGGTAGAACTGGGCATCCTGAAGCCCACGAGGGGCACACTTTGAAGCCTGGGCGGATGGCCTTAGAGAGGAGCACCTGGGGAGGTGCAGACTTCGAGGTCGGCCCTGGCCTGGCAGGGAAAGGAACCCCCAAGAAGGGCACTGCAGAGCCTCTGTGTGCAGACCTCCAGGGGGCACAGATCAACCTGGGTAGGTATCCCATGAGGGGGCATCGTGCAGCCTGGGAGGATGCACTGCGCTTGATGCCCCTCTGTGGGCCTGGGGGGAAGGCGAGGTGGGAACCTAGGTGTGTAGTTCATGATGGGGCACATGGTAGTCTGGATAGGCAGCCGTGGTGGGGGGCACCAGAGAGCCTGCACTGTAGTCTTTGAGGTGGCACTGGCCAGCCTGGGAGGGTAGACCAGGAGAGGGGTGCCAACGAGCCTGACCCTGGCACTCTGGAGTGCCGCTGAGACATACCCCTAAACGTGTTAAGTGCAAGCTTAGGCCGTTGAGAGCGTCAATCATGCCCATGCAATGGCCGGTGCCTGCCCTCTCCTCGGCATTTTGGCAGCCACAGCCTCAAAATGTAAATATGTTATCAGGACATGCAGCCCTGAAATGAAAAGACTGCCTCCGTTGCCACGCCTGCCCCGGGCTGCAGGTTCTAAATGATGTGACCGTTTTTTAACATGATCTGTTCGTGTTAGAACCGAAACGATCTGGCCCTGATAGGGCTGTCTGTGCTGCATGGCCGTTATTGGACTGGCCGGGGGCGCTCCCTCCCCCATCCGTTGGTGGGCCCCGTGGGTGGACGCACAGGTCAGCCCTCTGAGGTGGGCGAGGTTAGAGGCGCCCGCTCCCGGAGGCCTGCCGTTCCCATGGCTATCTCGGGCTGGCGTAGGGCATGAATGATGCATCCATCCCCTGCAGCTCGCGCCGAGAGGCAGGTATGTGCACCGGCGCAGTGTACTATGTCCACGTCAGAAACCGAGGAACGGCACCTACTACCGGAGAATCCACCCTCGTTCCTTCCCCACACAGGAAGCACCAAGCAGCTTCTCTTCGCCTTCTCCAAAGGGATAAAAACAACAAAAAAAAAAAAAAAAAACCACCACACGAACATCAGCCCTGGGGTGGCTTCTTTTTCCACCGTAAATTAATGTAGTGAACAAGCCGAGCTTCCCGGGGCGTGGGTGTGACAAGGACCACATGAGAATGCAATGCACCAAAGGTAGCCCCAAGGATGGCACGCAGGGTACCTCTCTGGTTTGCTTGTGTTTGTTCGGTGCATGTGTGTATTTGCCTCTGTGACTGTATAAACTGCACGTGCGGGCTAGTGTTTGAGTGCGTGTTCCCACCTTCGGTATGCGCCTTGGTCTGTGCTGGTGTGTGCACCTGTGCTTTTTGTGAGCCCTTGTAGTGCAGTGCCGGCGCGCAAGCATGTATTGTGTGTATGCGTATCTATCTGGCCTGGATGTTAGAGTGAGGGAATGACTGCACGTACCTGTGCACGTGTTTGTATGTACATGCCTAATTTTTATATAATTGCCTGTGTGTGTTTTCCATGCTTCTGTCAATGTTAGGGTTTGCGTATTCCTGTGCTGTGTATTATACGTCCTTATGTCTTCTATGAGTGTGTGTGGTTGTGTGTATGGTATTGTACTTTGGTTTTGCGAGTATGCATGCTTCTGTCTTCTATGAGTGCGTGTGTTGGCGTGTGTGCTCTTGTGCTGCGCGTGTGCTAGTATGCATGCTTCTGTCTTCTATGAGTGCGTGTGTTGGTGTGTGTGCTCTTGTGCTGCGCATGTGCGAGTAGGTATGCTTCTGTCTTGTATGAGTGCATGTGTGTGTGCGGTTATGTGCGTGTGCTCTTGTGCCGTATGTGTGCATACGGGTGCGTGTTGTGGCTGTTTGTGCATGCTTGTATTGGTGTGGCCCACGCACACTAGAGGCAACAATGGGCATTCACACGCCCACGCTATGCACCAGTCACTGCAGTGCCCATCCCCCAACAAGCTATACAATTACATGCCAATCATGAATTATTGAACATGCTTCACCTCTTCCAAAACACAGGGGTGTCCCTCCTTTGACCGGAGCAGGTCCCTAATTCCCAGCGGTGTTCCCTGGCGTGCAAGTGCACTGACTGCTAAGTCATAGGGGCATATTCACAAGGAGTTATCGCCGCGTTAGCGGCAGCTTTCTGCCGCTAATGGGCCTATCGCTAGGTATCGCCCGCTAACGCCGGATTTCCTATCGTGCTGATGTTAGCAGCAGTTTTCACCGCCGTTCCCCGATACTATCGCCATGTAGCGACGGCTTGTTAATACGCTGCTAACATGGTGATATTTTTCAGGGTTTGGCGGCGATAAAAAAAACTGCAGCTAACTGGCGTTTGCGATAGGTATCGCCGGTCCTTGTGAATATGCCCCTGTGTTCCTTTATAAGGTCATGGAACTCCGAGGAAAAATGGCGCTGTAATACTCGCCTACCCGCAGGGCCACCTCACTCACTGCACTGACATGGCCATTCACTGTTCCAAGACTCAGAGACTCCATGACCTCTCAGAGATCTCACCGAATGTACTAGATAAACAAAGCAATTCGCCAATATTCAGTGGCAGTGACTGAGGAAGGCGTACCGCTGAAACGCGTTTGTTTGTTTATTTAAGTGCCAATAAATCCTGACTTGGATTATACCCCAGCGAGTGCTCGTAACAGTTTTTGGAGCCTTTATATATATATATATATATATCCGTTTACGACTTCCCACAAGGGCTGCTGAACTCACGACGGGTGCAACCTGGAAGCGGATGTGGGATCCATTTTGTTAGTTAACAACCCAAGAAAAGTAGGTGCACTCGCAGGATGTTGTTTAAATGGTTTATTTCTCGCAGACGCGTTTCAGCATTGTGCTTTCTTCAGTGCGCTTAAACCACATAAAATCTGCACTGCAATAGCATAATTTAAAATGTCCAGCACTGTGATTGGCTGAGTCCGGGGCCAGACTCCAATAGATCTGTTTACGACTTCCCACAATGGCTGCCGCACTCACAACGGGTGCAACCTGGAAGCGGATGTGGGATCCGTTTTGTTAGTTAACAACCCAAGAAAAGTAGGTGCACTTGCGGGATGTTGTTTAAATGGTTTATTTCTCGCAGACGCGTTTCAGCATTGTGCTTTCTTCAGTGCGCTTAAACCATATAAAATCTGCACTGCAATAGCGTAATTTAAAATGTCCAGCACTGTGATTGGCTGAGTCCGGGGCCAATTGAGAGACCGCAATCATCTCAGAGTGTTACTGGCGCTTCGGTATTCCCGTTTGTTTATATTTCAATATGCGGGCCTCAGTACCCCATTTCTAATATCCTGTTCCAATGTATTGGAACACCGAACAGCACCAGCCACGACAGCCATGCCACCACCCAGTATTCCTCTGTATGGGCGGCCTCCTTCCATGGTAAGCTAGTGCAGTGGTTCCCAAACTTTTTCGACCTGCGGCTCCCTTGACCTGTTGGGCATTGGCCGCGGCTCCCCATTCTGTTACTTTTTTTTGGGACGGGTGGGGGATGTAAGCTCAGCCTCCGGAGTATTTCCATTTTTCTCCCTGAAAATAATTGGGATGAAGCCGATAAAGGTATTAGAATCATAGATGCATTCCTACCCACTCCACTACTGAGCCCCATGCAGTATCAACAACTGATTGGAGGGACACTGGGTTGTTGGAGAAGTGAACTGTCACTGCATTGTTATGTAGTGCTCTTTGAAGAGGTGTGTCTTTAGGACAGGTCATTCCTGAGCAGGGTTTGTGAGGCCCTGATAGATGCAGGAATGTTATTTCAGACCCTCGGTGCATTGATAGAGAAGACTGCATCTGCTGTCTAGTTTTTTCTGTTTTTGCACATTATTGCCTCCAGTCTGATGACCCCAGGTAAACCCTTGTCTGGCTTGCTCCCTTTTCACTCTGTCCTCTTTAGGAGTGTGTTTTGTGGACATCTCCTGTCTGCTCCTTCCTAACTCCAGACTTTGCGTTCTCATGCATGCTGTCTGTCTCATGTCTTCTGTCTGTGTGTTCTTGCATCTTATCTCTGTCCTCATGCCCTCAGTCTGTTTTTGCCTACTGCCTGTGTGTCCTTGCCTCCTGACTATGTGTTCTGGCCTCCTGTGTGTGTCATCATGCCTTCTGACTGTGTGTGCATGCCCCCTGGTGAGGGCCTGGTACCTGCCAGGAGAGCTCAGGGCTCAGAGCAGAGGGCTCCCATTGATGCACCGCAGGCTGCTCCTAGTTCCCAATAATGCACTCTCAGCATCTTTCTGGGCTCTGAGATGACGGGAGCATGCTGCCTGAGCCTCTCTCTCAGCTCCAAGATGACGATGACATCAGTGCTGTGCCAACTCCTCCCTGGGCTCCCAGATGCGTCCCTCCCAGGTCTCTCCCACCACACACTGTCTTTACCACTGTTTTTCCTGTCACCTTGGTTTGGCCACATTTTTGGAATTCGATTCTTTTGGTTTAGGACTCCACGTTCTGTTTCATCAGTGACATTAGTTTATTTATGGGCATTTGTTCTGACCTTTGTCCTATGTTTTTGCACTTTAGTTTCTGACCTTTGAGTTTGAACTTCTGCTTCTAACCAATTCCATTTGCTTTCGGTCGCTTATGGAAATGTTAATTTATTTTTAGAGAAATAAGCATCAAAATATTCACTTCTTCTTCTGCAATCTCAATGAACTCGAACATCAACCTTCAATGAATACTGCAGATGTCATGCCTCCCTTTTATGAATTTTGAACACTTCAGATAGCCTGTGAATATAACTTAGCATGAAACTTGTATTTGTGCATTAATTCATTTTTTTCAGGGATAACTGGAGGCAATTACGCCCTGAGCATCGTAAATAACTTGGCTTTGAAATTTTAACTGCAGACTACGGATTGAAATGTTTTTCAGCTGAGGGAGTGAAACTAGAGCTCTGTGCTTTAGAAAGACATAATGAACAGCCAAATTCATGTACATTCCCAAACTGTGTGCTTGGTGTGCGGCGCCCCAGACTAGCTTTGACGGCGCACTGGGGTGCCGCGGCGCACAGATTGGGAACCACTGAGCTAGTGCATTCAACTTCCCTCGTCTGCCGCTGGATTTTTCTTGATAGAATCGCCGTGGGAGTCCGTCAAATGGCTGGGCTTCCCTGAATTTGATAATTCACAACCTGCAATTGTCGACGGCGTCTAACAGCGGCGGTTCAAGCAGACTCCAATAGATCCGTTTACGACTTCCCACAAGGGCAGCAGAACTCACGACGGGTGCAACCTGGAAGCGGATGTGGGATCCGTTTTGTTAGTTAACAACCCAAGAAACTGCAGAGGACAATGCAGTATTCTCCGCTGGCATTTCCCTGCTATCTCTTTAAACTAGCAATCGGAACTCAAAAACCAACTCTAAATACCAAATGGACTCAAGTTAGGAGAGGAAATCTATGAGCCTAAATTACTCAAAAGTAAGGAAGGTGACTGCTTAATAATATTTTTACTCTGGAGTCACTTCAGTAGAAAGCCCTGAAATTTATATAATCCACCAGAGCTTTTCGTATATTCTATACGAAAAATAAGGCATTAATATTTTTCTGGGCAGACAAACATAAAAATGTACTGGGTTGTTTAGCTGCATAAGTGCTGTACAAAGATGAAAATTGTTATAAACAAAAGCAAAAAAATGTCAACAGGATCTACATATTGTGGTTAAGCTCGTAAATATAATACAACTATTTTAGTTGCCTGTGTAACCGTTTTTAAGTGCAGTATCCTAGGAGATGGTACACGTTATCAAATGAATTCATATGATATTGCATGTCGACTAATTTTAGAAAGTGAGATGGAATCTCCAGTTAGTTTTACCTGTTTTTGTTTCTTCTGAAGACGCTCTATAACCCTAACTACCCTTTGCATTTTATGACGCCATGATAATTGTGAATAAAACCTTCCAGTTAAAATGGCTGCAGCATCTGGCTTACATTGTAACACAAAACCCTTTAAAAATGTAGGGGCAGATTAGCAAGACCCATGTTAAAATTATCGCCGTTTTAGCGGCAGGAAACTGCCGCTAAAACGGCGATAATGGGCTTGCTAATATGCGTTATAGAATTCCAATAGAAGCCCAGGTTAGATGTCCTGCACATCTAACCTGGGCTTCTATTGAATTCTATAACGCATATTAGCAAGCCCATTATCGCCGTTTTAATACGGCGATAATTTTAACGTGGGTCTTGCTAATATGCCCCCTAATCTTTCCGACTTTGATAAAATCTGTGACTGTATTGTGTGCACAAGTCCCAACGCCAGACCAGACCTTTCCCAATAAAAAACATAAACCCTACTAAATTATTGTTAAGATGACCGGCAAGAGAATTGCCCTTTGTGGGATTAAAGCCCACCACAAAGAGTCAAATATTGAAAAATCCAATAGATTTGACTTTTTATAGTGAAAAAGACATCTTGGTGTTGCACTGCTATAGCTAGTCTTCTTTCCATAGCACTTGCACACCCAGTTGTTGGTTTTGTGGGATACTTTCCCTCAATCTGTCATGAATTTATGGCAAAATATCTAAGAAAAATATTTTATAACAAAAATATTATGACCTAAATATTGGCTGGAAAATGATCATGAAAGTAAACATATAAAGGTAAGTATAGATTTATAATTCTTAACTTCAAATCCATTTACCTTGAACATCTTTTCATTGTCAAAGTACAAATAGATGGCGTTAAGTACAGTAAACATATATTTACCTATCTATACTTAGCTTAACAATATTTTTGTAATCGATATTCAGGTCATGATATGTTTATTTGCTGATATTCTGTCCATGATATTCTGGAAGAAAAACTGTCCAGTACAGAATGCTCCCTGAAAAAGGAAATGCCGGTTCAGAAGGAACTTTTCTGTACAATACTTTGGCTTCATTAAATGAAAAACTATGGCCTGATTCACAGAAATAAAATGAAAAAGTCCAGATGTCTGTGCATCATAAATTTACTTCTACAATTTGCATAAATTCAGCATTTTTATAAGATTCACATAAAAGTTTGCCTTGAGCACACAAGAAAATCTAGATAAGCTGTAGATTTCTATTCTATTACTCCAAAAGGGGGGGGGCAGGAAATCCGCAGGAGCACACCAGACAGAAATTTGCATTAGAATACATTTTTTAGTTTTATGGCTTTCTACAAGAAACATATGTTTCTCTCCGGAGAAACCTCCACTTCATACCCCCAAGAAATATGAAAAATAGCGGTGTCTTCGGCTATTCTACCATGAAATACACTTGATTGGCTTAGCAGCAGCCATGCAGGCAATAACTCACACACCAAAAACAATACTCATGACCTCACCCATGATGGGATCGGTCCTTGGCCAGGCACTGCAGCCAACTCATCATGGGCAGCCAACTTTTGCAGCACATGGCTGTGGGAGCGCGGGCCGGATAAACAGACGAGGAGGCCGTATATAGTAAGATGCTCGAGGTGTTTTATTTAAGATCTCAGTATGTAGGGTTGTTAGGTTTCTTGGTGAGCTGTCGGTATTCTCCCTGGGTTCTTCCCCGTGTCGTTCTTTCTCTTCTTCTGTGATACCCCCTTCCGACTGTTCTCTCTCGCTGGTGAGGGGTTTCCCACGGAGGCTCATAAGAGAGAAAAATAAGTAACCGTCAGTCACTGTTTCAATCAGGAGCCCTATGGCTTATTTAACCGTCACCACACCAGGGGGTTGCTGTGTGAAGACCTACTTCTAGGTAAGTGGTGACAGGGGGGGGGGGTGTATAGGGTAACGGAGCAAGTGCTAAGAAAAGGAGTGAGGGACAGGGTAATGGTGCCAATGTTGAACGCTGTGGTAACGTGGGCCGACAAAAGAAAACCCTGTGTCTAGCGTCCCGCCCCTCTCAACACTCTTAGTCGTTCCCCTCCCGCCTCCCTATTCCGTCTTTCCCCTGCTTGTGATTACTCACCGGCTCCGCCGCAACTCTCCAGAGTTGCGGCCGCTCTCCAGCCTCCTCCGGTGGGGACCACCACTCCTCGCACCACGTCTCGGCTTCTTCTTCTTCGATTCCTCCGCCTTCCTTCTTCGTTCCGCCTTCCGCTTCTCCGACGTCCTCTTCTCCGCTTCCCGACTCCTTCCTCTCTCCGGCTAGTTCGCGCCCTCCTTGGTTTGTTCCGGCCCTTTTCACTTCCTGGACTGTAGTACTTCCGGGGTCGATCCCGCCTCCTTCCGGGATCCCGGCGCCAACGTCACTTTCCTGTAAGGGCAGAGTACAGGGAGGGGGAGTTACCCTAGGAGAGGACGCCGTTCTAACAATCCGAGGTCGCGTGGGGGTCTCCGCAAGTTCCTTCCTCCTGTATGCCTGGCGGGTCACTCTGGGTAAGTTTTGAGTCCGGACCCGCACCCTCTCACATCCCCTTTCCCTTGCTGTCCTTCTAGTAGGAGGGCTTTCATAAGGATAACGGGACAGGAAGTCTACGTTCGCTTGTTCTGTACCCTTCCGATGTTTGTTGTGGAATCTGTAGGGTTGTAGAGATAAAAACCAACGTAATACCCTGTCATTGTTCCCTTTGTTGCGTGCCAGCCATTCTAAGGGAGCATGGTCCGTATATAGGGTGAATTCCCTTCCTTCCAGGTAATACTTCAATGAGTCAATGGCCCACTTGATGGCTAGGGCTTCTTTTTCGATGACCGCGTAATTACGTTCCCTGGGGTACAACTTCCTACTTATATACAGTATGGGTTTTTCTACCCCTTGGAGGGTTCTCTGAGATAGGATCGCCCCCAACCCCTGATCCGAGGCGTCCGTTTGTAGGATGAAGGGCAGGGTGTAATCGGGGCTAGACAACACCGTATCTGAGGTCAGGGAGGCTTTCAGGGTCTCGAAGGCTCGCGTTACTGTGGGACTGGGATCTTTCAGACTAGCTTCAGTCCTTACTGATTTATGTAACAGGTCTGTAAGAGGGGCCGCGATCTGGGAAAATCGGGGTATAAATCTCCTATAGTACCCGAGTAATCCCAAAAAGGCCCGGAGATCCCTTGCGGTACGGGGAAAGGGTATGTGTGCAATGGCAGCCAGTTTGTTGTTTTGGGGCCGAATGACTCCCTCCCCCAACAGGTATCCCAGATACCGGACGGTTTGAGCAGCCAGATGGCTTTTGGCGGGGTTGATTTTAAGGCCCTGGCCGCCTAACGCCTGTATCACTCTAGTGAGATGTGTCGGATGTTGTTCCCAGGTCTCACTGTAAACAACGATATCGTCTATATAAGCCCCGGCGTACCTTTCATGGGGTTGTAGGATACGATTCATGGCTCTCTGAAAGGTAGCCGGAGCTCCATGCAACCCGAAAGGAAGTACCACGAATTGGAACAACCCGTCAGGAGTGGAAAACGCCGTTTTCTCTCTATCACGGGTTCTAAGAGGGATTTGCCAGTACCCTTTACACAAGTCAAGGGTACTGATGTATTTGGCCTTTCCGATCCGCTCTATCATTTCATCTACTCTTGGTAGGGGATAGGTATCAAACTCTGAAATTTTGTTAACCTCCCTGAAGTCAATGCAGAATCGTACCGAGCCATCCAGCTACGGTACGAGAACAATAGGGGAGTTCCATTCACTCACAGAGGGTTCTATTATACCCATCTGCAGCATCTGTTGTATCTCGTTTCTGATGGTATTCCTACGAGCCTCAGGTATACGATAAGGACGTAATCGTACCTTTTACCCGGAACAGTTTTTATGGAGTGTTCTACCACGGTAGTTCTCCCGGGTGTCAAAGAAAATACATCTCGCAGAGGTAGCAAGGTGTTCGCGAGTTCGGTTTTTAGACCAGGGGTTAGCTCGGTATCAATACATTGATCATATAAAGGGGGGGACCTCCCTATGTTCCCTATCAAGGACGGGAGGGGCCCTTCCCACCGCTTCAGGAGATTCACATGGTATATTTGGGACGTTCCCCGGTTCTTATCGAGCTCTAGTTTATACGTAACGGGAGTCACTTTTTCTAGAACAATGTAGGGTCCTTGCCATTGTCCTAACAATTTATGATCAGAGGAGGCCATCATGAGTAATACAGCATCTCCTACTGAAAAGGACCGGCTCCTCGCTTTTTTGTCATATTGTACTTTTTGGGCTCCCTGCGCTTTCTCCATATTATTCCTGACTATGGTTCGTATTTGTTCGAGATGGGTTCTAAGCTGCTCAACATATTCTACTAGCGGTTTGGAATTATCTGGTTCTGTCTCCCATGTTTCACGTACCATATCCAATAAGGATCGGGGTTGGTGCCCATAAAGCAACTCAAACGGGGAATAGCCTGTACTTTTCTGAGTCTTACACCTGATTGCATAGAGAGCCAAGGGCAACATTTCCTCCCACCGTTTTGATTCTAGAGCCAGGAGTTTTTTAAGGTGGTCTTGAGGGTGGCGTTGTAACGTTCAACAAGACCATCAGTCTGGGGATGATATGCCGCAGTGCGTATCTGTTTTATCCCTAACTGGGCGCACACTTGTCTCATTAACTTAGATACGAACGGGGTTCCCTGATCTGTCAGGATTTCCTTCGGGAATCCCACCCGAGAAAATACGGATATCATGGCCCTGGCTATGCTAGTGGCGTCAGGATGTTTTAGGGCAATGGCTTCCGGGTACCTTGTGGCATAGTCCACTAGGACCAGCACATAACGACATCCGCTACGTGAGGGTAATAGTGGTCCTACGATATCCATCCCAACCCTACAGAAAGGTTAATCTATTATGGGGAGAGGCCGCAGAGGGGCTTTTGGTGGCCTATATCTGCTATTTTTTTGGCAGATAGGACATTCACGGCAATAGGTTTTTACCTGTTTATATATACCCGGCCAATAAAACATTTCCAATATTAGTTGTTCCGTTTTTCCTCCCCAAAGTGACCTCCCAACAAATGACTATGGGCCATGTAGAGGACTTTCTCCCTGAACGGAGTAGGGACCAACAATTGAGGGGTATCTGTTGATTTGGCTTTTCTGTACAAAAGGCCATTCTTGATAAAGAAATAGGGACATACATGGAGAGGGTCTTCCTGGTTTACGGCTCTGTCCCAGGCTTCTTGTAGAACTGGGTCCTCTCTCTGTGCAGCATGAAAGTTTCTGTCCTTTTCCCACAGATTCTCTTCTATCTGTGCTGGAAAGGCAGAAACGGATTGTCCTTTCTCTCTCCGTTTTTGATTTTTCGTCTTCTTCGCCTTGGAGGGTGGCCATTCGTGATTCTCATCCTGGGAGAATGGAGCAACAGACCACCATTCTTGCTCGTCCGGGGATGATGTCGTGAGCAATTCAGATAACTGCGAGTAATCGTTTCCGAGTATGATTTGCTCTGGTAGACGGGGAATGAGACCAACCTTTAGTTCGGTTCCAGGATCAGTAGCATGCTGTATATGAACATGAGTAGTGGGATATGCTTTTGTATCCCCGTGTACACATTGTATATGTCCGTCAACCATCCCAAGATTGTGACCTAAATCTTGAGGGCGAATAACGCTTTGTCGGCATCCGGTGTCGGCTAATGCGGTCATGGGCTGTCCATTCACATTAACACCACATCTGTACGGGGCTGGCGAATTGTTCTGGGAGAGACAGCAATAATTCCGAGCCATGCCAATCTCCATGGGTTCCTCCCTTTGTGGACAGAACCGAGCTATGTGAACCAACCCTCCACAGTTGAAGCATTGTGGTCCTGATATAGGGGCTCTGAGTACAGGAGGACCAGGGATCCTGAAAAGTGGGGGACCTGGGATGATGGTAACAGGTTCCGGCTTTCGTGCAAGCGGGGGCCGAGGAGGGCGAGGGGTCCCGCTTATCCCTGTTCTCCAGGGGTGTTCCTCTCTTCCCTTCTGTGCATCTTGTGCTCGGCTGTAGGCGCTGGCTATCTCCACGGCTGTCTCTAGGGTCAGGTGGGCATGTTGTCTGACCCATCTTTGGATGGGAGGATGAAGGGAGGATAAGTACTGTTCCATATATACTTTGGCCATGATATCTTCCTTGGTGGCCGTGGCGGGTTTCAACCATCGGTCGGCCATGTCTTTCACTCTGTAGTAAAGGGCCCTGGGGGTTTCCTGCGGTCCCTCTCTGAGCTGCCTGAGTCTCAGCCGGTAAGTCTCATCATCGACGCCTAGTCGTTCCATGATGCACTGCTTTATTTCAGCATAGGGTGTCACCCCTAGAATATTAGCAGCTTGGTAGGAAGCTTGCAGCTCCCCAGACAGTAATGGGCCTAGATATTGTCCCCACTTATCGGCCGGCCAAGCTGCAGCCAATGCCATTCGCTCAAAGTTATTAAAAAAATATTCCGGGTCTTCTCCGCTAACGTATTTCTGAAGAATTACTGAGGGGAGGGTACTCGGACCCCTCTGTTGGCCAAGGGTGTCAGCGATTTTCCCCATCGCAGTATCGTGTGACTGACCCTGATTGGTGATCACTTGTTGCAATTTCCCACGGTCTTCTTCCACCACCGTGAGGAACTTCTCCATCGCCTTTCCCAGGCTCTCTTGGTTTTCCACCATCTTGTTGAGTACGGCCTCCATGTCTCCGGCTGATCCCACTTCTGACACCACCTGTGGGAGCGCGGGCCGGATAAACAGACGAGGAGGCCGTATATAGTAAGATGCTCGAGGTGTTTTATTTAAGATCTCAGTATGTAGGGTTGTTAGGTTTCTTGGTGAGCTGTCGGTATTCTCCCTGGGTTCTTCCCCGTGTCGTTCTTTCTCTTCTTCTGTGATACCCCCTTCCGACTGTTCTCTCTCGCTGGTGAGGGGTTTCCCACGGAGGCTCATAAGAGAGAAAAATAAGTAACCGTCAGTCACTGTTTCAATCAGGAGCCCTATGGCTTATTTAACCATCACCACACCAGGGGGTTGCTGTGTGAAGACCTACTTCTAGGTAAGTGGTGACAAGGGGGGGGTGTATAGGGTAACGGAGCAAGTGCTAAGAAAAGGAGTGAGGGACAGGGTAATGGTGCCAATGTTGAACGCTGTGGTAACGTGGGCTGACAAAAGAAAACCCTGTGTCTAGCGTCCCGCCCCTCTCAACACTCTTAGTCGTTCCCCTCCCGCCTCCCTATTCCGTCTTTCCCCTGCTTGTGATTACTCACCGGCTCCGCCGCAACTCTCCAGAGTTGCGGCCGCTCTCCAGCCTCCTCCGGTGGGGACCACCACTCCTCGCACCACGTCTCGGCTTCTTCTTCTTCGATTCCTCCGCCTTCCTTCTTCGTTCCGCCTTCCGCTTCTCCGACGTCCTCTTCTCCGCTTCCCGACTCCTTCCTCTCTCCGGCTAGTTCGCGCCCTCCTTGGTTTGTTCCGGCCCTTTTCACTTCCTGGACTGTAGTACTTCCGGGGTCGATCCCGCCTCCTTCCGGGATCCCGGCGCCAACGTCACTTTCCTGTAAGGGCAGAGTACAGGGAGGGGGAGTTACCCTAGGAGAGGACGCCGTTCTAACAATCCGAGGTCGCGTGGGGGTCTCCGCAAGTTCCTTCCTCCTGTATGCCTGGCGGGTCACTCTGGGTAAGTTTTGAGTCCGGACCGGCACCCTCTCACAATGGCCTTTGGCTGTGCACAGCTGGCTCTGCCTGCGAGACCAGGCCCAACACCTAGTCCTCCATTGGCAGCAGTGCAGGGTCTAAGAGATACTAGAGAAGCTCTTTTATTTAGTTATCTCGGGGGTTTTCAAAGGCTTATTTGATTTTCTGGTGGGTTGGTTGTGTTTTCCTGTCTTTTTTGTTTTAACAATGGCTTCGGAAATTGGCCACTTTTAAATTGTTGTTTTTACCTGATGGAACATCCTGAAATCTTCTGTTCACCAATTGTTTTGTTTTGCCCACCACACCATATATGGACTTTGTGATACATACATTAGAGCACAAAGACTTTGAGGTGAAAATTGGTTTCCTGTTATTTAATGTCCAGCAACTCTCCAGTAACACTCTGCAGAGTTTTGTTTTGCTGTCCTTCAGCACGTGATCTCTCTCTGCCACACTGAGTACTCTTTTTCATGCTTTGACTTTAGATGTTGGCACATGGGTGACATACTAAAGGAATAGTGTCTTCTTGTCCATCTGCTAAGATTTTAAATAATTCACTTGCAGGTTACCCGGCAACATTCAGCTTCTTATCTTTGGTTGAATTCGCAAAGGACTCCCACATGTTTGACTGCTTCTCCACCTCCTCAGTCTCTCATTGTCACTGGTCTTCATTTTCCTCCTCCTGTAGAGATGGTTCAGGAAGCACTCATTCATCAGATTGTACAATGCAGGAGTAAAATGAAGCTGTGAATAGCAAAGACAATTGATCAAGTCTCTTGCTCCTTACAAAAAGATGAATGAGCCTCATGTTGTCAATGAAAGGGCACTTTTTAATGTGGTGGAAGGATACTTCAGCTTTCAGCCTATGAGAAGCAGGAACAGTCTTAGAATGTGAACTAGACTGTGCACTATACAGGGCTACCTAGGAAGTACACCCCTCACTGCTAGGCATGCCAGGTCTGCTGTCTGGTGCGAGAATCCGCCGACTTGGCGCACCAAAAAAAAGTTGCGTTCAATATGAAAGACCCGCTAAAACTTGCATGTGATGTCCAATTTTATGTGGGACAAGTTGTTTTTTTAATTGTATATCCTCCCTGGTTTGTCAGTAGACGGAGGACTGTTTTTTGAGGATGTGGACCCTGCACACCCAAAATGGTGCCCAACACAATCAACTAGACCACAGACCCCAATAGGCCAAGACCTCCCTAAGTACACTGCCCATAGTCCACAGTCTTGGTTCTGAGACCACTGAGTATAGAAGGGGACACAACATTAGTCTTTATAGTCCACAGTCTTGCATGGAGGTTGTGAACTTATTTAATTCAAATTGGTGCCCATACCTTTTGGCCTTGGTGGCTGGGCAAAAGATTAAGTAATCCCTGAACCTGTGTTGGATTCCCTTCCATAGTCTGTGGTCACCGTACTAAGACCAGCAACCAAAGCTGCAGACTTGAGGGGTCCTTGTCTAAGGGAGTCAGTAGACTCCTTGTGGGGTTCTCAGACCCTGTGACATAGACATTCTTTTTTTAATTTTTTTATATATTGGGACCCTATTGGGCCTTGGGGGTCAAGGTGTGCTCAACCCGTCCCCTCATGTGACCTTTCCAAAAATGGTTTGGGGACAGTGGGACCATGTTCCACATATTGTAATGGTAATCACACAAGAAATGTTTCTCTTGTGGCCAGCCAATCAGATCAGTTGGGTACATTAACTTGTTTCTGTGACTGTGGGCCTGAACTGCATCAACGGGTGTCAAAGAATATCTTTCTTTAATGACTCTCATGTGCAATATGGGAGTATTGATGCACTTTTACAGACTGCTAAACCTATTTCTGAATGCCCAGGCTTCAACTGTGTAATTAGTGTAAGATAGCTTTAAAAGATGCCCCTTTTTATTAGTGTGGGTGTGGTGGAAGGAAAACTGTTCGTCAAGAATCATTTACTGTGAAAAGGAAAAGGGAGTAAAACTATATTTTTTAATAGTTCTACACACAGGATTAAGCAATTCAATAATAACGTTTTGTTCCTTGTTCCTTTTAGTAGAAAAAATGTTTGCATACACTGTCTTTCTTTTCATTACCTTTTGACAGTGCAGCGCAACATATATAGTTTTGGAGAAAGAGCAGTATTACATTATTTCAATGTTTATTTATGGTACATGAAGGTAAAAGCAAAACATTTGTTTTATTGATAAGCATCATTCTGTGTAAAACATGGATCAATGTGCCATGCTTATACCAATATGCACTGCAACATGATGCACAACAATGGACATACTATTTTGTTGATTATCAAAGGACAAAGGCTCCTGTGGGCACTTAATGAAGTAATCTCAATGTATATGAGCACAATGGCAATATATTGGGTTATAGAGATATTGGAGAGAGAAGGAAGCAAATACACCTCTGATTTGTTTTTAAATCAAAAATATTTATATAATCCTTGAAATGAAATACTGTTACACAATAGTGCATTTGGACATAAGGTTCTGAGTGAAAGGTGTCCCAGGGAAAAACGGAACCTAGAACATTAGTGACATATATGTGAAATATATACAAGGTTTCCAATGCTTAATATAAACGACCATTTACATATATATGTACAGTATACATCGCTAGATACAGTGATCAGTGCTGGTGGACAATGGTTCGTTTATGCAATAAGTGCCCACAGGAGCCTTTGTCCTTTGATAATTTTATTACCCTGGTTCCACGTGAGTAGGGTTCCCTTGTTCCTGTCCTAATACTATTTTGTTGAGGCAATAAATGTGAATCCTAATGTCAGTTGTTAATCCAGGCCACTTCTGAAGACCAATAAATCTTTTTCTATCTATTGGGTCTCAAGCACCACTACGCCAAAATAATAAACAAAACAAAAAAAATATATATATCTTACTTTTCAAATCAAATCAAATAATTCATTGTGCGGTCAATTAAACCACTACAATTCACTTCACTTTTATAATCCTGTAATTTTACAAAACATGTCATTACTTATTTATTTATTTATGTAAAACAGTGGCTAAAAATGTGTATGCAATTCATCCTTTAAATAGTACAAGCTAATTTGTAAACAAGTTAACGGGCCTTTACAACTGAATATAAATTGGATCAACAATGTTATCAGTTATTAGTTTAAGGTCTGGCATCTGGTAAAAATTAGCCCATTGATTCCAGGTTCGCAGTTGCTCACCGCATGAATTTTACAAGCCAACAGCTTAACTGGGTATTTTCACTATTAAGGTGTCGATTACGATGTCGGTCGGAAAGGCTCCGAATCTTATTCGGGTCTGGCGAATCCCATTCGGAACCCGTCCTTCCGACCGATTCGGAAAGCTTTCCGAACGACCGATTACGATGTTCGGAAAGCGTTCTGACTTTCCGGCTCGGTTCTCAATGGCATTCGGAGTAACCGAGTTGTTTAGAGCTAACTCGTACAGGTCAACGGTCAGCGTTTCTGACCGGGCGATTACAATGTCGGATTCGGACAGCCTTTCCGAATCGGTGGTTCTGACACGGATCGGCTGTCGGAATCTGACTTTGGGGGCCCGTAGCAGGCAACCTTCACCCGGAGCCTTCCAAATGTGGCCCGTGGGGGTACCCAAGGGCCCCGCTTTGCAACCATGCACAGTGAGGCAGGCACCATGCGGTGCCCGCCACAGGGTGCACGATTTTCTCCACCCACCCCTTTCTTCAATGGGAGCCTGTGTATTCGGTCGGGACACAGGCTCCCATTGAAGTCAATGGGAGTCCAACCGAATCATATTCGGGACAATCGTAATCAGTCAGTCGGACTCCCTGAATCCGATTCGGTCAGAAACCATTCCGAGACTGATTTGGTCGGAATGCTTTCCGACCGACATCGTAATCGACCCCTAAGTCTCTGGATGTATGAACAATCAATGCTATAGAAAATGGTCGCAGTAGCGATTTCCGAGCGACCAACATCTTCGGGCAGGTGCATCAAATGAGCAGTATGGATTCGTTTTGTAGCCACAGAGTCCTCTGATTTTGTTTGACCAAGTATGCTCCCATTTTGGGATTATGTCTTTGGTAGGGAAAATGCCCATTCTGTAAATCAGAAGTTTCAATTTGAGAAATTCAGAAAAGTGACACCGAAATATGCTTGCTACCTGTTCTGATTTTATGTATTTATCACCATCCACGCGTATTTATTTATTTATTTTTGCGACTTCATCTTTATTTTGTAGATACAAGCTAAATTTGACTGAATTGTTCACTGTTCGCTTGAATTCGGAAGGTGTTGCTGTAGATGCCCATAGGTTATGTAACTGAAGGCTTTCCAAGGCTACGTTCAGAAGGTTGTGACATTCATTGTTTGACTTTCGTCTGTTTATTTCTTACCAAACTACATTGCCAAATGAGTTCTTTGGGACATCCTTTAGTTTCTTACTAAGCTTGATGAATGCCCTTTGCCGCACTAATTGCTGTTTAATCAGCCTAAATTTGTATATCTTGCTTTAGTTTTCGGTACTCAAATAATATAAATTCTACAAAATAAAAATGTCCTATTGAAATATAGAAAATGTCTCCCTTTAGTTTAGGTACTTAGAGTTGTTCCGCATGATGCCACAACACTGTGTCTCTGTCCTGTGAGCACCTATCACAGTAGAAGGGTAGCTCAAGGACATTGCTTTTTTGTCAATCAATCAATCAATCAGGATTTATAAAGTGCGGCTAATCACCCAAAAGGGTATCCAGGCGCTTTTGTGATCCATTTGCTCTGATGGTCTCATAACCTCTTCTACATGTGAATACTTGCCCTCCAATTTTAAGAGTTCGGGATACATATAATCTTATAACGGAATGGAATAGGAAACATAAAATCCAGGAGAGAGTGAGATTTGCATAACTATGAGGGATCCCATGCTACTCATGTAATAAGTATTAATCGCATATCAGAATTCATGAGTGACTAAGAGCACATACATGCAGCATAATACTAATGCTAACAAAAGGGCACATCTATTCCACTCTCACACTTAATATGAAGTTCCAACTGTTGTTTATAGACATTGGCATGCCAGAGGGCCTTTTCCAAAAATAGTGTCAAGGGGACATACATAAAATACTTTGCAAAGAAATTCACATGAGATAAGTAATGTTAGCAGATAATGATATAATAATAGATTGTCCTTTCAGTATATGTAATAGGACAATCGTGTGACATGTTATTTAGCACAGAGTTTGCACCGCAGAGTTTGCTTCTCTTCTTTGCTGATTATCCTTCAGAGATCCAGTTAAAACAAAGCACCTGCGAGACAGGCCTGTGCCATGGTGATAAGAGAGGAGAGGCCTCATTTATGAGTTTTTAGCCGTAGGGCAGCGTAGCAGGCCTTGCTGCTGCGCTACCCTACGGCAAAAGAAAAGGGCAGGATGCGCCATTAGATACAGCGCTTTCCTGTCCTTTTCCCCTGTCCCGGCGCACAATGGGCTGCTGTGCGCCAACGCAGGCACCTTTGCACCATGGTGCAAGAGTGCCTGCATTGCGGGGGTAATTATTTTTGTACAGGAAGGGAAACCTTCCTGCACAAAATCAATCATAAGAGGCTTTTTCCTCTTTGTATGTGTGCTGCAGAATGCAGCACACATAGAAAGAGGAAAAACGAGGAGAAATAAAGATATTTCTCCTCGGTGTGCCTCCCTTATGCCTCCCCTGGGGAGCCGTAAGTTTTTGGCGCTGCCTCAGACTTACAATTTCTCGTAAATCTGGGGCAGTGTCAAAAAGCCATGGATGTTGCTGGGAACGACCCAGTAACACCAATGGAACACCCCTTTCATGCATTTCTCTGCGTGAAAGGAGCACATATTTATAAGGCCATGAAAAACTAGGTAACGTAGCTTTACATGGCCTTATAAATATGCCAGTGGCACATCGCACCACCTGAACATCAAAAAATTGCCATTCCGGCGGCGCAATAGTGCCGGTAGGACCTCATAAATGAGGCCTGAGGTTTATAAAAGACCAATATCATCAAATGCATGTGCCTGGAAAAAAAAGCAATGCGGTCCTCCACGTAGACCAAGTCTAAACCGATCAATTCATGAACAAAATATTGAAAATCTCACACAAGTGGCATTTATGTAGCTTTATCTAGACTTTAGAAAATCAAAATTCAAAAATGGAAAAGTAGCAATATTTCCTGGTGGCGAAATCAACAATTTCAATTGGTTTCTTTGGGTGGGAGAAATGGTATTGCCCTGTGAGACATACTGAGAAGAAAGTAAAGCAGGGTTCCCCTATGTTGACTACCCATAGTTTTCAGCTAGGCACCAAATTGAGGTGATTCACAAAGCTATTGCTACAGACATATCGGCAATGCGCAACATGCGCTACAAAAGTGCATGACTATTTTCAAGCTTATATACAATTCCATCAAATGTGGAAAGTTTATATGTCGCAATTTATGTACATATATGTATGGTATTCACATACAGTGCTGACATCTATTTTTCTAAAACTGACTGCATGCATTACAGCTGTTAAGGTTTAGTTGAATTACATCCACTAATTATTCTTTTTTTACTTAAGCTCTTATACCCGGATCAATGCTTTTTCACATATACCCTTTCATAGACACTCCTAAAAAAAGATTAATTTTCCTCCCATATTGTCTGCACTACTTATGATAAAATAATTTGGGTGTAAGTTAAGTGAGCAAACAAGTGTGGGAAATATATTCCCAGATGACTGTGGTTTGTCCAAAAAGATAGGACTTTGTGGGTGATAGCTACATTTCCACTGCATGTTCCTTGCCACTCCTCTGATACTCCACTCTATTTTCTCTAAACCCAGCTGGGATGCACATGTACCATAGTGTAATATGTGAATAACTATTGTACATTATGTACACGTTTGTCACACTTATGTGTACATTACAAGTATGTTTACTTTTGTAAAGCTTGTATACACATATGGGCATGTTATGATTTTTTCCAAAAAGTGGAGTGTGTGGTTCGCTGTAATTTGCACTATTCATTGACACTTACTGAAGAAATATTTATGCACTGGCAACACGTGAATTCCCACTGCACCCATTGGATAGCTGCCATTAGTAATGCATGTGCACCTTGACTAAATGTACATGTTATATTTACAGTCTTGCACAGTTCTTTATCCTACACACCATCACAGATTGGAGGACTCGCGTGTCCCTTTGCGCTACTTCACCCCCAGGATTTTGCTGTGTGTTGGAAGTTTTAGGTTTTTTAAATGAGAGTGGGCACAACATCTAACTTCATTTGCCCTTGTGCAGCTCTCAACCCGGTCAGCAACAAGCAGGAGCAGTGTTTCTTGCTAACGATCTATGCAGCTTGGCCTGCGCGCAATTGCCTGGCATAGCTCCAGGAAGCATGTGTCATGGCAGGGGGCCTCCCCTCCAAACCACTAGGAGGGGGAAAATCCATGTTTGGGTCTGTAACAACTCGATTGCCCCTTACGAAAGCCACTTTCTCATGCCTTAAGAGATGACTTTATGCAAGTAGCACTATAGAGTTAATTCTGCATTAACTTCAACTTCATGTTAACATACAGGGTTCCATGTGTACCTTCTTATGCAAAGGACATGGGAATAATAGTAAAAACCAATCTTCCAAGTTCTCCATGAAACGACTATGCTCATTGTGTTTAGGCAGTAAAAACACAGATGCAGGTCTAATTGGTACAGAAAGCGCTCAGATACTCTTGTTCTCTTGGATTCAGTTGTAGTAGGGATTTTCTGTATAATAAAAGAAACCAACATGGTTTGCGTTCCTCCTTTAGAACGGATTTGCCGGATCATCTTTAAAAGGCATTCAGACTTTGCTTTTAAGCTGGGGTGTATGTTCATTACATTGATTGATGCCAATTCAATAATGAATCCTCTTGACTTACCCTACAAGACTTTTATTTATTATGGTGAAATACATTTATATTACACTGAGAAACAAGATGGTTACAAGAAATGTATGTAGACAGGATTCTAAATGTACAATGTTTCTGCAAAGTTATCGACAGTCAGGTCATTGGTAGGGCTATGTGTTGTAGTTCTATAGTCAGTTTTTAAGTTGTAATCAGTGGACAAGTAGGTTAAGGTAGACTGATACT
The DNA here is from genome assembly GCA_963921515.1 of Calotriton arnoldi. Lineage (NCBI taxonomy): Eukaryota > Metazoa > Chordata > Amphibia > Caudata > Salamandridae > Calotriton > Calotriton arnoldi. The sequence goes on from CAWUFW010006970.1 coordinate 1,050,302, forward strand.
GGACAAAAAGAAACATTGAACTATAAGTATTGCCCTTTTGAATAGCTGTGAAGCATAATTTTATGTATCCTATATTTATTGTGGAGTTTGTCTAAAATATCATGTTTTAATGCTACATAGTTCATTAATTCAGATTATTAGTTTATTTAAAACAGTGAGTGTTATTTTAATCCTAAAATATTTATCAATGAGCAATTTCTATCATTTTGTTATATAAAAAGTATTGTTTTAGTAAAACAAGTATTACTCTTGGATTAATCTAACACTTCTAAGAATACCAAGTAAGGCGCAGAAAAACACAGGACAGACACTTCTTATCACAGACTTCAAAAATATGCCCTCCCTTTAACATCCATCCAGCAGGTTTCCGAACACCATATTTGAAAGGTAGCCCTAAATATCAATACTGTATAATTACTTTGAGCCATTTCATTTCCCACTGATCAGCATGGTTCTTAAGGGAAAATATTATCACCAAATCCCCCAGAAATACTCCTCCAGCGACTCCATTCAGACTACTATATCAACTGAGTTAGATTTACAGTCCCCCGTTAGCTGGACTTCTGCAACAACCTATGGTGGTCGCAGTAGGCAGACACTGAAATTCCACCGAACAGAAATCAAAAAGCAATGTTTTAATAAAATAGGATATTTAACTCATTCACTGACAGCCTTAATGGAGAAGAGAATTTAAACGATAGTGCTGCAAACTATGCAAAAGGCCCTCTGGCTGATGTACTCTAGTTAACTGTAGACAATGGCTCCTCACTAGATCTTGTGTAAGGTGTCATATCCAGCAAACCCACCTTGATTCTGCGACAGACAGTCATTGAAAAACAATGTAGCGCAGCTCAGGTTCAAACTCAAACACCCGTCCAAAGTTCACAAAATTGCCAACAATTCAGGAAAGAGCTGAAACTAGTGTTCAATTGCGAAATCTGATTGATAGCTGTACCTCACCCTTCTTTTACACACGGGGCTTTGCTTTGAAGGTGAGACAGAGAGCAGGCTGGCACAACAACCCATTATGCTTTTATGTAATTCACCATCTGACTCTCTAATCACAGGGCACCAACTTCTCTGTGAATCAAAAAATGGAAAACAATTGAACAAGAACCTAGGCTAATTGGTAAGGAAATCCTTCAAAAACAAAGTGGGCCTAAAAGTCCAGTCACTCTCTGAAATTTCAGAAGGGAAACATGTACAACCTGTTACAAATACAATTAGCAAAATACAAACAGTCATTGAGGCTTTTCTAAAATAACTGTGCAGTTGTGACCTTACAAGTTGAGGGTCATTCTAATATATGAAATAAAACAGTTTTTTGCCCAACTGCTTGAAATAATGCAAAATAAAACAGCAATTTGAGGTACTACATAAATATACATGTTTGAACTTTTTAATGCTGCCTTGTTTTTTATCTGTACATCTTACATTTCTTCTTACCCCAAGGTGTATACGGCTGTTGTTACAGAGGCACATTGCTTGAAATGTACTCCTGTTTAAATTTCCAATTATCAACAATTGTTTGTAATGTCTTTTGTTAACTATATTTAGGTCCAGTTGAAAAGCGACGAAGGCAAAACATTTGCGATGAAGATCCTAAAGAAACGCCACATAGTAGACACAAGACAGCAAGAGCACATACGCTCTGAGAAGCAGATCATGCAGGGGGCTCATTCAGACTTCATTGTGAGGTACAACGCATTGCTGTCCTAATACATGCCCACTCTTTCCTGGCCACAGCAACCCAGGTGTATCCCACCCCCACATCATGACTGGAAAACCTCACTCAACTTTACTCCTTTTACTCTGTCAGATACCTTCCAGTTGGCAATCAGATGATTCATTAAGTTTGGGCAAGTTGTGGATTTTAATATTAATATCCTTTGTCATGGAATATGAGGATTGATGTATATTTTCCAGTATAGAAAACATAATATCATTTACCAAAATGTTTTTAGATAGAGAAAAGTGTAGAGTTTGTGTCTCTGTCTGATCCCAATTCTTTCTCACGGGTCAGTACCTTGAATTTAGATATTTTGTTTTTCAAAGTAAAGATTTCAGTTAAAACACCATGATTTGTACGTAGGAAAAGAGATTGTTGTTCCCTCTAGAAAAGTTCCGTTAGAAGCATTACAAAACTTTACAATTGTTGCCACAAACAATTCCATAACACATGACTCTCCACTGGGGACCAACACATGCTCTTGTCATCGTGATCCTATCTCTTTGAACCTCATTAGAATAATGTATCCATTCCCAAAAAAATTATGTCTGAAAAAAATATTTGACTCTGCTAATTTTATGGATTGACTTGGATTTGCCTCAATGGTTTTGATTGTGTATGTATTGGTCACAAAAGATTTGTACTGAACGAGGAGAAGGAGACTCAAGTTTGAAGGTTGCATACTGTGAACATTCTGGGGGGGGGGTTGTTTCCAGTAATAAAGTAGAAATTCTTGAACTAATATTTCTAAACCACTGAAAATATGTCTGTGCAACATTTCTTACAAAGTAGACCATCTTTGTGTAAATTAGTTTCATTTGCCTCCAAATGAGACGTCTAGTCAAAGTGTTAAGCTGCATGTGATTTCGGCTCAGCAGTGAGGTGTTGCCTGATTCTCTTCTGACAGTGAGCAAGAGGCCTACTGAAAAATGCCTACTTCACATACAGTGACTTGACAGATAACATGAAAGTATGGCAATGCTTATGCCAACCATTCAAACTAAGACGAATACTTGTGGGTAGCAATAGCCCTCATGATTTAGCTTGTGTATAGCATTACAAACGGGGACAAACAACTTACAAATCAGCTCAGCCCTAGTTGAAAAGGTCGTCTGCCCCAATTGCCAGGAGATGTCGCCTTTGCAGATACAAGCAACACATTGAAACTGAAGAAAGATTGGTTTCTTCACTAATTTGTCATTGCACTGGCAAGCCTCTGCATGCTTTGTTGAATCTTAAAGCTCTCACAGAATATTCTTTCCCTTGCCATTTGCTGTATGAAAAATTGTATTGAGTTGAATTTGCCTTCCACTATTCTCACTTCTTGCAGATGTTAAAGCACTTTCTTTACCAAACATTGTACTTATCTTATTAAGTGCAAAAACAACAGTTGATGGACAGAATGCAGAACAATGTTATACATTCACCCCAGTACAGAGATCTGGGCCTAAATCCATCGTTTTTTTGCTCACCATGCCATTCCAGTTTGAACCCAGCCATATGCAAATCAGTCTTGACCCTGTGCCTTATGGGAACAGTCCAGCCCGAACTGCCAAGCCAGGTCCTCCCTGGACTGGAAACAAGCATCCTAGGACCGGTTTCGGGGTTTCACCCCTCTTCAGCCAGGATAGCTTGATTCCAGTGGCGTGGGGCACAGGGTCAAGACTGATTTGCATATGGCTGGGTCCAAACTGGGGTGGCGTGGTGGGCAAAAGAACAATGGATTTAACCCAGATCTTTTGACTGGGGGAGAATGTTTGCATTGTCAGCATTCCGTCCATCATTTGTTTGCTGTAACACTTTTCGCCCTAAGTGGGATGGGTATGCCCAGACGTGGGTCCCTTGCTCACTGTGCCACTGGATTCAAGCTAGCCTGGCTGAAGAAGGGTGACATACCCTGAAACCGGTCCCAGGATGCTTGTTTCCGGTCCAGGGAGGACCTGGCCTGGCAGTTCGGTCTGGACTGTTCCCATGGGGCACAGGGTCAAGACTGATTTGCATATGGCTGGGTCCAAACTGCGGTGGCGTAGTGGGCAAAAGAACGATGGATTTAACCTAGATCTTTTGACTGGGGGAGAATGTTTGCATTGTCAGCATTCCGTCCATCATTTGTTTGCTGTAACACTTATCTTATTAAGTGCATCACCAGTGGATTTATTTCTGTGATGCAGAAATGTCCAGAGAGGAAATCAAAAGATTTGGATAGGGAATATCCTTAACATACAATCATATTCAAAGATTCACAGGGAACCATTTTATCTTCGTAAATCACCAAGTTATCGTAAATCACCAAGTTATAAATCGGTGTTGCTTTTTAACTTCACCCCCACACACACACACACACCCACACACAATGTATTTGATGAGATGTGACTGTTTGCAAAAGTATCTTTATTTGTTATATTTCTACATTTGTTTGCATTGGGTTTTAAAGGGGTGAGTTAGTATGCATGGAATGAAAGACTGCTTTATCACTTTATGCAATGAATGCACTTTTTGCATTAACTACAATGATTTAATGATTATTCCAAATGATGCACCATTTGCTATTAATAAGAAGTTGATATATGTTTGAAATAAAGTTTGGCTATAAAATAATATGGGTGTTTGATGGAGAATAGATTACTTTGTGTTTAAAGAAATACTACCTTCCAAAATACAGCCTAACGATTTTTTCATATTTTCCATATTTAGAAAAATATTTGATGATGACGTACTTCACATGACTTAATAAATCAGGCACTCCAATACATATATATTGACAGGAGTAGAGGAATCTTGATTCACGAAAGACGTAAAACTAATTTGGGTGCAAAGGAAATGTTTGATATAAACAATTCACGAGGTGTATCTGTCCGTTTCACTCAGGAAGATCATAGCCATGTACTGTTTTATTAAAATGTCTGAGTTATTGTGCAAGAGTGAAACATTAACAGTACCTGCTCAATTAAACAGCCACTTTGGGAGCTAATACAGATACAAAGTTAGTTTGAGAACCATGTAAGTAAATATTTTAAAAAATAATAAAAGAGTAACACTTTTTCTCATTTTAAAAATGCAGGTTATATAGAACGTTCAAGGACAGCAAATATTTATACATGTTGATGGAAGCTTGTTTAGGAGGCGAACTTTGGACGATTCTCAGGGACAGGTAAGGACTCTCAGTTCCTGTAATTTTGATTTATAATTGCTTCATTGCAATTCAATGACCAGTTAGTTTTGTAGATTACTAATTCAATTTCATGTATGGGTTCCGTGTTTTTCCTGTTAAAATGATTGAGGATGGCTGTGGCCCACCTCATCCACTAACAAAGCTCAATCTAAAGTAGCACACCAATGTCTTCCCATGGGAAGGCCTAAAATATGTGCTCTATAGGGGCAAATTCTTCTCCTGGGTCATCTGTACTGCCACATACATAGAGCAAAGGAGGATTCTATCATTTGTATGTGAAATGCCTCTCTCTTCAATCTTAAATGAGGTCTGCAGGTGGCCTGGACAAAATTTATATTATGCTGGCTTAAATTACGTAATTTGGGGAATTTCACGTTATGCTTGTTACCTGAAATTCTGGAAATGACGCCATTATGACATTTCGAATAATTACAAACCATTGTCTGTAAACATGTACTGCAAAAGTGCAAGTCACGGTAAAGCCCCCAACAAAAGAACTCTCCATACTCTAGCTTCCTGTTTTACATTTCCTTCATTTATCTTTCAAACTGGTGATCTGTAGTTTAGACCCCTGTCTCTCTATAGAGTGTCTCCTTCCCAGAGCAGCACAAATTTGCAGAGTCCATTACTTTTAAAGTTGCGTTACTGATTGACTGGAGTTTGAGCCCTGATCAAGCAGCAACAACAATCCTAGTTAAGGCACAAGCAAACCCCAAATCAGCTTGTTCTCAACCCCCTGGTTCTCAACCCCTTGGGACAGAGCAGTCAGACTTAACTTAGAAGCAATGTGTAAAGTGTTTGTGCAACACTTCAAACAGAAAAACAGTGAAAACACCACACAAAAAGATTCCCACACTAGGGTAGAAATATAGAGATTCATTTAACAAATAAAACAAGACTGAAATGACACAGATCAGTAGAACCGGAGATATTGAATTGTAATATTTTTAGAGAAAATAGTGCCAAAAGCATCAACTGTGGAGATCTGGTTGCACTGGACCGGGACAAAGTCACAAGTACAGGCAAACTGCGATGGATTGCAGGTCAGCTACAGGGACTCAGTTAGGCCCGCTTAACAGAGTACCTTCAATCCTGGTTTGTGGAATGTTGCATGGATCTGTGCCGAAGATGTGTCACGCACCTGAAGCTATGCGTCGTTTCCGAGATGCGGAGAGGTTGCCTCGACGTTGAGGATCCCATCGATGAGGCTTACGATTTAAAGTTCGGCGTTGGGGATGTGATGCATTGTCGGGTCAATGCGTCGGTTCCGAAGAGCTGGAAAGCTGCGATGTGGAATCCGGCGTCATCGTTGAGGCTGCCATCAATGAGAGATGTGAGAGCCTGCACTGAGGATGTGTCGCGAAGTGGCAGTTGTGAAGGCAATGCGAGCTGCTTTGGCAATGCGAGTCTTTGCAACGGGCCCAATCCACACATCAGCAGAGATGTGTCAATTCAGCTCAAGGTTGCGCTGCAAAGCAGGATCCACAGAGTCTGTCAAAGCAACTTAGGCCCACTTCCAAGGGTCCAGGACTGGGGTGGCATCACTTGGCAGGGTCGACTCACAGATGGCAGAGTCCAGGTGCAGATGCAAGATTGTTGGAAGCCTGTTATGTCCCTATGACTTCAGATGAGGAGGTCAGCCAACTATCCCTTTGGGTTACCCTTGGCTCTGCGTTCAAGTGATGCAGGTCCAGTCCTTCTCACCCAAGCAAGAGGGCATCAGGTCAGAACATCAGGTCATCAGTTCCTTCAGAGCAGCAGTCCAGCAGAGTGACAGTCCTTGTAGCAGCACAGTATCCACAGGTCCAGAAGTGTACTGAAGTAGTGGAGTCTGAAATCCTTTTTTTATATACAGTTGTGCCTTTGAAGTGGGGAGAACTTCTAGAGGCATACCTTTCAATTGCACATATACCCTGCCTAACTGCCCTGGCTCCAGACTAACTACAGGAAGTATGCAACCCTTAGTGTGGAGACAAGACACAGCCTATTCAGGTTTAAGTAAGGCTGTGGCCATCCCTTCCCAGTCCCTACCCAGTCCCTGCCAGTGTTAGCCCATCCAGTCACACTTAAGCTCTAGCTGGGTGTGGCTCTCTAGGAGGAACACACACAGCCCAACTGCCAACTACGCCCAGTCATGTGACCAGAGACAGGCTGCAGGCACCAAATGGTTAAGGCAAGAAAATGCCAACTTTCTAAAAGTGGCATTTTCAGGATTGTAATTTAAAATATGACTTTGTCATACATTAGGATTCCAGAGACACCAAATATGAACCACGTTTCTCTTCCCATTTGGAAATTATACTTATAAAATGTAATATGGCAACTCCAATGTTATCTTATAGGAGAGATAGGACTTGCAGGAAGTAAAAATGAATGTAAGTGTTTTTCACTATCAGAACATGTAAAACTTAAAAGTACATGTCCAACTTTTTAAATACACTGCACCTTGCCTATGGGACTGTCTAGTGTCTACCTTAAGAGTGATTTATATGTATTAAAAAGGAAGGTTTGGGCCTGGTAAAAGGTTTATTTTGCCTGGTTGGCATGGCAGGTTAAAATTGCACACAGGCTCTGCAATGGCAAGCCTGAGACATGTTTTAAGGGCTACTTAAGTGGGTATCACAATCAGTGCTGCAGGCCCACTAGTAGCAATTACTTTACAGGCCCTGGGCACATGTAGTGCGCTTTACTAGGGACTTGTAAGTAATTTATATATGCCAATTGGGGATTAACCAATGTTACCATGTTTTAGGGAAAGAGCACAAGCACTTTAGCACTGGTTAGCAGTGGCAAACTGCGCATAGTCCTAACAACAGCAAAAACGAAGTCAGCAAAAACAGGAGGTCTCAAGGCAAAAAGTCAGGGGTAGACCACGCCAAGGATGCCAGGACAAATAATCACTTTCTTCAGGACATTGTGGAACGCAGCAGTAGCCGCATTTGCCTTCGTTAAAAGGGCTTTGACTTGATTGTGGCAAAGCTTCTTCGTTACAAGGCGATGACATTGAATAACCCTGCTTTCCTGCAGAGCAGAGGAGCTGAAAGCCACAACAGACAAATGTCACTTACATTTAAAATAGCACAGCAAAGATGCCAGTAAATTTGTTAATTGTTATCTTCTAAAGCATAGAATTCTGCACCGCAGAAACCTAAGCAGTGACCCACAAACACCAATGTTAATCTATGGTTTATAAACTGATCTAGAGAACGAAGACAACTGTTATAAACAGGGTTGAAGAAGCTTTTCGTGAAATCAGAACCATACGGTCTATGTTTTTCAATGTAACTAAACCTTTCAAATCACTAAACCCCAAATGTGTCCTTGACTTCAGTTCTGCAGAACATTGTGCATGTTTCCAGTAATGGGAAACACCATTCTAATTCTCTTAGGCGACAGTGGTTTGAGTGGTTTTCCAACATTTCATTTTTTGTCCAAGCAAGTCTCACTTCATGACATGATATAGATATTTTATATCACTGCCTATATTACTCAAGTAAAAAAAAAAGCAGGCACACTTTATCACATATAAGCATTCTTGAAGAACCATGCTACAAAAGCCTTGGTGCTGTGTTCCATTGAGCCTTCTAGAACTAAAATGCACAAATATGAACACGAACCTATTGACCAACTGTAACATAAACTTTTTTCTCCATATACAGTCAGTAGTGTAGGTCTTAACCCCTTTACTGCCAAAGTGAACTACTTTTACCCGGGCTATTTCATCAGTAAGTTATCACTGTATTGTCCTGCTGGACACGTTCTAGTGTTCCAGGAGTGTGCTGTGAATACACTTTACACCCACCCATCACAGGCGTCACTGGTCCAGTGACCCAGCTAATAAAAGGGGCCAGGCGCATGTGACCTAGGCCAGTTACCAGTACCTTACTACTGTGTGTGCGTGCATTATTCCCATGTATGTGGGCCTAGCGCCCCCAACTTTGCAATCACCCTACTGTTTTAAGGTCACATGCATATGCACGACGGCAGCAAAAAACACTATATTACTATTTTAAATGCAGCCGAGAGGCACTGAAAGGGTTAATGCTCTCTGATTGACAAAGGGCGGTTATATTGTTGCATGTACAGTGAAGAGTTGTCTGCTACTCACATCTCATTCTCATGGATGCCGATTCACCAAAATGCCAGTGGTAACGAAACTGACACCATGGACTCCTTGAGCACGGATAACCTCAGAGGGTTGGCTCTTTTATCACACTTAGCTCCTCAGCAGCATCTCGTTTGCTCCTGATGGAATAGTGGGAGAAAGGTAGTGAAAACTACAGAAAGTAAACAGGGTTTTTAGTGGCCAGTTAACTTTCTGTCCCTTCAGCTGCTTTCTCAACTCCTGAGGGCTGGACCAGCAAGGGCAATTCCTTGGTTCCTAAACAGCAAGTCATGGGTAGCTGGTGCTGACTTTGCCTTTCCCAAATTGATGCCCACACTCGTTTTGTACTTGAAATACAAACATTCTACCCCAAAAAGTTCCCATAAAGGCATAACAAATAACATGGAAGCATCTTTTAAGTTCCCCCTCATGCATATTTCGAGAAAGAGCCCTCCTAGGAAGAGTTACTCTTTATCAGGTGTATGGATGTGATGATTAGACTGCAACATACTTAGTTTAGGCTGTTTTTGTGCTCATTGATATACTGTGTTATAAATGGTTTACACGTAGTGATTCATGGACTCCCGTAGTATAACCTGTACATTTGTGTGGGGCAAAGCCGTAGGGCAGTGGTTCTTAACCAGCGGGCCGAGGACCCCCAGGGGACCGCCACACATTCTCAGGGGGTCTGTGAGCTAGAGTGCCAAGCGCTAGCCAAAGCTGCCTGGGGAAACTAGGGCCAATGGTTTTTAATCAAAATGAGGTACTATATGTCAGTAAGAAAGCTTATGTTTGTACTTCTCACGTTTTACTTAATTTGCTTCCCTAGGAGCATTTGTGTTTTTTCCAGCTCTTTGTTTTCCTTTAATACTGCACATTAATCTTATATTGTGCGTGCTGTGACCTGGGTCGCTTTTAGGTGTCTCTATGAGTTCAGGTTGTGGGTGGGTGTTTCTAAATGGCCATAATTCAGAGGTTTGAAGTTGAGGCTGAAGGCAGTGCGAGTTTCTCACAGAGCCTAGGAGTGGGTCATTAATGTTCAGACTACTTGAACATCCAATCCTTGGCCTCTGTGCAGTGTGCAAGAGAATGTGAAGTGAGTGAGATGCATGAAGGTAAGTGCAGAAGGAGAGAATGAAAAGAGGGTGCAGAAGAAGAAAGTGATGATGTGTGAAACGTAAAAACAAAGGATTTCAGAATGATGTGGGGAGAAAAAGTCTTGGGGTCCTAGCTTCCAGGAGTGATTTTTTTAGGGGTCCTCAAAAGTTAAAAGGTTAAAAACCACTGCCACAGGCAATCAACTGCTTATCATAAAACATACATAGCAGAGAAATCAATTATTTGTGAATGCATACAAAAGGGAAGGTGGACAATTAGCTGGTTCATCAAAAATATGAAACGATAAACAATATTTCTGATGTAAATTGTAAGAAATGAAGAACACATTTCAAAGTGGGGCCTGTTGAAGAAGTCATGTTTTTATTCTCTGCATTCTGCTCTTTCCAAAAAACTGTCCTTTGACAACATTCCAACAGCAAAGCAACACAAGGAATAACTCAAACTGGTTATAAGTATGAATTTTATTCTGTTTGGCGTTTTACTGTATTTTATTTTTAACTGTACATTGTGGAGCCAATTCAGCGTGCTGGAAATGTGTCAGCAGTGCCAGTGATACATCTGCCCAACTATCCCACAGTGGAGATGTGTACCTACATTGCTGGCCACATTCCTGTGCAGTTCACTGAATTGGGCCAAGTATGTCTGATACCAGTATGTATTTCCATCTTGCCAGAAGCACAGCTGCTATGAATCCGATGATCGCTCCTCTTTCCTTGCCAAGAAGAGCAGACTCATACATTAAACTGTACATTTAAAGGGTTCTGCTGTGAAGGCATAATTATATTTACCACGAGCAGTATCAGCAGTAATTGGATGGCAAATGGCTGGCTTGCTGAAATGCTGCCCATACTGTTAGCAGACATCAAACTTGAAGGGTTTTTTTCCATGATTTTGTTGAACTTCACCTCCATTCTTGGCGGTCACCGTACAAAACTGTCTCGTCTTCGATGTACATCTGCCATGCATATACACTTATCTGGTGACACATGAACTTGAGGACTGGTGGGTTTCCAGGGGAAAAAACCCGAGATGAGTTCGATTTTCAACCCTTGTTTTCACAAAGACATATGGGCATGTTATTGATTCCTGGCTGATGAATCTAGTGGCTTATGTCAAATTCCTTTTGGAAGCTCGTCCAATGGTTAAAGCCCACAGTTCATTGGCACAATTAACGACGTAGGTGTTTACAGGTTTCTGTCAATATAAACATCCTACACCAGGGATCAACAACACTTTTTCCTATGTTGTAGACCAATCATTTGAAATTAGTTGAGTTTCAGCTGTGTATAAAATAGAGTATGTTTAGAACATAGTTTACACCTCTTTTTGTATAATATCTGCCTGAATGTATTACACTATAGTGTAGCTGTCCAGTGAGAGTTTAGAATATCTAAAAAAAAAAAAGGATATGTGATTCAGCTGGGGTTCAGTGCCTCCTTTTAATTTGGCACAAATGTCGCAAAACCAGCAGAGACACAAATATTCAATTATTTTAACTCCTCGTTGCAGCATCTATCAATACTGTTGATTAATCTCTTTGGCACCCTGATGGTATGTTTGCATTAGCTGCCAATGGGCAGTTGTAGTCAGAAATGGGAGCGAGCGGAGGAGGGGGCAGAGGAGACAAATGTAGGCAATTTGTGTATTTATCGTCAGTTAACAAAGAGATTTCGGCAAATGAAAGGAAGCAGTGGCCCACACCAGAATTGTCTTGCTAAATAACTTGCAGAATTACCCGTTTTTTCCCATTATAGCAGACTGTGCAAAGTGGCATGAAAATAATGGCTAACCAGGGAAATAGTTTTTCTGGTTTTGATTGGCTGAAATGCAAAAAATAGCAAGCAACACAAATTTTGCTATGCAAAAAAAAATAGGAGATATATTTTGTAGATTATCAGAAACCATTTTAGACTGATTTTGGCACCACATCACGCAGATGCCAACTTTGGGGGACTGATGTCTGGATTGTTGCCCCATGCCCCCATGACACCCATGTCTCTTTATATGACACCCTACATAATAGTCACTATGTTTAAATGATATCCAAACCAGAAAATCAGTCTGGAGGCAAATCAGTGTAGACTACCAGTCAGGGTATCTTACTGTAACAAATTGAGTTATGGTCTCCCTCCACAATGTAATATATTGTCATCGTAGATTAGAAAAGTGATACCCTTTGGGATGCCTTGTAGACATCTATCAATAACGACATACACTCTGATAATTGCCAGACAAACTACTTGAAACACATGTATTAAATCAGGAAACATTTCATTGGTCCTCTGTGTGATGTCATCATCATCATCGTCCATGAGTCAGAACGTCAGACATTCAACCTCATTGTGCTCTTCCAGGTGTTTTTCCTCATCCTTAGACAGCCGTGCGCTGCTGGCCTAAGGCCATTCAACATTTGATATGTTGAATGTCAAATATCTCAGACTCTATTTGCAAAGTACATTGGTCAAACTTCTCAATCAAAAAGCCTTGCATTTTCTAATTTGCTGTTCTCAACATCTCTTGCAGAGGCTCGTTTGAAGATGCGACGACTAGATTTTATACCGCATGCGTAGTAGAGGCGTTTGCATACCTGCATTCCAAAGGAATCATTTATAGGGACCTCAAGCCAGAAAACCTCATTCTGGATCATCGAGGATACGCCAAGCTGGTGAGTGGCACAGAGGAGATTCAGTTCACACCCATCTACATTCCTTCAGTCAATGCCTGTGATGCTGTCGGCAGGGAAATGATCTTTATTTCACAGTCACTTTCCATGCTCATGACAGTTGTGAAAAGTAAATGAAACAGTTAAATACAAGAATAGGGCTAAATTTAAAGACCAAGGGTAGCTTGCAGACAACCTCTAGGCTTGTCTTTAAAACTTAATTCCATTTTCAATATTCATTAAAGCAACTTAACATTTTGAGAACAGTCCTTTAAGAATTTTTTGTTCCAGAGAAGACCACTTTGGTGACATTAGAAATAGGTGCCTGCAAAATCTTGACTTTTTTCAGGATTTTTGTGTAAGCATGAGAGAAGATTTTGCAAAATAAACTTGGCCAAATCTCTCTCATGAATAATTACCATGAGGACATATTTCACGTTTAAAGTTCATGCGCCATAACAACAAGAGGAATGATATGAAGAAAAAATGTATCCCATGAGACAATTTGAGACAATGTCTGCTCCTATGAGACAGTTTCTGCTCGAACATGCAGAAAAAATAGTGAAAATGTTCATAGAAGTCACATAACAGAAATTTGTGAATCTCACAATGTTTACATAAATCTTCATAAAAGACACCCTACCTGGCAGGATGCATCTTTTTTAAATAAATTGCATAGTTTTTGGGAAACTATATGTTTAATTATCCACTGTCTATATCAAATTAATAGATCATTCTTAATCACAGAAATGAATAAACTATGCAAAAGAATGATGATTGTGAACATAATGTATTTGTTGGCAAGATTCTCTGGTGCTGATTGTGCATGCGTGTGCCAGGGGAGTGACGTTTGCTGTAGGTAGATATTGCCTATCCTTAGTAAGGATCCAAACGTAGGTCGGCTCTTCAATGTGCATTACTTTTGAGTGTTCATAGAATTTTGCTTCTTTCAGGTCGATTTTGGCTTTGCAAAGAAAATAGGATTTGGAAAGAAAACATGGACCTTTTGTGGAACTCCAGAGTATGTAGCCCCAGAGATCATCCTGAACAAAGGCCATGACATTTCAGCCGACTACTGGTCACTGGGCATCTTAATGTATGAGCTTCTGACTGGCAGGTATGGGCATTACCATAGCAACTGCAGCTAACTAAGAACCAGGTCACTGTAAGACATGTCTGCCTTTGTTACTTTCATTATAATGATGAAAGCTGTATGGAGTGTTATGTTAATGGACATGAAAACACAGCAGCGAAGCAAAATGAGCAGAAAACCGTAGAAGGTCAAAATGAGTTGTGACTGGATATGTCTGTATTGAGATGAAGGCCTCCTCATGGATCTTTACAATGCCAGGGCCTGTATCTTGGAACTGTGCGCATATGACCATGGCTTAATTTGAGCTGATGGTTTATAGTGCTCGGCACCGGCACTTAATTGTCAACACCTGTGCCAGGCTGCCACAAGGTGGGTCTGTCTGTCTACGTTAGAGATAACCACAACAACAGGTAATTATTAATTCAAAATGCAATTAAAAATGACTGTTGCTTGCCTCCCAAGCCATTCTTATAGCTTTGGAGGCCTGAAATAGTCTGAATTGTCACACTTGTAGGAGTGTGATGGTTAGTAGTTGTGTTGTTACTGTCATTGACAGCATGGCAGGGCCAGTGTGTGGTGCAAGCTGCAGTGGTCTCCTGACGAGAGCCCTGGCATTTATGTTTTTTACAAATTAAGCACTGCATGTGACAATAACTTTGACTCAAGTAAGACACTTAAGCAAAATTATCTCTGGTCCTCTACTTTTTTTTCAAGTTCGTCACTCATGGAGATTGCCCATGCACGCTAAATGTGAAAGTAGAGGCTCCAACTATATTATAGCACATGCGTTAAATGTATTATCACATGCACAAAAGTGAAATGAGGCACTATTCAATTACAGTTGTGCAATGCACTGGAAGACAATGTAAAATGTAATAGCACTAGTGCTAATGTGCAAGGACACTAGCGCAACCAGTGTTCTAGAGCGATTGCCCATTAGTGCTATCTCAGATGCATGGTAGGCAGATAGGCCGCCTAAACACATGGCGCAACTGAAAAAAGGCAGCATGCTGAAGACGATTTTCCATGCCATGGAACAGCGGGAAACAGTGGCCGATTTGGGCGGTTTCTGCGTTGCTCGATGCCGCCAGCGGCCCAGTGGGTGCCTGAGTGGCCTTTCTGGAAGCGGATGGGCGTCCATTACCTCCCTCTTATCAACGGCAGAGGTGTCACTCCCTTTCTCTCGCTGGGCCGGCCCATTAATATATGCATATTGAGCGGGGGCAGGGGGCCTGAGCAAAAGTGCCCGCACTTGTTTTCAGGTGTTTCACCAGTGTAAACTAATCCGTGCATTTTTTTAAGCCCCCTCCCCCTTATTTTTTAATAAAAGTTTGCCGAAGCAGTGTTTTGCGGAAAGGCAATATGCAAATGTGGGCCAAATTTTTTTAGCGTGCCCAGGCCGATTTTTAATCCCAATCCAACCCTGGCGGGAAAGATGTAACTAAGACGTGGAAAAATATATGCTCATGTGCACTTGAGCTAAGCTTTCCATGATAAAGTGCATGTTTTCCCAATTCTGAGAATCGTTACTGTTGCACGTTGATATTAGTAAGGCATGTATAGTGATTGAAATGTCTGCCTGCCTTGTCAATCCTATCGTCAAATCTGTCTATGAATGAGGTGCGAATCTGTTTGGGAACAAAATGTCTATCTGTGTAAATTTGTCCGTTTTGACTGTGGAGGAACTTAGTGATTCATATTAATTAAAATTCATCAAAATAAATTAGGTTTTTTTTAAGCCACGCTGTGTATGTATGCAACATTCAGCGGCGGTTCCTACATTAGGACGGAGGATCGTCACCACCACCCCCGCTCCAAGCGCAGTAAATATAAAAAATAAAATGGTTATAAAACGATGTTATTACCATCTTATTTTTCAGTGAAGCCAGCCTGAGCCAAGTGCAAGGGAAATGGAGGCTAATCCAGTTTAAAGTGCACATGTCCATTTGGCCGGCTGTCTTGTGACGGCCAGCCTGACAAGTGCACTTTAAACCTGTGTTAGACAGCTGGGTGGAGAGCAGGCACCCACCCCCCAGTGCGTTAATGAGTGCTGAATAATAGAAATTGGAGGGACTGGGAGTAATTAAGATCCAGCATACACACTCCAATACATAATTATCAAAGTTTATAGAGTAAGCACTGAGCAGGCCCACTTCAATAAATTCTGGCACTTCTCTCATGCTGGTTAATATTATCAGCAGCATGAGAGCTGCATCTGAATTGGTTATTGGAGATGACTCTGGGACCCCACGCTGTCTTAGCGCCACAGACTGCTGGACCGGAGAGGAACACCAATGCAGCGGGAAAATATCCTTTTTCTTTTAAATTAAAAATAGTTTTTGACCAACTTACAAAAATTCGCACTGCCTTCAGCCTCAACTCCAGAGCTCTCAATCGTGGCCCATTTTAAACACTTTATATAACGGACCATGATTGAGAGCTTTGATGTTGAGCCTATGCATGAATGTCATTTAGGAGTCTCCAGGGGTCGCATCAGCAATCCCTGGGTGTGCGTATGCAAGAGAGAGTGTGTGTATGAGTGAATATGTGTGTGTGAGTGAAAGTAAAGGTCAAATGGCTTGTGATGTCACTTCCACTATCCTTGGCATTTTGGTGAATTGAAATCCATGAGTCTAAGGACACTCCTTCAGGGGCCTCAAACTTTCGAGGGGGGGTGGGGACTCCATTTAAGCCTAGGGCCAATTAACAATTGTGATATATAGGAGAATCAGTGGCCCCATCACATTTTGCAGGGGACCCCATTATTTTGAGTTACACAACCATCTTGATTTGCAAAGTTTTTCACTCCAGTAAGTATTACCTAGAGCCAACACTGATGTAAGCACTTTTCTATGCCCACACAAACTTACATTTTGCCTTATGGGTGCTCCTTTTCTAAATACCAAAAAGCTCTGTTTTTAAGCCATTTATTACAATTTGGTATTTTGTAAATTCAATATGTGGCCCTGGTGTAGGGTAGCCGCCACCAGTGGCTTTAATGTGACAGCAGCCCAACGGGTGTACAATATAGAATCCCATACTGAGAAACAGAAATTGTGGCTGACACAATCAGATTTTCTTAGTGGAAATAGCTTATTACAGCAAATAGGCCTACTTGTTTAAGTTGATTTTCTACTTGTGTATGCAAGGGTTAGGGGTAGAAAATTGGAAGCATAAGGACAAGTTAATGGAGTCATGGCACATTTTTGGAACTCACATCAAATTAAGAGTTTGTGGTTGTTTACAAACATTTTGCATAAGTTTTCCCACCCTAAAAACACATTGAAATGTCTTCGCCCAAAACCTGGGCATAAGCGAGCTTTCAGGGTGAGCTTGAGACTGGAACACCTCATATTTAATGGATGCCTTGGGAAAAGGAGTTTGTGGGCAAGGAGTTGTGCATTGGTTGTAAGCAAAATAGAAATGTGCTACAAATTGCAAACTAAACTAGTAAATTGTCTGCCTATGGACCATCCACCTGGTCCACAGTTACTGTTTTTAGACATACTGCTGGAAATCCATGACATCTGTAGACCACCGGGACAATGTTCCAGGGCTCTTTGTAAATAAGTTGAGTCACAAATGCAAGTAGAAGCACGCATAAGCATTGAAATCCACATTTTGGTAATGGCCCATCACTCCATCCTCTATGCTCTTTGTTGTAACTAGTGATTTTCCCCATGCCTTTACCTCTCTTCCTTTCTTGGTTCACTCCCTCTTTATCTTTCCCTTCTTCCCCCCTCCTCCTCGTCCCACTATAGTACGTTCCATCCCAATAGAATCTTGGGGTGAAGCTCACCTTGGAATGTTGGTGTTCCTCACTTGCTCAGCTGGTGCTGGAGGATCTGTACTTGAATAAACGCCTTCTTCTATTCAACTTGTGTGTGGAGGCGTTTACTTAACAATTGGCGACGATTCAGCTGTGCTGGGGACAGCGCAGATCCTTTCCTCAGTTACTATCACCAGCTGCCAGCGTTCCCACCTGCCTGGAGTAGAGCGCTGCTTCGGAGTCTTGCCGTCTGAGAGCAGCTTCGCTCACTCGTGATTTCACCCTGGGCTGCTGAGGGAGTGTTTCCTGCTATTTGGACTTCACTTTTGGGGTGAGTGCTGTGCGCCTTTGAAACTGCCCGCAGCGCCTTCCCTCAACTCCTGTTTCACTCAGCGGTGCAAGTTCCCGGTCTGCCTCTGTTAACCGCAGCTGTCTTACGAACCATTCCGGCGCTTTCACCTCCTGTATCTGCACACTCGTGTGGAATTAGCGGCACCTTCATTCCCGCCTGTTTTTTTCTTTCAAGTTTGTTGCCGCTGGGAGAGGGCTGCCGGCATTGCGCATTGTGGTTTCCGCCCCCTCCCCTCCCCTCAGCTGTCTTGATTGACGCAGCCTGCCTTCAACCTGCCGGTCCGCCCCTGTTCTTCATAGCGACAGGCGCCGTGTCAGTTTCAAGGAGGGAGGGGCGGTCCTCTCAGCCTTCAGCTCTTTCCCCTCAGCTGTTTGAGTGACGCCGTTACAGCGTTGTGCAGGAATTAAATGCCGCGGCCTGCCTGCTCCCTTCAATTTCACACAGCAGCCTTTCATCCAATTTCCTCAGCTGATGTGTGACGCAGCCCGCTTCTGGTTCTCCTCACGTTCAGGCCCTACTTGGATTTACCAAGCATCCTCTCAATTTATTCAGCCTGCCAGCTACTTTCAACGCTGACAGGCACAGCATACTACATATTTTTTTGACCTTCTTCCTCGTCATTTTATCCTGGCATATGTTACATGTTGCAGAGGAGCTGCCATCATCTACACAGCCTGCTAGTAAAGCTTTTCGCTGACAGGCACAGCCGCTATTTATAAAACGCAACAGATTGCTGTCATACCTGTCAGTCCTCTCCTTCATTGTTTGCAATATTAATTAAAACTTTGATTAATAATTATCCTCATGAGATGTCAACCACTACATCACTGATAGCCACAGCTCATCGCTGTTACACCTAAGTGTTTTTTCAGTTTATGCATTACCTGACTCTAGTATTGTAGTATACTGACAATTGTATTGTTTTACAAACCAGAGTGACCGATGCCACTATTACTTTGTTTTCAGTGAATTTTGCAAATTTTTCTGCAATTCCAAACTTGTACCCTCACTTCCTTCTCATTTCTATACCTTTACTTGCTTTTTCTCCTCATTTCTCTTCTCTCAGTATCTTCGTTTTCTTTCTCCAGTTGCATTTCACTTTCTCCCTCTCTATCTTACCTTTCGCTTCCCTTCTCCTCTATGGCGGCTTTTACAATGTCTCAACCTCCTTCATTTCTTAATGAAGCAGGGGAACCTCTTATACCATGGAGGAAATGGGTAAACCTGTTCGAGTCTTATTTAATTGCCATAGGGGGTGATAGATTTTCATCTGTTCGCAAACAACATATCTTGTTACACAATTTAGGGAAGCATGCAAGAGAAATATTTGATGACCTTCCTGATTCTATAATTGAAAATGTAGAGGTTAATGAGGAGGATCGTGGGGATGTACAGCATGATGTGTATCAAATCACTTTGAAGAAACTAGAAGCACAATTTGGGGAAAAGATTAATGTTGTTCTGGAACGACACAAGTTTTTTTCACGTTCACAGGGTAAAAATGAAAAAGTGTGTAACTACATTGCTGTTTTGAGGGGATTAGCCTCAACTTGCGATTTTGGCACTCTAACTGAGTCACTTATCAGGGATCAATTAGTCAGATGCACATGTGATAAGAAGATTCAGGAAAAACTGTTATCTGAAGCCCCTGATTTAAAACATGCGATTGATATCGCAAAGAGTATTGAACATACAGCGTTTTGCATGAAATGAAGGATGCAGTAGAGGTCAAACAGGTGTTGGATAATGGTATAAATAAAATATCTACAAAAGATATTAAGTCAAAATCTTCACCGTCTGAGTTTGAGAAACTAAATACTGAAGGGAATAAATTTAGGTGTTACAGGTGTGGTAATCCCAATCATTTGGCCAACAACATTAGATGCCCTGCGAGAAGTGTCACTTGTAAGAAATGCAATAAGAGGGGACACTTTTCTAAGGTCTGCAAAGAATTTAGGAAAAGTGTTACCCATATGGTGAGCAATGATCCAGTTCCCAATGAAGATATTGTATTCCAAGTGGCTAACAAAACGGATCCTACCAATAACATATATCCTAAGTGTGAAATACTACTTGACAATATCCCATATGTAGTATTTGCTGACTCTTGTTCTCCATACACTCTCATCAGTGAATCTACGTTTCAAGAGAACTCAGGAAACAAAGAATACACCCTACTACCTCCTGACATCAAACCGGGAGGATACAACCGTGATCCCATACCTCTGGTTGGTATGCTTCTCATGCACATTGATTTCAAAGACAGATCCACATTAGGAAAGGTTTACATCACAAAAAACGGTTCAAATTTACTAGGGTGGAAACACCAGAAAGATTTGGGGATCAAGCTGGATCCAAATGCTCCCGAACCGATTTACCTTGTAGAAAAGTCACAAATTGGGAAAGAAATATGCGAGAAATTTCCTGAAGTGTTTACGGATAAATTAGGACTGCTGAAAGGATTCCTGCACAAAATCAAACTAAAAGCAAAGCATATACCAGTTGTCCACAAGGCCAGGTCTGTCCCGCTACTCATAAGAGACCCACTCAAGAAAGAGCTTGACAGATTGGAAACCAACAAAGTGATAGAGCGTATTGAAAGTTCTGAATGGTTGGCCCCCATCGTGGTAGCATCTAAAGAAGGAGGTAAGAGTATTCGCTTATGTGTTGACCTCAGAGACTTGAATTCAAATATATGGGTGGACAGACACCCCCTCCCCAATATCAATGAGATGCTCACAGTGATACAAGGAGCAAAATTCTTTAGCTGTTCTCGACCTATCCTCCGCTTACCATCAGGTAGCTCTCCACCCTGATTCCAAGCCCCTTACCTCTTTCATAACGCCCTTTGGAGCATACCAGTTTTCAAGGATGCCGTTCGGGCTAGCGTCAGCTGCGGCAGTGTTTCAACGCATTATGCAGCATATCTTGCAAGGAACAGACAAAGCACTGTGCTTCCAGGATGACATCCTGATTTACGGAGCATCAGAAGCAGAACATAATAAAATCCTAGAAGAAGTTTTAAAGAAACTCAGCAAGGCTGGATTTACCACTCAAAAGGAGAAATGCAAAATAGGTGTTGAATCCGTGGTTTATCTAGGTCACACCATATCAAGTGAAGGAATCAAACCAAAATCTAGCCTGGTAGACTCAGTCAAACTAGCTCCTGCTCCTGCTAATAAGGAAGAACTCAAATCCTTTCTGGGCCTGGTTGAGTACATGTCCAAGTTTGTCAAGAACTTTGCAGAACATGTCCATTCACTCAGAGAGTTACTCAAAAAAGGTACCTCATTCGATTGGAATTCTCAATGTCACAATGATTTCCAACAGATTAAACAGGCTATAATTGAGGCACCCATTCTGAGTATGTTTGATCCCAATGCAAAAACCACTTTGACAACAGATGCTAGCATGAAAGGGTTAGGAGCCTCACTTACACAACAAGTAAAAGGTCAAGAAAAAGTGATAGCCTTTGCATCAAGAACATTGAAGGAACCAGAACGCAACTACTCCACGATCGAAAAGGAGGCCCTTGCTTGTTATTGGGCTATCAATCACTTTAAATTCTTTTTATGGGGGATCCCATTCACTCTGAAAACAGACCACAAACCCTTGCTTCTCTTGTTTTCTACCAAGTGCTTGGAAAAAACTACTCCACGCATCTCCAAATGGATTTTAGGTCTACAAGGTTTCAACTACACCATAAACTATGTGCCAGGCAAGGAAAACTGTGTTGCCGATTGTCTCTCCAGACTTCCAATCACTAATGGAAACCCTCTGACATATCCTCTTGATGAGACGATTCTTTCAGTAGTCATCCCTGCCATTAACAAGGAGGAATGGGAAAAATGCATGAAGGAGGACATTATTCTCAATGATCTAAAAAACACCATCTGTAATGGATGGCCTAAAAGTCCCAAAGACCTGCCAGAATCCATTAAATCCTTTTGGGTAGTAAAAGATGAATTGTCAATCATAAAGGACCACATTTACAGAGGCAACAGGATGGTTCCTCCAGAAAAAATGTACGAACGCATAATACAAATAGCCCATGAAGGTCATCCAGGCAGAAGTATGACTAAAAGTAAAAATCAGACAAGACTATTGGTTTCCCAAGATGGATTCCATGGTAGAAGAGAAAGTAAAAGACTGTCTTGCATGTGGAACCAGTGACAAAGTTAAAGTTATTCGCAAAGCTCCACTCATCCCTGTACCCATCCCTACTAAACCGTGGGACAAACTAGGCCTGGACATTATTGGTCCATTAAACTTGCTCAACTACTCTCAAAAATACATGTTTGTAATGATCGATTACCATTCCCACTGGATTTCTACAAAAATGGTCTCCACAATCACCACATCTTCGTTAATTGAATTCCTTAAAGATACTTTTTCCAAAGAGGGCATTCCTGGCACAGTGATCACAGACAACGGTGTTCAGTTCACTTCCGATACTATGAAACAGTTTATGACCACATTATCCATAACTCATCTCAAATCACCACTCTACTGTCCAAAAGCCAACGGAATGGTAGAAAGAGCCAACAGGATGATTAAGGACACTATTCAATTAGCTTTGGCATCTCATGAACCTGTGGAAGAGGCCATAAGACAGATGCTATGGTCATATCACATCACACCTAATGCTGTTTCGGTGTTTCTCCTTTTGTTTCCCTTAAAGGGAGAAATCCTGGATCCAAACTTACACCCAATTGGCTCA